>BLSH010517591.1:702077-725510 GCA_018402905.1 Glandirana rugosa | reverse complement strand
AGATGACCTCTCCGTTTAATCATTTTTAGCAGGGGGTTCCCTGAGACCACAAAGTTATTTCAAAGTTCCTATGTGTTGATAAGGTTGAGAAAGGTTGCTTTAAAGGGTCTCTTGAATCCCTTTTGGTTCTGATAGGTGGTGCTGGGGCTCACTGCCCTGCACACAGTGCTATTAGCTCATCACTATGATCGGCATCTTCACTGGTCAATAAGAAGGCAGGAATGAATGGAGAAACGTCAGTGCTAGCAGGAGCTGTTGAAGACTTGCTGTGACAGGAGGGGTTGGAAGGCTGTTACACTCTAGTTGCCTTCACTTTTTTGTGGTTTATTTTCATTTTTAGGTTTCAGCTTACTGATCTGCAATAGGTTAATTTGCCTCTCCAGTAGATTTAATATGAACTGTAGCCTCTTCAAAAGCACGCAGTCATCTTTAAGGTAAATAATGTAGTAGGGGGATTTTGTTGTGCACGTTAGTACAATTTCCTTGGGCATTTCTTATACCACAATACATCACTCTGTCACCTGACAGCCACTGCCATTAATGCCGCCGTTAATCACACAGTTTAGAAGGTTCTTAAATCTTACAAAACTTTCAGTAAAACTGCATTCGGTACATAGCGATATTCTTTCAGGCATTAATTCACACGCATGTTTAAGCGAACTGTCAAAACCTATGATGGATGTAGTAAAAAAGTGAAATAAATGTTTGCAATGGAACTGAAATCAGCCAACAGAGCAGATTAATGCACTGGCTCAACCAAAACCCTTTGCAAATGTCTCACCGATTAAAGAAAATGGAAATTAAGCGACTAATAAATGTTGTAAATGAGATATCTGTAAACACATTTGATTCCTTTACAGGTAAATAAAAGATGTCTTAATAAGATGACCACACATTTTATTCAGCTTCATCAAAAAAAAAAATGCCAATAACTATGAAGTTCAAGGGCTGGTTGGTTTGGGTATAATTTGAATTTGTTTAGGCAGTCACTTAACCACTTGCCACCATATTACCTACCCGGTACGTCATTTGACTTCAAGTGGCTGTACGAGGCTGCAGGCATCACCCCAGTCCCGTTTTTTAGAGCCGACGGTTAGCTCTCTTGTAATAACAACTGGAAAAGCTAACCAGTCACTTGGCTGTTATTATAAGCAGTGGGAGGGGACAACTCTCCCTCCCACCACTTTCTGCGGTTAGCTCGGACTCTCTCATCCCACCGGGAGACCAGAGCTACTAGACACATCCGTCGGGTAGTTGGAGACCAAAAGAAAGCCAGGATTGCCTTTGATCAGGTCTCCGCTATGGTAACCAGGAAGCAATGACATGACATGACAGGCATTCTCACGTTTATTTATTTTGTTTGTATTGGTATGACACAAAAAGTGGAGAAACAAAAAGCCAAATCTGACACATTCCACGCAAAACCCCAAAATTAACTGGACAAATTTATTGGCACCTTCACAAAATTGTAAGGAATAATTGCATTCCAAGTTTGTGATGCTCCTGTAAACTTTTTAAATGTTTATCAATAAAGGTCAAATGTAATTGTATATATCTGTATTCTTGTTCCTATAAAGTCCATGGATTTTGTCAAGTAGTTGTTTGGCTTAAAGTGGTTCTAAAGGCTGAAGGTTTTTTTTACCTTAATGCATTTTATGCATGAAGGGAAAAAACCTTCTGTGTGCAACACCCCCTCAATCCTTACCCGAGGCCCCTTCAACCCAGCGATGTTCACGATAGCCTTGGCTGGATGGGGACTCTTCCTCCTCATTGGCTGAGACAGCAGTAGGAGCCCAATGGCTCCCACTGCTGTCAATCACAGTCAGTGAGCCAATGAGGTGATACCAGGGGCGGGCCCGAGCTGCGGCTTTATTTGTCTTATAGAGGCATAGAGCCACGGCTCGGGAGCAAACACGCAGAGGTGCCCCAAGGGCAACCAGCTTTCTCTAGACACACTGCTCAAGGGGGAGGAGCCAAGAGGGCCGGAAAAGAAGAGGATCAGCGCTGCTGTATGCAAAACCACTGCACAGAGCAGATAAGTATGACATGTTTGTTGTAAAAAATAACGAAAAGACAAAGCTTTAATATTACTTTAATAGTGGGACGTGGCACATTTTATACATTTTTTTCTGGGTCCCTTCATTACCACTTGGCAAGCACCCAAAGATAGGACTCAGCAAATAAGTACAAATAGGAAGTCTACATCCAAACCCCAAATGTATACCCACTTACCAAAGGCCTAAGTATCCTTTTCATTTTCATTGCAGCTCTTATGTAGATGTATTGGTGCTTTTTATCCTTACTGAAATATTTTATCCTCATGCTACTAAGAGATAAAAAAAATTTCAGAGGCAGCTTACGACTCAACAAAAATTTGTATTCAAATAATGATAGAAAAATCATAAAAAAAACACAAAAAAGCACAACAGCACAAATGCAAAGAACACTAAATGAAATTAAAGGGTATATTCACCATTACATAAAATCTGTAAGGTGAACTTACACTGGACCCCCTTCCTCACCCCCCCCCCCCGTCCTGCTGAACTGGAGTCCTGCGATCACCCGCTGTGAGACATTGGATCGCCGCTTTACCAGTCGAGAGATATGAACTGCTTTCTCTCCTCTTCTCCAACATGGACAGGACGGGCTAGGCTGGTTCTGATTGGCCAGTGCTGTCCATGTGATGGCGCCGACAAATTAGAATGCCTCCTATCCGTACATGCAGAGAGATACCTTTAGGAGATTAAGCTCCGAGGATTTCAAATCCGCAGACCGGTAAAGCGGCTACCCGATGTCTCACAGATCACAGGACTCCAGGTCAGCGGGACTGGGGAAATGAGGAAGGGGGTCCAGTTTAAGTTCACCTCACGGATTTTGTGTAAAGATGAACTTAAACTTTAAATAAATTAAACTACCATAAATAACACCTGCCAAAAATACATCATCTATATAAGGAAAAAAGTAGAATCTTTTAAAGCAGTGCAAAGAATATAATTAAGAACTTCTAATTTTGGCAACATTTTGACAATGATAAAATACATATTTTATGAAAAACACTCATTAACATAAGATTTAGAAAATAAATAGGAAGTCTATGTGAAAATTATGTTTTTGAGGCTTCTTCATAACTTCATAAAAAAAAACACAAAAAAGCACAACAGCACAAATGCAAAGAACACTACATCATATTAAATAAATGAAACTACCATAAATAACACCTTCCAAAAATACATCATCTATATAAGGAAAAAAGTTGAATCTTTTTAAGCAGTTTAGTGAATAAAATTAAGAACTTCTAAGTTGGCAACATTTTGACAATGATAAAACGCATTATTATTATTATGCAGGATTTATATAGCGCCAAAAGTTTGCGCAATGTTTTGCAACATGGGGGCAGACAGTACAGTTACAACACAATTCAATATAGAAGGGAGGGTTGAGTGGAACAAAAGGTAATAACTGTGGGGGATAATCAGATGGAGAACATGAAAATACAGTTGTTAGGTGTGGGTAGGATAGGCTTCTCTGAAGAGAAAGGTTTTCAGGGATTGTCTAAAAGCTAATCGAGAAGGAGATAATCGGACAGATTGGGGTAAGGAGTTCCATAGGATTGGAGAGGCTCTGGAAAAGGCCTGGATGCGTGCATAGGAGGAGGTAATGAGGGAGCTAGAGAGCAGGAGGTCTTGAGAAGAAGAAGAGGACGATTAGGTTGGTATTTTGAGACTAGGTTAGTGATGTAGCTAGGGGCAGAGTTGCGGATGGCTTTGTAAGTAGTCATTCGTATTTTGAATTACATTCGTTGGGAGAGTGGAAGCCAGTGGAGGGATTGAAAGAGAGGAGTAGCAGACACAGAGCGACTGGTAAGGTGTCTGGCAGCAGCATTCATAATGGGATGAAGGGGGGATAGTCTTTGGGGATAAAACATATTTTATCTTTAATATCTAAATAAAAAAGTGTCTTCAAAAAAAATACATATTATATGAAAAACACTTATTAGCATAGGCTTTAGCAAAAAAAAAAAAAATTGAAGGTCAATGTCAAAATATGTTTTTTAGTCTTCTTCATAACTCGTACCCACTTAGTCTCCTTTTAATTTTTATCCTAGTTGTGACTACAAAACCAAAAAAAAAGACTAAACGTAATTTTTATCCCAGCTCTTATGTAGGCTGATTGGCAATTTTTATCTTTAGTGGAATATTTTTTTTCACAATAAAATCTTTATTAAAAGTAGAGAAGAAGATAACATTGTATGAATATTGTATCTTCAAGCCACTGGGCGATGAAAAAAAAAAAACGTAAGACTTAAGAGTAATTTGTAATACAAATAATAATACACTATATCATATTAACTATAGACTATAATAGAGTGATTATAAGAAAAAAATGCAAAAACACACAACACAGATATAAAGAATACTACATGAAATGAAATAAACAAAACTTCTATGAATAAACCCCTTCCAAAAATACACCAACTAAATAAGGAAAAAAAAGTAGAATTTTTTTTTAAGCAATTCAATGAATACAATTAAAAACGTCCACTTTGGCTTTTGGCAATGGTAAAATACATCTTTTAGGAAAAACACTTAATAATGTAGGACTCCGCAAACAAGTAAAAAAAGGAAGATAGGAGGTCTACATCAAAAAAATGTTTTTCATGCTTTTTCATAACTCCAAATGTGCACCCACTTAGTAAAATAATTTAGTTTCCTCTTAATGTACATTCCAGCTCTTATGTAGACTGATGATTTTTATCCTTGCTGAAATATTTTATCTTCATGCTACTGAGTAAAAAAAAATTAAAAAAATCTCAGGGGCAGTTTAAGACTTAACAGTAATTTGTAATACAGTCCTTCACTTTGGATGTTCACATTAAGTCCCAATTACTGATGGATTCCCCATAGGTAGAAACAGTGGTTATCTTACAAGCATGAATGGCCCATAACCACTAAAATGATTAATACTTTGGCAACTTCTCCTTTGCAGGAGATGAGTGTCTCACAGTCACAGCCCGACTTCAGATCATTCCGATAACATTATATTGAACATAATGGGCAATAAAGCCATTCTCAATCACAGTATAAAGGCATTGTATGGAGCTCACATTCCACCATCTGGCTCCTGCTCGCTGCCCTGGATTTCAGCAACGTACATGCCGAACACGCCGGGAAGGTCACCGTCTCCAAATAATTAATTTGTTTCCTCAACTGAGGTTCATTGTTTCTGCTGTAATTGTTTAGGTAAATAATATAAGTGTCTGTAATTATGCAGAAATCCACAACCAGGCAAACAAGCTTTCCGTGCTTACAGTTCATAAATTAATGTTATCTGTTCCTCAGAATGCCACTTGTGCTTCCCAGAAGGATTAGCGTTCTTATTTATGCTTGGCAACAAGGACAGAAGAGGATGTGGAAGGAGGTTTAATAGTGAGGAAAATACTTGACAAGCCAATGAGAACATACAGATTATTATCACTCTAAAATTAAATTATTATGGTAAAATTCAATAACTTTGGAGTGGAAATGGGCTCTCAACTTAGCTGTCCAAGGCCCCTCTAGGGAAATTTCTGAGCTGATATGGACATAAAAGCTAGGACTTTGGCCATAAGGAAAGTCCCAAAAGAGATGTAGATTGCACATGGATGATTTGGGTTCAGAACTGCTTTTGTTGTGAAAAATATCAGAAATAACACAATATAATCAACAGAATGGCTTAATCAGTCTATGTGGGCTTTGCATCTTTTTTTTTTTTTGGAGGGGGGGGGTTGTATGTTCAGAGTATGCATCCAGAGATAGGCCAGTGTGTGGTAGACTTCCTTCTCTTTCTTTCTTTCCTTTTCTCTCTTTCTTTCTTTCTTTCTTATTTTCTCTCTCTCTCTCCCTCTCTCTCTCTCTCTTTCTTTCTTTCCCTCTCTCTCTTTCTCTTTCTTTCTTTCTTTCTTTCTTTCTTTCTTTCCCTCTCTCTCTTTCTTTCTTGCTCTCTCTCTCTCTCTCTTTCTTTCTTCCTCTCTCTGCTAGACAGCAATATGCAATGAGATAGAGCCCTGAATGGCTGTGCAGAGGATTACAGGAAGCTAATATAAATAAAGCATTGGGTACTCATATTACCTACTTGCCGACCGCCTCAGTGGCACAGTGGCTCTCCTGCACCGGATTGTGTATCTAGTACGTGATCCAGCACTTTCGGGTAAGGGGGCCAGCGCCGCTTGTGCTCTGATTAGGCAGAGCACAAGATCATCAGTGGGTGCCAGCCAATGGATGACCAACAGCCCCACTGATTGGCAAGGAAAAAGACATGAACAGAGCTCTGTCTATATAAACAAAGCAGAACTCTGTGCTGTCAGTGGGAATGTGCTGGTTTTTGTTTCCCTGTATCGCCGCCATTACTAGTAAAATAAAAAATACCATAGTTTGTAGACACTAACTTTTGGGATTTCTTTTACTAAAAATATGTAGCAGAGTACATATTGGCCTAAATTTATGAAGAATTAGCATTTTAACATTTTTTTATTGGATATGTTTTATAGCAGAAAGTAAAAACTGTTTTTCTTTTTTTCCTTTTCAAAATTGCCTGTCTTTATAACGCAAAAAAAGACAAAACGCAGCAGTAATCAAATACCACAAAAAAAAGCTCTATTTGTGGGAAAAAAATTACAATTTTTTTTTTGGCCACAGCGTTCCATGACCATGCAATTGTCAGTTAAAGTAATGCAGTGCCGTATAGCAAAAAATGCTCTGGACAAGAATAGAGTTGAGCGAACCCGAATTGTAAAGTTCAGGTCCGTACCGAACTTTGGGGTGTCCGTAACCCAGACCCGAACCCAGACATTTGAAAAAAAGTTTGGGTTTTGGTTCGGGGTTTGGGTATTTGATCACGCATGTTGAATAGCTGCAGGGCAGCCAGTCAACAAGTGTTTCACTGGTTTGCCCTTAGAAGCCATCACAGCCATGCCTACTAATGGCATGGCTGTGATTGGCCAGTGCATCATGTGACCCGGCCTCTTTATAAGCTGGAGTCACTTAGTGCTGCATGTCACATGCTCTCTGGCTAGTGTAGGGAGAGGATGCTGCCGGTGCTATGAGGTGCAGATTGCAGATATAATAACATCTCATCAATCTGATTGTGGACTAGGTAGAGATTACTACTACTACTGCTTTTAGGGACAGATTGCAGATCTAATAACATCTCATCCTGCATTACAGAACAATCTGACTTGACTAGGTAGAGTCTACTGCTTAGAGGGACAGATTATTGTTCTAAAATCATCTCCTAGTTCTATAGGGTCAGGTTCCTGCTGTTGCTGTAAGGGACAGATTATTGTTCTAAAATCATTTTACTTCCTTTTGCAGCCCTCTAGCACTTACCAGGACTTTTTTTACAGTCATTTTTGTGCCGAAAAGTTCGGGTCCCCATTGACATCAATGGGGTTCGGGGTAAATGTCGGGTCAAGTTCGGTACCGAACTCGAACTTTTTCGCAAAGTTTAGCTGAACCCACCGAACCCGAACATCCAGGTGTTCGCTCAACTCTAGACATGAAGGGAGGTAAATCTTCAAGTGGTTACCTATATTTAAATGTTATGTTTAAAGATTTTTTAAATACATATATACAGTAACTGAATTAAAGTGCAACTAAACTCTCTCAACCAACATTAAAGGATAAGTTCAATCTATAAGGTGAACTTATACTGGACCCCCTCCTCAACCCCCTGGTCCTGCTGACCTGGAGCCCAGCAATCACCCGCTAGCAGACCTCGTATTGTCACCTCACTGCACAAGGCTTACACAGCCCTGCAGCTTGATGTCCTAAATGTACCTCGTAAGGAAGTAGGTATAGGAACATTCTAAATGGTTGGCGCCATCGCATGGGTGGTGCTGACCAATCAGAGCGCTCTTGGCCCGGCCTGTCACCACAGACGAAAAGGAGAGAAAGCCACAGGGATTTCAAATCTCCCAACTGGTAAAGCGGTGATACGATCAGTCAGAGTGAGTGATCGCTACAATCCAGGTTAGCGGGACCAGGTGAGATGGGAAGGGGGTCTAGTGAAAGTTCACCTTGCAGATTTTCTGTAAAGGTGAACTTACACTTTAACCACTTGCCGGCCGTGTACTGTATATGTACGGCAGCAGTGTGGAGCTGCCTCGTGAATCGGCGTATATAAGCGGCAATCTGCGCATGTTCAGTTAGCGGGCGGGAGGTCGCCGCCATTACTAGTTAAAAAGAATGTAAAAACGCCAGAAATTAATTCTCATGGTTTGTAAACGCGGCAACAATTGCGCAAGCCAATCAATAAACGCCAATTGCAATTTTTTTTTTACCAAAAATATGAGGAAGAATATAAATCAGCCAAAACCGATGAATACATTTGTTTTTTATATATATATATTTTGGATTTGTATTTTAGCAAAAAGTAAGAAATATTGTTTTTTTTGCAAAATTGTCGCTCTTTTTTTGTTTATAGCGGTGATCAGAAATGACGCAGAGAGGATCAAATACCACCAAAAGAAAGCTCTGTTTGTGGGAAAAAAAGGACGCAAATTTTCTTTGGGTACAACGTCTCACGATCACGCAATTTTCAGTTAAAGCGACGCAGTGCCGAATCGCAAAAAAGTGCTCTGGTCTTACAGTGGGAAATCCTTCTGGGGGGAAAGTGGTTAAAGAATATGTAAACCCAACATTTCATATTTCTGATAAGTGCCTGCTGTACCATGTACTTGCTATTGGCTCCTGCTGCTGTTAATCACAGCCAGTGGGGAGGGAGCAGGGGGGGGGGGGGGCATTGCTGAGCCATGCTCTGTGGGGTTGATTTACCATAGGGGAAAAGACTGTGTACTTTGCAAAATGCTGTTGCTCCAGAGCTCAGTAATTGAGCAAAAGCTCTGCTGACTTCCATCATCCAATCATGTGCAAGCAAAAATGCTGTTTCTTTTTATCATTTATTTCCCTTGCATGCGATTGAGTATTCTTTTCAAAGTGAAGCCTTACCCATTTACTAAGTTTTGGAGCAACTGCGCTTTGCAAAGTGCACAGTCTATTTACCTTTAGTAAATAAGCATCTGTATATTTTTTTTTTGGGGGGGGGGGGGTGGAGTGTAGTTTAAACAATTTTGAATACTTAAAAAATAAAAGTGGGACATGTATTGATTATAGCAAATGTATTTGTTCTAGGAGGAGACATAGCTAAGAAATAAGAAAAAAGAGCTCAACTCAAAACAGATATCTGAAGTCAACATTACCGTCTGGAATCCATCCAAATATACAGAAAGATAGACAAACAGGCAGATATAAAAGTGACAGATGTAAAAAGATGGCCTGTATAAACCTCCATGGTTGGAATGCATTCAGGTACGGGATAGCTTATGCCTTTACAAGATTTCATAAAGCTAAAAAAAAAAAGCCAAAGTGCTGTGTCTGCTACAAGATTGCCAGTGTGCATCATGTCTTTATATGTAAATAAAACCCAAGGCGAAGGAAATCCAAAGTTATAAAACAAACATAAAGTGCACAGAAGGGTTTTCGAATGTTAGTGCTTCTACTTTATTACCCTATCAATACACATTACCAACCGGCAAGCTCGGTGCAAAATCCTGGAGCACAACTGTGGAGTCTTCTATAGGAGTGCATAATGCTTGGAAACTGCCAGAAAACTAGCGTCACTGTACCTGAGAGTGGATAGAGAATTGGGGAAAGTAATGAAGGAGCTTGCTCATTTATTCTTCATGGTTAACTACAGTATATAGTATTGTTAGCGCGTATGCACTTACAGATATAACTATAACATCTACCTTAAAGATTATTTTTTTAATGTAACTTTGTAGATTGGTAGATCCTTTCTCTGCTGACTGTCTGATTTCATCCTTTCAGATCAACAGCTGCTGAGATAAAATCTCAGCCACATAGACAGTGCATTGTTTTCAAGCATTCATACCTGACATTCAGCAATTAAGATTTCCATACACTAGTAGACTTTCATACAAACATTCTCATCAGTATATTTGATAATGCCTTTAAAGACTTTACAAATGTTGTTCAAAAGTACAAGGTCTGTACCAAAGTAATGCAAAAGTGGGCATAACTTTTTTTTATTAACCTCTTGCTGACCAGGCGCCACAGTTTTACTGCGACTGGTTGGCACGGCTGCGTGAATCACCGTCATTGTATGTTGGGCACGTATGCTGTGTTCTGTGAGCGCGCGCACGTGCCACCCACGTTCGCTCCAGAGAGAGGCAGAACGGAGATCTGTCAGTGTAAACAAAGCAGATCCCCATTCTGACAGGGGAATAGAGTGAGGTTGTTTGTTCCTAGTGATAAAATCATCTCCAAGTTGTACAGGGAAAGCCTCCAGCTGTTGCTTTAAGGTAAAGATTATTGTTCTAAAACCATCTTCAAAGTGTGTGGGAAAAGCCTATTGCAGGGGCATAGAGCCATATTACTGTTCTAAAATCATCTTCAAAGTGTGTGGGAAAAGCCTATTTCAGCCGCATATATCCATATTAGTGTTATAAAATCATCTTCAAAGTGTGTGGGAAAAGCCTGTTTCAGCCGCATAGAGCCATATTAGTGTTCTAAAATCATCTTCAAAGTGTATGGGAAAAGCCTATTGCAGGGGGAGCCATATTACTGTTCTAAAATCATCTTCAAAGTGTGTGGAAAAAGCCTATTTCAGCCGCATATATCCATATTAGTGTTCTACAATCATCTTCAAAGTGTGTGGGAAAAGCCTGTTTCAGCCGCATAGGGCCATATTAGTGTTCTACAATCATCTTCAAAGTGTGTGGGAAAAGCCTGTTTCAGCCGCATAGAGCCATATTAGTGTTCTACAATCATCTTCAAAGTGTGTGGGGAAAGCCTGATTCAGCCGCATAGAGCCATATTAGTGTTCTAAAATCATCCTCAAAGTGTGTGGGAAAAGCCTGTTTCAGCCGCATAGAGCCATATTAGTGTTATAAAATCATCTTCAAAGTGTGTGGGAAAAGCCTGTTTCAGCCGCATAGAGCCATATTAGTGTTCTAAAATCATCTTCAAAGTGTATGGGAAAAGCCTATTGCAGGGGGGAGCCATATTACTGTTCTTCCAGCCGCATAGAGCCATATTACTGTTCTTCCAGCCGCATAGAGAGCCATATTATTGTTCTAAATTTTAGAATAATAATATGGCTCTATGCGCCTGCAATAAGCTTTTCCCACATAATGTGAAGATGATTTTAGAACACTAATATGGCTCTATGCGGCTGAAACAGGCTTTTTCTACACACTTTGAAGATGATTTTAGAACACTAATATGGCTCTATGCGGCTGAATCAGGCTTTTCCCACACACTTTGAAGATGATTATAGAACACGAATATGGCTCTATGTGGCTGAAACAGGCTTTTCCCACACACTTTGAAAAAGATTTTAGAACACTAATCTTTCCCTTAAAGCAACAGCTGGAACCTTTCCCTGTACAACTTGATGATGATTTTAGAAGAATAATCTTTCCCTTAAAGCAACAGACTCTACCTAGTCCAGTCAGATTGTTCTGTGCAGCAGGATGAGGTGTGCAATCTGTCCCTCAAAGCAGCAGTACTAGTATCTCTCCCTATTCCACAATCAGATCATTCAGTAATGCAGGATGAAATGTTCTGCAATCTGTCCCTCACAGAGCCAGCAGCATCCTCTCCCTAAACTATCCTGAGAGCATATGACATGCAGCACGGTGACTCCAGCCCCATATAGAGGCTGGGTCACATGGTGCACTGGCCAATCACAGCCATGCCATTAGAAGGCATGGCTGTGATGGCTTCTAGGGAAAACCAGTGAAACACTTGTTGATTGGCTGCCCTTGGCAGATTTTCAACACGTGGAATAAAATACCAGAACCCCGGACCCAAACCCGGACTTTTTTTGAAAAGTCCGGGTCCTGGACACCCAAAAGTTCGGTACGGACCCGAACTTTACAGTTCGGGTTCGCTTAACTCTAGTCAGGTACCGTCTAAGTAGTAGTTTAATGGAGAGTTCCCAAAGGGCGGAACAGCTGGTGACTTTATATGTGGCGTTACAGGCTGTGGTTCACTTTATCTGTGTATATGCATCCCAGGTCGTTTTTCATCTGAGTATGGGGGCTGATTTAGTGAAGGTGCGTTTTTGTTGTAGGATAGTATAGAAGAGCAAGATCCCTTTGTTTTTGGGTGAACAGGTGGTGTAAAAAATCTAAGCTTGGGAGGGTATTTTACAGGGTCATGAGGAGAACATGTATATGCGATTCGTATGGATGTATTTATATAGATCAGAGTGTGGGAGAAGAAATTCTTGTTTTAAGGTAGCAAAGGGTTTGAGGGTGTCATTGTCAAACAGGTCATTAATGTGGCTTATGCCTTTTGATTGCCATGATTTAAAGGAGATTGAGTCCATAATATGGTGAAAACCTGTGATGGGGATTTTAAAGGCGGTGGAGGGAGTAAGGATTTCCAGGCTTTCAATGAAGCAGTCATAGTGGGAGGTATGAGTGTGGGGGTTTGAGCTCCTAGAGGTACACTAGCGTGCCACGAGAATAGGGAGCATCGTAATATGTAGGATGATTCTGAGGAGATGTAGCTCCAGTGTACTCTGTCAAACGCCTTCTCTGCATCCAAAGAAAGGAGCAGAGAAGGCATTCCGGAAGTTTCAGCATGGTGTATGACATCTATCACTCTTCTTGTTGCATCAGAGATTTAGCGCCCTTTTGTGAAGCCTGATTGGTCAGGATGAATTAGCAATGGGAGAATATCAATCAGTCTGTTTGCTGCTAGTTTAGCATACATTTTAAAATCTATGTTAAATAGGGAAATTGGCCTGAAGTTTTTAGGGTGTTCTTTGCCTGGTTTCGGAATAGTTACTACAAGTTTGTTTACATTTCAGAAGGGAAAGAAGAAGATGAGGCAGCGTTGTTGTAGACTTTACACAGAAGAGGGGCTAGGATATGCTGCCATTTTTTGTAATATTCTCCAGTGACCCCATGAGGGACTGGTGATTAAGAATTTGGTAATTTGTGGATTTCAGATATAGTGAAAGGGTCATTAAGTGTAGACAATTGCTGTTTGGATAGAGAGGGGAGTTTAATGTGGTTGAGGAAGGCCTAGATTTCTTCTTGGGAGGGCTGGTGGGTGCCTGGTTTGTCTCGAATGTTATATAGGCTGCTATAGTATAAGCTAAACGCGTCAGAGATGGTTTTGGGTTAAAGAATTTTTTTCATTGGTAGTTGAATGATAGAGGTGATGTATTTTGGATTTGAGGCGTTACCCTTTAAATCTTAAGGCCATAGCTTTGCCCGCTTTGTTGCCTGTGGAGTACATTTTAGCTTTAAGCTTTATTTGGGCTTTTTCAAGTGACTCTAGACATTTTAGATTGGAGGGATGAAGAGGGGTTTGTTTTGTCAAGGGATTCTGTAGCTGATATATCAGCAGTAAGGAGGCCGTGATGCCCGTGCGGCAGCGACATTTTGTATCCTCTCACTCCCTGGGGCTGACCAGTGAAAGAACGCGGTAAGCTTTTTAGGGCACCGATTCTCTTTTCATTTGCAGGACATTGTAGGCAGGGGGTCTCTAGGCAAGTGTGGGGTGTTGTGAGGTCAAAATTCACTGAATTCCTGTCTATGTTCTCCGGCCGGCCATGGAGAGCTCTCGACTTAGGTTACCATCTCGAGCACTCGCAAGCCACGCCCCCTCTATCCCTTATTTTGTAGATGCGATAACTTTTGCACAAGCCAATCAATATGTGCTAATTGGGATTTTTTTTCTACCAAAAATATGTAAAAGAATACATATTGGCCTAAACTGAGGAAGAAATTTATTTTTTTTAATTTTTTTTGGATATTTATTATAGCAAAATGTAAAAAATATTGTTTTTTTTTTCAAAATGGACGCTCTTTTTTTGTTTATAGTGCAAAAAATAAAAACCGCAGAGGTGATCAAATACCACCAAAAGAAAGCTGTGGGAAAAAAATTATTTCAATTTTGTGTGGGTACAACGTCGCATGACCGTGCAATTGTCAGTTAAAGTGACGCAGTGCCGAATTACAAAAAATAGCCTGGTCAGGAAATGACTAAATCCTTCCGAGGCTGAAGTGGTTAAAGTAATTGTAAAGGTAAATTAAAAGAAAATAACAAACATGTTTATACTTACCTGCTCTGTGCAATGAAATTGCATCGTGCGGCCGCAAACCACCTCTTCTCAGGTCCCCAGCCGGCGCTCCTGGCCCCTCCCCTCTGTCCAGTGCCCCCAGGAGAAGCCACTTCCCATAAGGGCACTCCTGCACGCTCGTACCTGAGCCCTGCTGCTGCATTCATTGACACGAACAGTGGAACTCAGCCCTGTCCCCCAGCTCCCTCGTCACTGGCTTTGATTGATAGCACTGAGAGCCAAAGGCTCTTGGTGCCCCAGCAAAGCCAGTGAGACCCGGAAGTGAGGGGAGAGAAGAGCTGCAGACATGCACGGCGCTGGATCAAATGAGGACTCAGGTAAGTAAAAGGGGAGGGGGGTGAGGGGGGATGCTGACACCTAAGCATTTTTTACCTTAATGCAAAGAATGCATTAAAGTGTTACTATACCCACAACAGTAAAATCTGTCTGTATGTACAGAATAGCATGCTTGCTGTGCAACCTAAGGGGTTAATCCTCTGCATTGTGTATAAAGGCTCTTTGATCTTGTATGGGCAGATCCTCCCCTCCTGCAGGGCCTCTCTTGGCAAGGCCAGATAAGACGCAGTCAGGGTAGTAAAGCTGCACATGCTCAGTTTGGTCTCTATTGCTGGAGAGAACATTTCCTTGTTCTTAGAGCTAGCAAGATCACATGATATTGACATCACACAAGTGGACGTGTATACAGGCTATAGTGGAAATCTCCTCCTACCTGAAGACTCAGCACTGGACAGACCCTGCAGTTTATCATGTGACCGTGATATACAGATCAGCCAAAAAGGTATATAGTGGCAGCATTTTAATGTAAAAAGAAGATTTATAAGCTGTTTTCATATTACTAGTTTTAGTAACACTTTAAGGTAAAAATGTTTAGGTTTTACAACCATTTTAGCATATCTAGGTTGTATAAAATTTCATAGTAACTCCTCTTCTTTTTTTTTATTTGCAAGTAAATAATGGATTCCAAGCAGAAGCTGTCATTGAGTTCTTGATGAAGGAAGGGTGCGCGCTGTCTGACATCCACAGAAGGCTACAGAATGTTTATGGGGATCACACCACTGACAAGCTTAAACCTCAGCTCCAGGAAATTTAACCACTTAAGGACCAGAAGGATTTCCCATGTTAGGACCAGAGTACTTTTTTCAATTTGGCACTGCGCTGCTTTAACTGGTAATTGCGTGGTCATGCAATGCTGTACCCAAACAAAATTTGCTTCCTTTTTTTCCCCACAAATAGAGCTTTCTTTAAAAGCCTTTGAAAGCCTTTACAGGTTACCTCTTTTGATCTGCAGAGGAGGTCTACTGCTAGAATTACTGCCCTCGATCTGACGTTCACGGTGATACCGCACATGCAATTGCTGTTTACATACGACACGAGACCGACGTGCACGGGGGGGACAGGGGTGCATTATTTAATTTATTTATTTAATATTCATTTTGTTTTTTATGCTTTTTATTTTATTTTTACACTGTTCCTTTCACCTTTTTTTTTCTATCATTTTTATTGTTATCACGGGTAATTTAAATATCCCTTATGATAAAAATAAGTAGTGTCACATATTTTTTTATTTTTAATTTGGGGTCTATTAGACTCTAGATCTCCCCTCAGCCCTTAAAGCATCTGACCACACCAAAATCGGTGTGATAAGATGCTTCTCTAATTTCCCAATGGCGTGGTTTATATCCGGCGAAACCGAAGTCATGAAATGCTCGTAGCCTCCGGTATCTTAGGCTATAGAGATTATTGGAGCCATTCTAATCTTTGATCAGCTCTATGGTCAGCTGTCGGAACCACCAGCAGCATTCTTGGGTTCCCCGGTGGGACAGGAGAGCCCAAGAAAACCACGGCTAGGATTGCTTTTACATGAAAGCCCACCTCTGTCTGAAAAGAATGATACCTAGATGATACCCATACCTGCAGGCATTATTCCGGTATAACCACTCTAAGACCAGCAACATACCAATGTGTCACTGATCCTTGTTGGGCATATGTTGTAATGTTCTTTTTTCATGCACTCTGTGGGTTAAATGAAAAAAAAAGAGTCAATCGGTGGGTATGACCACCATTAGAAAACCACCCTTCATCCATCCACTTCTAATGGTGGGCATTAGAAGTGGATGTTGTGAGGCACTGTAGTGGCACTGATGGGCACTGTAGTGGCACTGATTGGCACTGTAAGTTGAAACCTAATGTGGCATGGATGAGACATGGATGAGCATGAATGTGGCATGAATGAGCCATGGATGGGGATGGATGAGCCATGGATGGAGATGGATGAGCCGTAGATGGGGAGGGATGAGCCATGGATGAGCAGGAATGAGACATGGATGGGGATGGATGAGCATGTATGGGGATGGCTGAGCCATGAATGTGGATGTATGAGCCGTGGATGGATGAGCCATGGATGGGGATGGATGGGGATGGCTGAGCATGAATGGGATGGCTGAGCATGGATGGGGATGGCCGAGCATGGATGGGGATGGCTGAACATGGCTTTCATTCATGACTCACTGGGGTTGATATACTAAAGGCAAAAAGACTGTGCACTTTGCAGTTGCTCCACAGCTTGGTAAATGAGCATATGCTCTGCTGGCTTCCATCATCCAATCATGTGCAAGAAAAAAAATACTGTTTAGTTTAGTAAATCAACCCCATTGTTTACTATTGTAATTATGTGATTGGCTACAGTTGTCACATGATACAGGGTGCTGTGATTAGCCAAGGTACCATGTGATTATCGGTGACCAATCACAGATCACACACAGTAGTAAACAATGATATCATGTATGGATTCCATTCATGACTGTTGTTTAATTGATGTTATGTGATCACACAGTGAATGTGGTATCTGGACCGCTCACAGCCACCCAATACCAAGCACTGCAATCATGTCAGAGCACTCAACATGCGGATTCCCATGGTATTCTATGATGCTCCTTTTTGATTCATTGCTTGATCTTTCTTTTATTAGTAACCAGAATTCTGTTGGTTAAAACAAAAATGTGCAAAAAAAAAATGTTAAAAACACTTGAAGATGCTAAAGTGTGAACCTAGCCTAAGACTACATTCACATATATGCAAATCAAATGCGTTTTAAACCGCATCCAATTTGCATGACATGTGAACTGTCAAACTTTTTTATGGAGCCGATTCACATATATGTGGTGCAGCAGTAGTGCAAATTTGCTACAAATTTAAAAAGAGCCCTGTGCATTTTCTGAGCACTGTGGTGTGGTTCAGATGAGAATTCCAGGCTATTGCCTTCTATGGGAATGCATCTGAATCGCATATCTGATCAATTTTGAGCACAAAACACAAAAATAAACAGTGTGGGGGTCCTCCCACCAGTCCATACCAGTCCCTTTCAGGTCTGGTACGGGTTTTAAGGGGAACCCCATGCCAAAATTATAAAAAAAAAAGGCATTGCCCTTCCCCCCCAATCTATACCAGACCATTAGCTCTGGAGTTGATTTTGAGGGGAACCTCAAAGCCAATTTTTTTTTTAAATGGCATGGAGTTCCCCTCTAAATCCATACCAGACCCTTATCAGAGCATGTAGCCTGGAAGGCCAGGAAAGGGGGGGATGAGTGAGTGCCCCCCTCCTGAACCATATCAGGTCACATGCCCTCAACATGGGGGGGTGCTTTGGGACAGATGGGCTCTGCTCCTCCACCCCAAAGCACCTTGTCTCCATCTTGATGGGTACAAGGGCCTCTTCCCCACAACCCTGGGTGGTGGTTTTGGGGGTCTACGGGCAGGGGGCTTATCGGAATCTGGGGGCTCCCAGATCCCTGCCCCCTCATGTGAATGAGTATGGGGTACATTATACCCCTACTCATCCACCAAAAAAAAGTGTCAAAAAGAAATAAAAACACAGAGACGGTTTCTGACAACTCCTTTATTAACTCCCTTAGCGTTATTCCTGAGCGTGACTCGGGGTGGTTTTTACATGCTAGGATCGGTATTCCGGAGTCACGCTCGGGGTAGATGTGCAGAGCCTGCAGCGGGGTTCCTTACCTTCTCCTGGCGATCCAGCGATGATCTCCCATTGCTGTGATTGCCGCCGAGATCCCCGCCGCGCCGTTCGTCGCTCTGGTGACTTCCTGGTTCTGTTCCCTGCAGCAGCAATGGTGCATGGGAGCGGAATTGGGAGGGAAATTCAGATGTTGCACAACACAAACACATAAAAAGGAGGTGATACAATGTAATCTGAGAGGATTACACTGTATCACCTTAGTATCAGACACAGTGCCCTTTCAGTGCCCCTTGCCATTGTCATTTGTGACAAATAAAAGCCTTTGAAAATGGCTTCAAAAAAGCGCTGTCCTACAAATGCGCTTTTGGATCAGCTGAGCTGAAAGTGAAATTTCACTTTTTAATTTTTAATATTTTAGCTGGACATTCTAAAAGTTTTATTTATTTTATTTGCATTTTTTCCCAATTTTTAATGTCTTATTTTTTTTTAAATTCATATATTCGCAAAAAAAAAAAAAAAAACAATGATAGCTTGAGGACCCTTGCAATTCCTTTGTTTGACAAATTTCATTATTTTTCATTGCATTATTGAATAAAATTATATTATTGATTAGATTATAATTCATGCATTTGTGTTTCAAATGTATCACATCTGGAATGTCTACTAGAGTCTTGTTTTGGTCAGGTTTAAGTAAGTAATTACTAAGAATTGCAGGCCTATAATACATATCACCAAATTTCCATGCAAAAAATTGTACCGCTTTTGGTACAAAATTCCAGACAGAATCATACCGCCAGGGAGGTTAAAAAAACAAAAACAATGTCCCCCCGGTATAGATTCATCGTCAATCACGACGCTCGCCACCACCGGCGATCCAAAAAATGAAAAACAAAAAAAAGCTCTGCTCTGCTCCCACTGTCTGCCTACTCTGTGGTCTGACAGTTCTTAAATAGCTAAGGGTCTGTGCCACCTGGCAACATCACCTGGTGGCACTGCCCCCTTGTGACGTCATCGACCAGTGCTCTAAGTCCACAGTTCAAAATTAGGTCCACACCTTTGTGTGTCGGAAATGCCTGCTTTCCTTACTCACGCCGAAAAGCAATTCCCCTTTGCAGATGCATGGTGGTGTCATTAAATATTAATGGCACCACCATGCACCTGCTAATGCGCAAATTTTTGCAGGCCTAAACTCAGAGAATTATTTTCCGTATTTCTCGTGCACAGGACAGCCAATGAAATGAATGGGCTGCCCTACACGAACCGCACTGCACTTGCGCTCCGTCACACCAGCATGATGTAAATGAAGCCTCATATAAGAAAATCTATCTGATAATAGAATGACTTTCATCTGTTTGGCATTTATATCTGTTAACTTTTGGATTCCCTGTGTTTCCACTGCTTTTAGAAACTTGTTCCATCATTTTGATTCTATAGGAAGTAAAAGATGGTTCGATATCCTGTAGCGGAGCAGCAAAATCATTGTAATTAATTACAGGCATAGACGATAATTACTTTTTTAATACTTTATAAACTGGAAATGTCAGGTGTTTTCTGAGTCAAGTTGTAAAGCTCCGAGTGTTTCCTCCCGATTGACACAGTCATTGTTGAAGGATCTCTCTTTCCACACCTACCAAACAGTACACGATTTTCTTTGAACTGTCCCGGGAACAAAGCGAAGCAAAAGACATCTTGGCACATGTTCAAAAGACGAGTGTTATCTCAATTATAGGGGAGTTACTCTGGAAATAAAAGCTCTGTACAAAACCAACGATGCACTCAACAGAACAAAATAACCCCGTAGGGTTCTTAACATGAAAACAACCATTGGAGATCCCAAAGAAAACCTCTCCCCGACAACTTACTCTACCTTTTCATGTTCACTTGTACTCCAGTTGAGCCATTGTCTGGGAAAATAGAAGGGTAGTATAATGATTCTTTTATGCTTTGTGATATTATTATGTGACATGCATTGTGGGGTGACAAGCCAACTATTAATTTGTACTCAGAACTATCAACATACTTACTTTAGTAAGAAACTCTTTTTCTGAGTGTTAATGTCAAATTACATCAATTCACTTACCAGTCCTTCAAAAGTCCATAGATTGAAGGCTGTTAGTTGTTGATAGATATAAAGTTATTTCAATGAAGGGAGACTAATCAAGTCGAAGCATATTTTCCTTCATAAATACGAATATATATTTATTTCCTTTAGCACCTGGTGATATTGCCAGCAATATTGTATAAGGGTGACAACACTCACTATATGTGGGCAGAGTATAGCGTGGTGCGTCGCTAACCAGAGAACACGCAGAGGCCAGATGAAATAGAACAATGTATTAAAGCGGAGTTCCATCCAAAAGTTGTACTTCCACTTATCTGATTGTTCCCCACATCTGGTGCCACATTTGGCACCTTTCAGGGGGTAGGGGAGAACGGGTACCTGTTTTTGACAGGTACCCCGTCCCCACTTTCGTTGGACCTCACCACGGCGAGGTATGTCAGAAGTCTGGTCTTCTCCTCCTTCCCCTCCTTCCCCTCCCTCCTCCTTCCCCAGTAAGAGAGTACAGAGCGCTTAATGCATGCACAGTAGGGACCCGGCTGTGAAGCTGCAAGGCTTCACTGCCGGGTTCCCTTACCGGCAATGGCGGTGGTAGTACCCGATAGCCGATGGAATCATCGACTGCAGTGCCAACATTGTTGGAGTCCAGGACAGGTAAGTGTCTTATTATTAAAAGTCAGCAGCTACAGTATGTGTAGCTGCTGACTTTTATTTTTGGAGAGAGGTAGGTCGAACTCCGCTTTAAGATAGTTCCAATAATGCACAACTAGGCCCAGTGGGTAGACACAGCCTACGGGGAGCCACTTATGAAACTGTACCAGAGGGGAGTATACTGAGATACGGACAGCTTCTGCAATGAGGAGCGGGAATGCAGTCTGGCCGGTCCACACCCAATTGGGAGGCTTCCTAAATGGAGATAGTGTATGCTCTGTCCTTGACAGATGAAGATCCTGTCCCCACACTAGCCACTTGCATAAAGCACACCAAACCCGAGAGTCAGAGACTTATAGTGATTCTAAAGGTTGGAATTTTTCTCTAAATAGCAAAAACGTTATACGTACCTGCCCTGTTCAATAGTTTTGCACAGAGAAGCCCAATCCTCTTCTTTTTGGGTCCCCCACCAGTGGTCCAGACTCCTCCCTGCTACCAAGTGCCTCCAATAGCAGGTCTCTTGCTTTGGGGGAACTTGAATAGGCTTGCCCCCAAGCCGTGCTCCTGTGAATAGACTTTGTCCATTCACACACAGAGCGTGGCTCAGCCCCGCCCCCTGCTCTTTCCTCATTGTCTTGCTAGCTGTGATTGACAGCATCAGGAGACAATGGCCCCCACTGCTGTGTGAGCCAATAAGGAGAGAGAGACCCGGGAGAGCTGCTGCTCTCATGCACATCGCTGGATCGAAATGGGACTTAGGTAAGTATAAGGGGAAGCTGCACCCAGAAAATGTTTTACATTAATACATAAAATGCCTTTAGAACCACTTTAAATGCCCTGACCCAAGATAGAAAAATGGCCACCGAGGTTACTTGGGTCACCAGCGTCCAATTGGACAGCTATCTCCCTGGTGACCACAGGAAGTCATAGAGGAAACAAGTTCCTCCTGACTTCCTTTTTCTACTGCATTGTCGCTTCAGTTGAGCATCACTTACAGTGGGGATTACAGACTGCACCTGTCTATACTCATGTGTGCTGAAAAAAGTGTTGTCGCTTTAGGACAGGAAGTGTATTGGGAATGCCGCCCCCTCTTCTCATCCCCATTAAAGCTTCCTGTGTTCATCTGGTCTTTCACAACCTTTTTACTATTGGTATATTTGAAAAAATGTCTAAGATTTGTTGACATGGTTCTCATATTCTAATATAGTCAGCTATAAATGTGGAATGATAAGGGTCATGAGAGAAAGGAAGGAGCAATGCTCACCAATCCAGTGCATGAATATGTGAATGAATGTGGCCTCAGCCAGTGCAGCTCCAGCCACAACCCCTGACATGTTTCGCCCTGCACACTGGGGCTTGGTCATGGAGGTTCCCCTGTGACCAAGCCCCGCTTTCCTGCGCTCACAAATCTGATCGCAGAGTCCAGGAGTGCTGCGGTCTATGGCTGCACAGAACAGAAAGAGAGGAACTGACATCATACCTCTCTCTCTGTAACCCCAGAAACAAGGAGTAATGAGAATGTTGTCACTTCCGGTCCTGCCTCTTTATTTACTTGCCCGTTATCGGCCAGGAAAGCACCAATCAGATCAATCTGTGTCTGATCGGCTGCATGGGAGGCCACAGGAGAGATTTGGGGGTCGAATGGACCCCGGATCTCTCCATAAAGAGGACCTGTCATGGCACATGTTGTCACAAGAGATGTTGTTCATCCCTTGTGATAGCAATAAAGTTATTAAAAAAAAAAAGTGTAAAAAGTGTTGTATAAAATAAATAATAATGATAAAAAAAATGTTAAAGCACCCTCGCCCCCCGTGTTTACGAACGCATACATTACTCCCGCACCCACAATATAAACACGATCACACCACACAGGTGAGGTATTGTTGCGAATGTCAGAGTGAGAGCAATAATTCTAGCACTAGACCTCCTGTGTAACTCTAAGCTGGTAACCTGTAAAGGCGTTTAAAGCATCGTCTATGGAGAATTTTAAGCACCATAGTTTGTCACCATTCAATGGGCAGATGGAATTTAAAGCGTGACATGTTAGGAACCTATTTACTCGGCGTAACATCATCTTTCACATTATACAAAAAATTGGGGTAAATATTGTGTCTTGTGTTGTCTTTTTTTTAATAAAATAAAGTATATTTTTAAAAAAAAATTGAGTTAAAAAAATTACCTCACAAATACAGTGTGACATAAAACATTGTAACACCCATCATTTTATTCTATAGTGCTTCTGTTAAAAAACAAATTATACACTATATTGGCAAAAGTATTAGGAGGCCTGACTTTACACGCACATGAACTTTAATGGCATCCCAGTTTTAGTCCATAGGGTTCAATATTGAGTTGGCCCACCCTTTGCAGCTATAACAGCTTCAACTCTTCTGGGAAGGCTGTCCACGAGGTTTACGCTTGCAATCTCCACTAAAATTCACCCCAAAGGTGTTCTATTAGGTTGAGGTAACCACTTCCGGACCGCCGTACGTCGTTTGACGGCGGTACTTTGAAGTGGAATACCGTTGTTATGGTAGCAGATAGCTACCATAACCCCGGTATCATTTTTTTCTGCAGTCCGGAGGATTATGAA
>BLSH010517591.1:655303-665457 GCA_018402905.1 Glandirana rugosa | reverse complement strand
TCAACACGTGGAGTAAAATAGCAGAACCCCGGACCGAACCCGAACGATTTTTGAAATGTCCGGGTCCGAGTCCGTGCCACGGACACCCGAAAGTTCGGTACGGACCCGAACGTTACAGTCCGGGTTCGCTCAACACTAGTGGTCATACAATATACTGACTGATTTTTGGACCCCACAGACCCCCCCCCCCCCCCAATACAGAAAAATTGCACATTTTACAGTGGCTTTTTATTGTAAACAGCCTAAGGCACACCTGTGCAATAATCATGCTGTCTAATCAGCATCTTGATATGCCACACCTGTGAGGTGCATAGATTATCTTGGCAAAGGAGGACATTTGTGAACTATATTTGAGAGAAAAATAATTTACGTTTTTAGTTCTAACATAAATATAATATGAATGCTATATTCCCTTTAAAAAAAAACATTGTTACAGTAACCCATGAAAAACATAATAATCCTGAGAAAACAGTTTGTGCGGCTTGTGTACAGCTACAGTAAGTATACATTCATGATTATTAACGGTTCAGAGGACATGCGTATATCACTAAAAGGAACTTCAGCTTATGCCATTTTATATAATTATGTACATATATATATATATATATATCTTTAGCTTGAAGTGCCTAGATATACTTTAAATCCACATAAATTATCTGGTAATAATATATTATTCCAACACAATGATTGCATACTAGAGTTGATAGTGCTACTTTCTGTTCCAATCAATGAATATTCGGTGAAGCCGTATCTTCTGGAGCTGTCAATGTTAAATGAAAATCCTTCCTGGTGTCATCTTTCCTCCGACACTTGTTAGACTTTGTGCATACTATACTCCAGAGTCCAGCCAGGTCTCCAGAGGGGGGACTAGTGGTGAGGTTCAAGGTGGAGGCGTAGCTTGAAGCTGGTGGGCCCTGATGCAAAAGTTGACCTGGGACCCCCCTGCTACTACTTGTTGCTTCCACCGCACTCAAAGATATTCCAAGCGGCTAAAGAGTTATTTCAGAGCTTTATTTACATATTGAGAGGGTGATTCAAAATATTTTGGAAAAGGGCGCTTACAACATACACATCAATCAGAAAATATATTCCTAAAAAATTCCTTGTGCACATGTATAATCAATTGGTAAAAATGTAAGGCAGCATGGGCCCACTGGAGCATGAGAGCGGTCTCAATTGTGACCCCCTGAGACCCCTATTGCTATGCCCTTGGTTCAAGGTAATATGACCAAATATTTCCATGATCTTATTTAATCAATGGCATCATCTGGGATCCCATTGTCAATGTGTCTACTTTCAGTGACTGGCTTGGGAAATGCCATTATTGGGAAAGTCTGTCGGAAGCACATTGTGATGGCAGTTAGCTTATTTTGTTTTGGCAAATTGGTGAATATTGTTCATGGTGATTGAAGTGGATCTATGTGGCTGGACATTGTGATGTTTTACACTGTAGGTCATGTTTTTTGTATGTCAAAGGTATTGTGTGTTTATTTTGTATCTGTTCTTTGTTAATGAGTAACCAGGGATACTGTGGCAGTGCCCATTCACTTTGTTTAACAACCCTTTGCCTATTGGTCTTCAAAATGGAAAGAGTTGATATTTAAGATTCACGCCCAATGGGGTTTGCAATAAAATTTGCAATTTGCAGATTTTTGGCTATGTTTTCTGAACATGTCAGTGGATCAAACCTCAGCAGATTTGGCAACCAATATTACTGACATAATTTGTCACATGATCAAAACACCAGGAACCCTTTCTCCAAAATATTGCAAAGCACTGAAAGAGGGCAGAAGCTATAGTCCAAAAGTTAACATAGATAAGGTTTTGACACAAAGTGATTGCCTTACATAGTGACAGGGCCTGTGCTATACTATTTTGTGCCCTAGGCAGGATCAGCTACTTTCAACCCTCCCAGAAAAAAAAAATTGAAAATATTAAAATAAGGAACCATGGTGTAAGGTGCCCCCAGCCTCCTATAACCCAGCAGTACACATGTGTAAGGTGTTCCGTTCCCTGCCTCTGATCAGCCAGCAATACATATGTAAGGTGTCCCCAGCCTCTGTTCACCCAGCAATACATATGTAAGGTGTCCCCAGCCTCTGATCACCCAGCAGTACACATGATATAAGATGTCCCCAGCCTCTGATCACCCAGCAATAAATATGTAAGATGTCCCCAACCTCTGATCACCCAGCAGTACATATGTAAGGTGTCCCTAGCCTCTGATCCCCCAGCAGTGCATATGATGTAAGGTGTTCTAAGCCTCTGATCACCCAGCAGTGCATATGATGTAAGGTGTTCTAAGCCTCTGATCACCCAGCAGTGCATATGATGTAAGGTGTTCTCAGCTTTTGATCACCCAGCAGTACACATGTAAGTAGGGTTGCCACCTCATCCCTTTAAACCTGAACACATATGAATTACACAGGTTCTGAGGCTAATTTAATGCAGATAAGGCACCAAGTGAGTTTAATTACCACCTTAATCAGCTACAGGGTGGGAGT
This sequence comes from Glandirana rugosa, assembly GCA_018402905.1. Classification (NCBI taxonomy): domain Eukaryota; kingdom Metazoa; phylum Chordata; class Amphibia; order Anura; family Ranidae; genus Glandirana; species Glandirana rugosa. The sequence goes on along the minus strand of BLSH010517591.1, from coordinate 662,953 downwards.
GGCTTGCAGCCGATGGAGTAAGACGTGTGAGTGACTCGCTCCACCGGTGATCCGTTCAATTATCCTGGAATCTCGCTCCTGAACGATCTGACTGATGCCACGGGTGCTCAGCCTGCCTACAGCAGCGACATAGAGCCGGCAGAGAACATCGGGCTAGTGCAGACATGTCCAGGCGAGGCAAGGATACACCAGCGGCAGCGGACCATGTGGGTCAAGATGGAGGCCGTGCACTCCGCTCGGCGGCTGAAGCGGCCCACAAGCTGTTTGCTAAATCCACTGGCAAGACTCTCTTCTAAGAACGGACCCCAGGCAGGTGATGCCCTGACCACGGCACCAGCATCTGCACAGCAAGGGGATTTGTGGCCAGAAGAGCCGGACGCTGAACTGCAATGGGACACAGTGAGTACCCAGGCCTCAATGAGCCTTCCCCCTAGGCAGGGAACCGAGTCCCCACCTGATGCAGAACCCACACTGAAGGACATATACACAGCAATCACATCATGTAACTCTGCCCTCACTGCTCTAGCCTCTGAAACCAAAGGGGTAAAGCTGGAAATCAATCTTATTAGGCAAGACATGCAAAAAATACGGGATCGTACAGGGGACTTAGAAGACCGCATGAGCGGTGTGGAAGATGAACTAGCTCCCCTGCTACATGAATTCTACCATATGCAATCTGTGTCCCCAGGCCATGCAGCCCGTATCGAGGACATGGAAAATAGACTCAGAAGGAACAATATTAGAGCAGTAGGTATTCCAGAACGAACGGAGGGGAAAAATCCTGTAATCTTCATAGAAAAATGGCTTATAGATACCTTTGGAAAAGAGGCTTTCTCCCCAATGTTTGCAGTGGAAAGGGCACATAGAGTTCCTGCTAAGCCCCCTAGACCGGGAGAACCCCCGCGTCCATTTCTGTTCAAACTTTTGAACTTTAAAGACAGAGACGCTGTCCTGAACCTGGCTAGGACAAAGAGGGATGCTATGAAAATGGATAATGTGAAAATATCCTTCTACCCTGATTTTTCTGCGGACGTACAAAGGAAAAGGGCTAAATTCATAGATGTCAAGAAGCGCCTGCGAAAATATGATGTGACATATGCCATGTTATATCCGGCTAAGCTTCGCATTGCAGCTAATGGTGAGACTCACTTTTTTGAAAACCCAATGAGTGCGGCTGCCTGGCTCGATCGCCATGGAAGTAACCTGCCTAAGGCGAACAAAGCATGAACATAAATTTAAACCAGTGAAGCAATAACAACTACTTACTGAAGAGAGTGCTGTTGGTTTAAAGAGAACAGTTTATCCTTTAAGGCGGATGGTATACAGCGAGACTATGGACGGCGATTTGTCTGTACTTGCTAGCTGCCAGTTCCTTCATTTCATGTTAGACTACTTGGAAAGTTGGGGCCCCCCAGCAATACTGTCCCGTGTGGACGGACACCCAGTGTCCTGTTGTTCCAGAGCCCATGCGGCATTTGTTTCAGAAACATACGTTTTTATTTTTCAGTTTTCTGTTGTTTCTTTTCTGCCCTACATGTTGTAGGGAATCAAGAACCTGGTATAGTGTTTTACTTGCACTGCTGATGTGGTGGAGGACCCTGAGCCATATAGATATGTTCGGGGGAAAGATATATGTGTCCTGGCTATTGCAACCTACAAACAAACTCTATTGTGCCTTCTGCTTTTCTTGCCTTGGCAATGGTAGTTGGACCCAGGAATTGACTGAGACCTTGATGCACCTCTGTACATGGAATGGCTATTATAGTGATGCTAGGGTACAATATGGTATCATGGTAACAATATGGCGAATGTGTGTAATTTAGCATCTTGGAACATAAGAGGGCTGAGTGATGGGGTGAAAAGAGTTGCAATGTTTAGAACGCTTAAGGCACACCGACCTGCTGTGATCTGCCTGCAAGAAACGCATTTGACACCTAACTCAATACATTTAATAAGCACAGGGGGATCCCGACACAATATCATTCCACTTACACCCAATATTCCAGAGGCGTCAGCATACTGATAGCCCAGGGAATTTCTTTTCAACTGGTTTGTTCACGCAGAGATGAACAGTGCCATTTTATTTTCTTATTATGTAAACTAGAAGGCGTATTATGCATCATTGCAAACATATACATACCCCCAACTTATACCCCTGAGGTTCTGAACAGTTTGGCACAATTTATGGCCCCATATGCAAACATCCCTATTTTTGCCATGGGAGATTTCAATAATGTATTGGATAAAGCAGTAGACAGATTTTCCTTAGGGGGTCGGGGTCAGCCGCTGGTAGGAGGCATAACAGGCTTTGCCAGGCTTCTGGTGGAGATAGGGTTAAGAGATGCCTGGAGAGACAGGCACCACACAGCGCAATGCTACTCATGCTTCTCTGCTACATATAACTGCCTGTCTCGCATTGATCTCTGCAAATGTCACTGTCAATGCGATGGTCGGAACGGTGAACTATTCCCCGCGTAATATTTCTGACCACTCCCCTCTTAAAGTACAGGCTAACTTTACTACTGAATGTAAGATCAGACTATGGAAAGTAAACCCATTTTGGTTTGACCTGTTTCCCACACCAGATCCTATACATAAAGGGCTGCAGGAATTCCTGCACTTTAACAAGGGCTCAGTTGAGCCTGTGGTACTCTGGGATGCGCTGAAAGCGCATCTGAGGGGACTGATAATTAAACAAATCAATCTTATTAAAACTAGAAGTAAAGAGTGGGAGAACTTGGTGCTCGCTGAGGCGGGTAAGGCTGAGGACAATTATCTCATTGATCCAACTGTGGAGTCAGAGAGAACATGGATTGAAGCCCAAAAGGTGTACCAACAAGTATCTCTCACGGCAGCGGAAAACAAATGATTTTTCATGCAACAGAGATATTTTGATGAGGGTGAAAACACAGGACATTTGTTGGCAGTGATTGCAAAGGCTCAGCAAGAGATAACCCATATAGATGCTATCCAGACTAAAACAGGTGTAAGGGTTAGTGGAATGGAACCTATTTTTAAGGCTTTTTCTGAATTTTTTAAGGATTTATATACTTCAAAAGTACAGGCTGCAGGGGACGATATGGAGCAATTTCTAAACCAGTGTGAACTATCTAGAGTTAAATTGAAGGATCTGGCTATGTTAAATGCACACCTGATGATAGAGGAATTATCCTTAGCAGCATCACAAATGGCCAAGAATAAGTCTCCTGGGGCGGATGGGCTTCCGGCCGAAACATACAAACAATATGGGGAAACTCTCCTGCCGGTGTTACTAGATACCCTTAACGAAGCATTTAAACAAGGTAGATTGCCGGACTCTATGGCTGAGGCAATAGTTATAGTGATTCCTAAACCGGGAAAGGATTTATTGCAACCAGACTCCTATAGGCCCATATCCTTGCTCAATGCGAACATCAAATTGCTGGCGAAGGTATTGGCGACCAGATTAGCAAAGATGATCACTGGCTTAATACATGAGGACCAGTCAGGCTTCATTCCAGCCAGGTCCACAGCCTTGAATATACGGAGGCTGTTCTTGAACCTCCAGATCCCAGTGGACAACCCAGGAAACAGGGCCATTTTTCCCTCGACGCTGCCAAGGCGTTTGACAGCGTCGAGTGGAACTACTTATGGACAGTGCTTGACAGATTTGGGTTGGGATCTAAGTTTGTGAAGTGGGTGCAGTTATTGTACATGACCCCCAGGGCCAGAATCAGGATACATGACTCCATGTCGGAGGCTTTTGTGTTGCATCGGTGTCCCCCACGTCTGATCCCCCAGCACTGCACATGCAGCCATGGTGAAGCCCCCCAGTGCCCCGTGCCATGTGTCCTCCTTTGATCATACTGATGCAAACATAAGGTCACTGAGCAGCAAACGATCTAAACAAATTCACCCTAACTCAGCAGCTGAACACAATGAGATTTACTGACGCTAGGGTTGCCACATCATCCCTTTAATCCAGGACACATATGAATTACACAGGTTGTTCTGAAGCTAATTTAATGCAGATAAGGCACCAAGTGAGTTTAATTACCACCTTAATCAGCCACAGAACCTGTGTAATTCATATGTGTCCTGGATTAAAGGGATAATGTGGCAACCCTAACTGACGCCCAACTAATAAGAAAAAAAGTGCGTAGCACTGTAAGTGGGACTAGCTAATAAAATTAAATTAAAATAATAATCTTCTCAAAATCATCAATCTTAAAATACAACAAAAAGAATGCAAATAAACATCAAAAATAAACACTATGAATTTGCAATTAAAACTCCACATTTTACACATCGATCACTTTTATTGCAATATGCACAGTGTTTAATTTTGATGTTTATTTTTTTTTAACCACTTCAGCCCCGGAAGGGTTTACACCCTTAAAGTGGAGTTCCACCCAAAAGTGGAACTTCTGCTTTAAGGGAAGATGACCCCCTGACATGCCACAATTGGCATGTCCTTTTTTTTGGGGGGGGGGGTGGTCTCCGGTCCCACTTCCTCCTCTGGCACCGTAAAACCGGAAAGGAAGTTCTCCTTCCTCCCCTCACACCTGGCGATATTCTGGGACACTTCACAGGTCCCAGAAGATACCCCGGTCATTCACAGCATGCAGCAAGACTCGTGTATGTGCAGTGTGCGCATGGCTTTGAAGCCAAAGCCTGGTGCCCACACTTGTGATTCCAGGGGAGGGGGAGATGAGTGAGCCTTCGGGCGGCTGCATCGCTGGACAAGCAGTATTGAGTTATTATACAAGTCACCAAGTGTGGAGATTCCTGCTTTCGTCCAGGATTGTAAGGGGATGTCTTGTAAAATGCTGTGCAAGGAAAGAGGTAAGTTGTGCATTAGCTTTGGTGGTATGCCTCCAGAATGTTAGCACATTGCCTGCCACACTCTGAGGGTGGCGTTAATCGTGGCTAGAAATGCATGTTGCTTGTGGTTCGACAGCAATAGAGTGCTAAGAACCAATTTGGGAGAAGCCATTAGGACGGATTGCTCAATCTGTAGCCACGGGAGGTTAATGTTTAATGTCCACCAGCTTTTGGCTTGCTCAAGGATGATAGCTTTATAGTATGTTGCTATGTTGGGGGCTCCCATTCCTCCAGCTGCTGTTGGTTTACAAAGAGTGGCTCTGTTGAGCCTTGGATGTTTGCCATTCCAAATGAAAGAGTTTAAAGTTGCTTGTAGCTTGTTTAGATGGGATGTGAGGAATGGGATCGGTAACGTTCGGAAGGTATAGAGCACATGTGGTAAGAGGTACATTTTAGTAAGTGATATTCTCCCCGTCCAGGAAGCTTGGGTATTACTGAGGCCTTGTATCGTCTTGTGTAACTTGGCCATCAAAAGTGAGAGATTTAGGTTGAGTATTTGTGAGGTTGGTGAGGTTAGATTGATGCCTAAATAAGACAAAATGGAGTTTGAGGCCCAGGAGAAGGAGGTGTGTTGGCAATGCCACGTTCGAGAGACGGGTCAATATGAACTTCAATCATTGAGGACTTGGAACAGTTAACTTTGTAGAGGGATGCCCTTCTGAAGAGGTCTAAGGTTTGGTGTAGGTGTGAAAGTAATTGGACAGGATTAGTAATGGAAACTATTACGTCGTCTGCATAGAGCCCAATTTTGTAGGTTTGATCTCCCGTCTTAATACCTGCGATAAGGGGGTTAGCATGGATGGATTGAGCAAGTGGTTCCATGACAAGCGTAAATATTAGCGGTGACAAGGGGCAGCCTTGTCTGGTTCTGTTGGAGATTGGGAAGGGGTGAAATAGTATACCTGAATTTATCACTTTGGCACTAGGTGTGGTGTAAAGTACCATGATTGGAGTAGGTCAATGTATCTGCGAGTTCCATCAGATGCTTGCCTGCCAGTAATAATTCCTACCTGGTTTGGATGTATTAGTTGTGGCATGACTGTGGAGATACCGGAGCCCAAAAGTTTGGCATATAGTTTAGTATCCATGTTCAACAGGGATCTGGGTCTGTAATTGGCTGGCTAGCCTCTACAGCCTCTTTCATAATTGTGCCCGTGGTAAGCGTATGGTTAAGTGTTTGTTGTAGAAATGGGGCTAGTATGGTAGAGAATTGCCTGTAATACTCGTTGCTGAAGCCGTCAGGCCCTGGTGCTTTGCGGAGAGGTAGAGATGCAATAGTTTGCTCTACTTCTTTGGGGGAGAAAGGACTTGATAGTAATTCTGATTGTTCTGGAGTTAAGGAGGGTAAATTCAGAGTAACTAAGAAATGTGATATGTCCGCTGGCGTGGGGGGTATTGCTTCGTTTTTATCCATGAGGTTGTATAGGTTGGTATAAAATTGGCTAAATCTGTCAGCTATGTCTTTAGGATTAGTGAGCTGGCTATTGTCAAGTGAGTTCAGGAATGGGATCCTAGTGTGTACGCAATGTTTTTTAAGTTGTTTTGACAGGCATGCTCCTGGTTTGTTGTGATGAGCGTAGACGTTTAGTTTTAGTCTTTTCAATGTGCTGTCAAAGTTTGAGTGTAAATGATCACTCAAAGTCTTTCTGGCGTTATTTAGATCTTTTTCTATGATCGATGATGGGTGGGTTTTATGAGTAGATTTGAGAGATTGGATTTGCTTTAGCAATCAGGTTGTGGTAGCATTACTGTTGGAAATTATGAATTTATAATATTATTTTGAATAATATTGGGCTCTGAAATATATTAAATGTATTAAATATAATGTAAAGTTAGTTATATATGTGAATGTTATTTCAATGTGCTTCTGGACAGAGAAAATGTTGTATGTGCAATTCTATTTCAAACCTCATGTGAAGTAATGCTAGAGGAAGAGTCATGTGTCTCTCCTTATGTACTAAAGCCATATAAGTAGCTGTAGGTTGCTTTTAAGAAGCTGACCTAACGATTTCAAACAGTATAGGAGTCGTGACTTTGTGGAAAGGGTAGGAAGAAAGATGGAGGACACTCTCGGAGACGTGACGTGAACACCTGTCAGAACCCTTCCTCCTCCTGACTGACATCTGAAGCCATGCCATATCTCATTATAGATTTCAACTATGTTGCTACGTAAGTCATGTCTGATATGATATGTTTTGAAGAATAAACCCTTAAAGATTTTCTAATGATGTCGTTCATGCAAGTTCTTCGATGGAAGCTGAGAAAGGATTTTCAACATCATGGTGGAGAATGCTGGCACGCATATAGATTGTTTAATCTTGACGCCTGTTTACGATCTCGCTACAAAAAGTGAGTTTTTATGTCTGTTTTCTCACCTGTCAATAGCTTGTATGTTTCAGCAAGCAGAAGAGAAAAAAAAAACATCACAGTCCGGACAGTGTTCCTCTATTTTTAAAGATAAAAGGATTTCCGGTTTGAAGCGTAACGTTACGGCGTGGAGCATACTGCCAAGGTCACGGGACATGCTAAGGTACGTGAAAGGTTTCACGGGATATCAGGCTTGGATAGTCTGAGGAAAAAAATGTGACATCTCCACGTTATTAAAAAGCCACCATTGAAGGAATGTTTGGCAGATATTCCCTTTGGAGCAATGGCAAGTTTGGAAATCAGACACTGAAAAAAATAGGGACGGACGCTCAGGACAAAAGATAATAGACACTTTTCTTCAAGAAAACCAAACAGATGGAAGTCAACAGGTATTTCAAAATAAGAACAGGAAAAAAGCTT
>BLSH010517591.1:634291-646277 GCA_018402905.1 Glandirana rugosa | reverse complement strand
CAATGGTCAATTCCATCTGTGAAAGTTGGGAAATGAGTTTAAGGAACAGCTGTTGGAGGTAGTGAGTGAGGTCTGATAGTTTCAGTGACTCAGGAATACCTCTAAATGTAATGTTGTTCCTTCGAGATTGGTCTTCAAGGTCTGCCATTTTTGTTTATAGTTAATGGATTTCTTCAGTTTGCTTGTGTAGAATGTCAGAGGTGTCTTCATATGCAGAGGCCTGGGCAGCAGCCTGTTTTTCAAGAGTATCTGTGCACTCCTGGATTTGGTCTACTCTTGAATGGAGTGAAGATAGCGATGAACGTAGCTAAATTCTCAAGTCTTTTTGGAGCGATAACAGCATCATTTTCAATGTATGCTTGGATGGTGGTTGGTCTGTGGCAGGGTGTGCAGCTAGTGATTCCTGTTGTTCCTCAGGATCAGTGGTTTCCCTTCCAATGTTGTTTTTTATATAGTGGGACTTTAGAGGGGGACTGGGCTGGAGATTGAGCAGCACGTTTGCCCCTGTCCGCAGATGAGCTCTGTGTAGATGGGGTGCTATGATCTGCGCTGTCCATCTCTTCTTTCACGTTCTCTGGGTCTTGTTGTACTTCAGGTAGCAGTGGCGTTAAAGTGTGCGAAACTGATTCTGAGGTAGCGTGGCTGTTCTGCATGGTGTTACCGTGGAAGAAATCAGAAATGTAGCGTGTCTTTGTTATGTCTCTGAGTTTCTTCTTGGACATACCGCAGGAACGTGCACTGTAATTTCTCTCCTTCAGTGTAGGAGCGTGAGGGTACAGGTTGCTGGAGAGAGTAAAAGTGACTGAAACATGTAGTGCACTCCAAGGTTGCATGGGAGTAGCGGTTACCAGCGCAAATGTGCTGTTATGTCCTCAGGTTTCCATGAAAGACACTCCTGCAGCAGTTAGTCAAGGAATGTGCCTCTGTGAGGAAAGATGGTTTAGTCAATAGTATATAGTATAGGCCGCAGCCGGGGCCTCAATTTTGGAGGGATACGTAGTACTATATATTTACGTCAGTTCTGCCAGCTATTAGCAGGAGTAGGGAATCCTCTGGGAGAGGTAGCAGTAGTCTGGGGCCAGAGAACGTACCCCTCAAATTGCAGGTGTTAGTGACAGAAGCCACAATTCCGTGAGAGGTCACAAGATGGCGGCCGGTCCGGTGCTATCCGGGCTTATCAGGCATCCTCAGCTGGTTCAGCTGCTAGTGAGGCTGATTATGTGGCCCGCTTGTGTGGGCAGCAGACAGATGAGGGTGTTTAGGGAGAGTGCTACCCCGGCGCTGTTCCAAACTGTCAGCTGAGAGTTGGCGCTCGTCAGCTAGCACACTGCGGCAGCGCCTCAATATGGCGTCTGGTGAGTGTGAGAGGGAGCTTTGTCAGCAGTGATGCCGTGGTCAGGGGCATTCAATAAGCGGCCCAAGAGCAGGTGTGGGGTCCAGGGAGTCTGGGGAGGGTGGTAGATTGACTCACCCGGCCTGAGGTAAGGAGGATGGAGATCAATGGTCTAAGGACAGTCCAATGCCCCGATCTCTGCTTTGCGGCCTTCTTCACCCGGCTCAATCACCCTCACTCTGGCAGGTATGTGCTTCCTAGTGCTTCCAGACTGAAGCTTGTGGAGAAGGGACTAATCAAGGATGGTTTTGAGGGGAAGTTCTTTGCGTTAAATGGCGGTGGAGGTACTTTGTGTCCCAGGCTGAACGGAGCTGTTGAATTAAGCAGCCATTAAAGTCCGCAGCCAGCCACGCCCCTCTTGAGTACTGCGTCATTTTAACTGACAATTGCCCGGTCGTGCGACGTTGTATCCAAACAAAATTTATGTCCTTTTTTTCCCCACAAATAGAGCTTTCTTTTGGTGGTATTTGATCACCTCTGCATTTTTTTTTTTTTTGCGCTATAAACAAAAAAATAGCGACAATTTTGGAAAAAAAACAATATTTTTTACTTTTTGCTATAATAAATATCCAAAAAAAAAAAAGAAAAAAACAAATTTCTTAATCAGTTTAGGCCAATATGTATTCTTCTACATCAGTGGTTCTCAACTCCGGTCCTCGGGACTCCCCAACAGGCCAGGTTTGCAGGATAACTGAAATACATCACAGGTGATATAATTTGCTGCTCAGTGATTGCAGTGTTCTAGTCTGCATCTCCCCAAGGTAATACTTAAAATGAGACCCCTCATATATGCTTTATGAGAATGCCAGAATATGCTCGGGTTAGTTACTGATTCTGCGTTTATAAGAAGAAAATGTTTTCGTTTGGATTCTGGTTGTTTCTGTAGATGCGGGCGACTGTGAGGAAAGATGGTTTAGTCAATAGTATATAGTATAGGCCGCAGCCGGGGCCTCAATTTTGGAGGGATACGTAGTACTATATATTTACGTCAGTTCTGCCAGCTATTAGCAGGAGTAGGGAATCCTCTGGGAGAGGTAGCAGTAGTCTGGGGCCAGAGAACGTACCCCTCAAATTGCAGGTGTTAGTGACAGAAGCCACAATTCCGTGAGAGGTCACAAGATGGCGGCCGGTCCGGTGCTATCCGGGCTTATCAGGCATCCTCAGCTGGTTCAGCTGCTAGTGAGGCTGATTATGTGGCCCGCTTGTGTGGGCAGCAGACAGATGAGGGTGTTTAGGGAGAGTGCTACCCCGGCGCTGTTCTAAACTGTCAGCTGAGAGTTGGCGCTCGTCAGCTAGCACACTGCGGCAGCGCCTCAATATGGCGTCTGGTGAGTGTGAGAGGGAGCTTTGTCAGCAGTGATGCCGTGGTCAGGGGCATTCAATAAGCGGCCCAAGAGCAGGTGTGGGGTCCAGGGAGTCTGGGGAGGGTGGTAGATTGACTCACCCGGCCTGAGGTAAGGAGGATGGAGATCAATGGTCTAAGGACAGTCCAATGCCCCGATCTCTGCTTTGCGGCCTTCTTCACCCGGCTCAATCACCCTCACTCTGGCAGGTATGTGCTTCCTATTGCTTCCAGACTGAAGCTTGTGGAGAAGGGACTAATCAAGGATGGTTTTGAGGGGAAGTTCTTTGCGTTAAATGGCGGTGGAGGTACTTTGTGTCCCAGGCTGAACGGAGCTGTTGAATTAAGCAGCCATTAAAGTCCGCAGCCAGCCACGCCCCTCTTGAGTACTGCGTCATTTTAACTGACAATTGCCCGGTCGTGCGACGTTGTATCCAAACAAAATTTATGTCCTTTTTTTCCCCACAAATAGAGCTTTCTTTTGGTGGTATTTGATCACCTCTGCATTTTTTTTTTTTTTGCGCTATAAACAAAAAAATAGCGACAATTTTGGAAAAAAAACAATATTTTTTACTTTTTGCTATAATAAATATCCAAAAAAAAAAAAGAAAAAAACAAATTTCTTAATCAGTTTAGGCCAATATGTATTCTTCTACATCAGTGGTTCTCAACTCCGGTCCTCGGGACCCCCCAACAGGCCAGGTTTGCAGGATAACTGAAATACATCACAGGTGATATAATTTGCTGCTCAGTGATTGCAGTGTTCTAGTCTGCATCTCCCCAAGGTAATACTTAAAATCTGGCCTGTTGGTGGGTCCCGTGGACCGAAGTTGAGAACCACTGTTCTACATGGTTAGAAAATAATGTGACTCGACACACCACATCCTGTACAGTGGCAGACCTCTATCCCTGTTTGCTACATACAAAGAGAAGAGAGAGTGGGACTTTGAGTGAGGTCCACCACTGAAATGATGATACTGTTTGGTGAAGTTCATGTCAATAATGTATTGATTAAAGTTAAATTGATTAGTATAAAATATTCTTTTATATTCACCATGATATGTTATACAAATAATCCAATCATGTACAAAGACAATTATATACATTACACAATACAAAAAAATCAAAAAGGACATGATTAACGATACACATTCATAAATAATTATTCCATGGCTTGTTTATTATATATAAAAAATGCATTTTTAAAAAAACAGGTTTGTCTTGACATCTTTACGTGTAGATTCGACGTGTTTTATGGCGTACAGCCACTCATCAGGAGTGTGATGCAAAAAAAGGCATTCTATAATTAAATAATATGTTTGTGAATGTATGGTACCTCTTAAAGATTATAAACAAAAAAGCAGTTGTAACTCACAAAAACTGTTTCACAACAGTGGATAGCACGCAAACAGGGGAGAGTGGCACTGCGTCGCTTTAACTGACAATTGCGCGGTCGTGCGACTTGGTACCCAAACAAAATTTGCGTCCTTTTTTCCCCACAAATAGAGCTTTCTTTTTGTGGTATTTGATTGCCTCTGCTTCATTTCTGATTGCAAACAAAAAAAGAGCGACAATTTTGCAAAAGAAAAACAATATTTCTTACTTTTTGCTAAGATACAAATCCAAAAAAATATATATAAAAAAATCAAATTTATTCATGGGTTTTGGCCAATTTATATCCTTCCTCATATTTTTGGTAAATAAAAAATTGCAATCTGTGTTTATTTATTGGTCTGCGCAAAAGTTGCTGCGTTTACAAATGAGAATTCATTTCTGGCGTTTTTACAATTTTTTTTTTTTTTTACTGGTAATGGCGGCGATCTTCAATTTTTATCGGGACTGTGATATTGGGGCGGACATGTCAGACATTTTTGACACTGATTTGGGACCAATGACATTTATACAGCGAACAGAGATTATAAATATTCACTGCTTACTGTATAAATGTCATTGTCATTGAGGGGGTTAACCTGCAGGGGGAGCTCTAGGGGCTAACTGTATTCCCTAGAGATGTTCTAACTGTGAGGGGGCTGGGCTACCATGGGCAGTGACAGTGATCAGTGCCCACTGACAGAGCGGGGAACCGCATGGTTTACATTGGCGGTTCCCCGTTCTTTATCTCTGCCAGGTCATCGCGGCTCGCTGGGGCACATCAGGTCCACCCGAGCCGCGGGCACACTCCTGCAGAGTGCGTCGCGTGAGCCACTGTTTATAGACGGCGATCCGCACTACGCTGCCACAGTGCAGCAGTAAATGTATGCGAGCCGGTCGGGAACCGGTTAAACGAATCTACATTTAAAGATGCCAAGAGAAACTCGGTTTTTAAAAATGCATTTTTTATATATAATCTACAACCCATGGATGAATTATTTATGAATGTGTATCGTTAATTATGTAGTTTTCGATTTTTTGTATTGTGTAATGTATATTATAATTGTCTTTGTACATGATTGGATTATTTGTATCAAGTTTGTAACATATCATGGTGAATATAAAATAATATTTTATACTAAACAATTTAACTTTAATTAATAAATTATTGACATGAACTTTACCAACAAGTATCATTATCATTTCAGTGGTGGGCTTCACCCAAAGTCCCACTCTCTCTTCTCTTTGTATGTATTCTTCTACATATTTTTGGTAAAAAAAAATCGCAATAAGTGTATATTGATTTTTTTGCACAAAAGTTATAGCATCTACAAAATAGGGGATAGATTTGTGGTATTTTTATTATTATTTTTTTTACTAGTAATGGCGGCGATCTGCAATTTTTGTGGGACGGCGCTATTGCGTCGGACAAAACAGACACTAAGGGGTTGATTTACTAAAGCTTGAAAGTGCAAAATTTGGTGCAGCTCCACACAGAAACCAATCAGCTTCAAGGTTTTATTGTCAAAGCTTGATTGAACAAGCTGAGTTTAGAAGCTGATTGGCTAGCATGCAAAGCTGCACCGGTTTGTGCACTCTCCAGCTTTAGTAAATCAACCCCTAAGTGACACTTTTTGGGGTCCACTGACATTTATACAGCGATCAGAGCTAAAAATAGCCACTGATTACTGTATAAATGTCACTGGCAAGGAATGGGGTTAACACTAGGGGGCAATCAAGGGGTTAAGTGTTCCCTAGGGAGGTGTTTCTAACTGTGGGGGGAGTGGACTGACAGGGAGTAGAGATAGATTGCTGTTCCGGATTACTTGGAACAGCAGATCTCTCTCTACTTCCCTGACAGAACGGAAATCTGTCTGTTTACATTGACAGATCCCCCTTCTGTCTGTCTGAGGAGCGATCACAGGTAGCTGGCCACACACATCGGCTCCAGCGTGGCACCACGGGCGCACGCCCCCTATAGCTCTTAAAGTACCATGACTGCAATTTGCGCAGCTGTGCACACCTGCCGCAGTAAAACTGCGGCGGCTGTTTGGCAAGCAGTTAAGATTGATGATTTTGAGAAGATTATCACTTAGTAGGTAGGGGTAGATTTAGTAAAGGCAAATAGACTGTGTACTTTGCAAGTGCAGTTGCTCCAGAGCTTAGTAAATGAGGAAATGCCAATCACATGCAAGGAAATGCTGGCACATGAATGGATGACGGAAGTCTGCAGAGCTCCCCCTCATTTACTAAGAGCAACTGCACTTGCAAAGTGCACAGTCTATTCCATCTTTTAGTTATCAACCACTTCAGACCTGGAAGGATTTCCCACTTTAGGACCAGAGCACTTTTTGCGATTCGCCACTGCGTCACTTTAACTGACAATTGCACGGTCGTGCAACATTGTACCCAAACTAAATCAACTCCCCTTTTTTTCCCACAAATAGAGCTTTCTTTTGGTGGTATTTGATCACCGCTGTGTCATTTCTGATCGCCGCTATAAACAAAAGAAGAGCGACAATTTTGCAAAAAACCCAAATTTCTTACTTTTTGCTAAAATACAAATCCAAAAAAAAATATAAAAAATTTTTTTTCAACGGTTTTGCCCGATTTATATTCTTCCTCATATCTGTGATAAAAAATTGCAATCTGCGTTTATTGATTGGTTTGCGCAAAAGTTGCCGCGTTTACAGATGATGAGAATTCATTTCTGGGGTTTTTATTTATTTTTAATTTTTTACTAGTAATGGTGGCGATCTGCGATTTTTAGCGGTACTGTGATATTGCGGGGGACCTGTCGGACCATTTTGACACTTTTTTGGGACCATTGGCATTTATACAGCGATCAGTGCTATAAAAATTAACTGATTACTGTGTAAATGCCATTGGCAGTGAAGGTGTTAACCTGCAGGGGGCGCTCTAAGGGTTAACTGTATTCCCTGGGCGTGTTCTAACTGTATTTGTGTTTGACTGGCAGGGGAAGGGGAGTGATCACGGCTTCCATGTAGAGGAAGGCTGTGATCACAGCCCTTCCCCCTCTGTCAGAACGGAGATCCGTGTTTACATACAGGGATCTCCGTTCTTTCACTGCGGGGGGGGGCATCGCGGGTAGCCGGTGGAGATTGAGTCCGCCCTACCCGCTCCCTGCCCCCCCCCCCCCGGACACAGTGAGAGCGCGAGCGCGCCTCCGGTGGCGCACGTGCTCACAGTGCACGATCTAGCAGCCTGCGGTTGGCGGTCGGCAAGTGGTTAACTGCCACCAAATGAAAGCTCTATTTGTATTAAAAAAAAGAACAGAAAAATCATATGGGTACAGTGTTGCATGACTGAGTGATTGTCATTCAAATTGTGAGAGCACTGAAAGCTATAAATTGGTTTGGGTAGGATGGAGGGTTTAAGTGCCCAGTAAGCAAGTGGTTAAACAATGCAAAGTGCCTTCAGTTCTGTATAGCTATTGGAACTCACAGCTGTGAATTGATATCAGTGGATCACTTATAAAATGAGGACTTATTTTAGGTTTACTGTCCCTTGTAATTGTAACGTTTGCCTACATAAACCAAGAGCAGGCAGCCTATTAGAGGAGTATAGTATAGCATGGTGACCAGCAGCCACAGTTCAGTGAGTCATCTGCGCGGGCCAATCACTAGTCAGCAGAAAACCAATTAAGTTCCATTGCACTTTGCCCATCAAATAAAGCAAGTGATGCTGAAATAACGGGGCAGCCATAAAGCTCGATCTTTAAAACTGACAACCCATTTCTTCAGTTATTTTGTTTCTCAATTTTGAATTTGTCTTTTTTTTTTTTAACGAGTTTTCCTGACCTTTTGCCCATAAAATAATTAATTTTCAGGAAGTGGTTCATAACCATTTTGAAGTAGATTTAAAGTTAAATAACTTACAGGAGTTGTAAAGTTTCATGTTTTTTCACCTTAATGCATTCTATGCATTAAGGTGAAAAACCTTCTGTGCTTCAGCAGCTCCCCAGACCCCCCCTTTTTCTTACCTGAACCAGATTGTTACAGCAATGAGCATGAGCCCATTGGCTCCAGCCACTGTCTCGGTCCTCATTGGATAGATTGATAGCAATACAGCCATTGGCTCCTGCTGCTGTCAATCAAATCCAATGACACGGGAGCTGGGGGCTGGGGTTGAGTCCTGCTGTTTGTATCAATGGATGCAGTAGCAGGACTTGGGAGTGTGCCCGCACAGGTACCCCATGGAAAGCAGTTCTCCGTGGGGGCACCCAATGAAGCTTAGGGGCACCGCCGGGGCACCCCAGAAAAGGAGGATAAGGGCTGCTCTGTGCAAAACTCTTGCACAGAGCAGGTAAGTATACCATGTTTGTTATTTTTAAAAAAAGCAAACATTTACAATCACTTTAAGGTCTGCTTAGCTTTGGGTAAGGTTCCCAATAAGTATTTCTACCTTACAACAAGTCTCAGGGAAGAAGTGGATGTGCAGACACTGGCTCAGTATAATTACATTGTCTCTCTCCTCTCAACCATTGAGATATCAACTACATAGGAGCACTGATTTAACATATCTCAAATAACACTTAAAGCAAACTCCATAATGTACCTTCAAACAGTTTGTTTGGGCCAAGCTGGCAGAAATAGATCATTTTGTGCACAAACAGGTGTGCTTGCTAGGCACTCTGTATTAAATGTATGCACGGCGACCCTGCTCAAATTGCCACCTGGGTCCAATGGACCCAGCAGGACCCATGGTAGGGCCGGCTCTGTTTTGTATATTGCCGTGTTTGGCTGGTGACTTCAACACTGAGCTAACACATGTGGGAAATTTACCAATACTCCTTACACTGCATTACACTGCTTACACCGCAGCCGCCCCTGTTCAAAGTGCCACCTGGGTCCAATGGACTCAGCGGGACCCATGGTAGGACTGGCCCTGAGTGTATGTAACCTCAGCTATATAGTGCTTTGTTCGGGTAGTGGGATGGGGATTTCCTGTCCCGCTCCTGGAACAAATTCACATTCACAGGAAACTTTGTATTCTACAAATGAATATAAAGCTTCCTCAGATTGGCAGGGAGGCGGGCAGGTGATGTTACAACTTCTGCTTCAGCCATTTAGAGAAAGCTTTCTATTCATTCATTTAATACAAATCATACCATAAATGGTTGAGCACTGACTCAATTTTGTTATGGAAGTCCCTGTCCCACTGCCGAAATACAGCGAGGCTGAGGATACGTACAGTTAATACAGTGTGCCCAGAAAATGCACCTGTTAGTGCAGTAAACAGTTTTTAGGGTCATTGATCATGGACTTAGGCTTTAACCACTTGCAGACCACCTGTCTGTAGACTGGTGGCCCACACAGGTAAAGCAACGTACTGGTGTGTCGCTACCTGCTTCCAGATCCCCCCACCCCCCCAAACCTGCTGACACCCACTATTATTGTACACACCAGGAATTTGTCAGCAGGTCCCAGCTATGAATCAATCAGCTGTGTCCAATCACAGACCAGAGCCCTGTGTTGACAATGCAGCCCTGCCCACCACCACAAACACCAGTCCATGCACCCTGGCTCCAGTAACTTGCAGAATCTCAAAGAGGAGAGGGGTTAAGGCATGGGACACTCCAAAACTTTTGCAGAGAAACAAGAGGATACTCTCTTTTCTAGGCTCACACTCCAGGATTCTGCTGAGGACAGGGGAATGGCCTGCATTCTGAGACTCTGTGAGATCTGTGGTACTTATATGCCAAAAGCACACAGTCACCAAGAATCAGCTCAGGGTCATTACTCGCAAGTCCCCAGGACAGCTGTGCATCTTCCAGCTTCCTCTGGACACAGTCCAGTGAGTGAGACAATCCTTCTCCAGACTTGATCCCTTATGGTAAAGTCCCACAGCCAGCATCTCAGGAGATCACTTCAGACCCTCAGCCCTGACACCGCTGATGCCTCAAAAACAGCTACATAATCCACAGGTTACCACAGAGGGGCAGTAGCCCTCCTAAGTCTTGGAGCCCTCCTTAGGAGATAGACTAATCTCTCCTAGGTTTAAGACTATTTGTCACTTCCCCTGGCACCTTCTAAACACTTCTCTCCAGGGATTGCCTAGGCCATGATAAATATTCAGGCTGAATCTCGCTTCCTATGTTCTTTTAGACCCCTGATGTCTAATTAAAGAAAGCCTGCCACCAAAAAATGTATCTCATAGGGGACTTTTTGTCCCCTAGGCAACATGAAGAGAACTCACCGCTGCAGGCAGTCAATGAGCCCAACAAAATATATACATGAGTGCCAGCCCTGACTCGCCTCCATGATACAACATCCAAGTAAGAAACGGCTTCACTTCACTTAAGTTTCAGATATTGTTTATTGGAATATCCAAAGTAACACCAAAGGACCCCAGTAGTGGTCTAGGTAGACTTGCTTACTCATTAGTAACTTACGTGAGGTGCAGCCGTTTATTACTTACTTTTAGTCCCCTATGTGATGAAAAAAAGTTTATTAAAAAAATAAAAGAGAATTAAAAAAGTGTAAAAAAAAATTAAAGTCACACCCTCACCCGAGCACTTAAAATCTCACTCCCACATACCCGCACACACCAACCTAAATGCAAGAGTAGGGGGTGCCTACGCATGAAAACCTTGATTATGCTACACATGTTACATATCACCATGCATGCCAGAGTGAGAACAATACTTCTAGGTCCAATATTAATGGTTAACTCTACACCGACTACCTATAGAAGGTTCAAGTGTTGCCTATGGAAAATATAGTGAAGTTTGTCACCCTTTCACAGGCGCACACAATGCTAATGCTTGACATGTTGTGTATCTATTAAAGTGATTATAAGGTCTCGTTTTTTAAAAAAAAACAACCATGTCTATACGTATCTGCCCTGTGCAGGGGATTTGCACAGGGCAGCCTGGATCCTCCTCTCTTGTTCAGTGCCCCGACAGCAAGCTGGGAGCACTCAATAACAGGGGGCACCTGAGCTGAGCTGTAGCTCAGTGTGTCCATTCAGACATGGAGCTGTGGTTCGGCCCGCCCCCTCTCTTTCCTGATTGGCTAACTGACTTTGACAACAGTGAGAGCCAATGGCGCCGCTGCTGTGTCTCAGCCAATCAGGAGGGAGAGTCCGAGGGACTCGTGGACATCGCTGGATAGAGATGGCATTCAGGTAAGTATTAGGGGGCTGAGGGAGACTGCTGCACACAGAAGGTTTTTTTCATAGAATGCATTAAGATAAAAAAAACCTTCTGACTTTACAACCACTTCAACTCATAACTAGTGTTGAGCGAACCCGGACTGTAAAGTTCGGGTCCGTATCGAACTTTGGGGTGTCCGGGACCCGGACCCGAACCCGAACTTTTCAAAAAAAGTCTGGGTTCGGGTCCGGGGTTCTGGTAATTTTACTAAAAGTTCTGAAAATTGCTGTAAAAAAGTCCAGGACAGTCCTAGAGGTCAGCAAAAGGAAGGAAATGGGGGTAAGGGTGGGACAAGTGCCCTACAAAGAAATGGGGACCGGGAAATAACTAAAAACATTTTTAAAAAAATAATTTCATAAAAAAATCAAAAATGGAAGTGGATGTGGACCATCTTCAAACTGTGTCTGAAAAGTATTAACGGTAGAAGCCTGAAAATCATTTTAATGGTCTTGGGGCCTGGGCTTGGGTCTGAAAAAAACTTTTCAAGCCCAAGCCCAGGCCCAGGGCCTGTGGGGTTTCAAGCTATGCCTGGGCTTGAAATGTCAGGCCCAAGCGAGTTGTGATCAATACTCAACTTCACCAACATTTCAGTCTTCCAAAAAAAATAGAATTACGTAAGATACTTTTTTTGGAAGACACACGTCGTCAGAGGGAGTCGGGGGATTATGAATGGACTTACGGTAGAGATAGGTCGCTACAGGTG
>BLSH010517591.1:601583-629666 GCA_018402905.1 Glandirana rugosa | reverse complement strand
TGCCAAATACCCCCCCCCCCCCCACCCCCCATAGGCAAAGATGAAGCTGTATTTGATGGGCACAGTTGAAGCTGTATTTGATGGGCACAGGTGAGGCTGTATTGATTGGCACTGGTGAAGCTGTATTTGATGGACACAGGTGAGGCTGTATTGATTGGCGCTGGTGAAGCTGTATTTGCTGGGCACAGGTGAGGCTGTATTGATTGGCGCTGGTGAAGCTGTATTTGATGGGCACGGGTGATGCTGTATTGATTGGCGCTGGTGAAGCTGTATTTGATGGGCGCTGGTGAGGCTGCATTTGATTGGCTTTGGCCAGGCTGCATTTGATTGGCGATGATCAGGCTGGGCAGGGAAAAGGGGGTGGGGTCAGGGGTGGAGCCAAGGGGGAATGAGGTTTCGCCTAGGGTGTCAAAAATCCTTGCACCAGCCCTGCTACTGGTGGAAGGAATGCCACACAGTGCCAGTCCGATCGGATCATCGTTATCACTTGGTTATTCTTACCAAGCTCTGGGATCTGTGGTTCCACATTGGACTTTTATATTTTGGACTTTATTGCTCTGGTTCTAATCATTTAGAATATTATTGCGCAACACTTAATTTTTACTGAATGAAATCAAATACATTTAAAAAAATAAATGAAAAAAAGACCAATAGCAGACGTGTTCATTAAAAAAAACATTTAAACTAATAAGAATTGCTCCCCAGTGCAGAAACTATTGCTTGCTTTTTATAGGTGATGGGGAAGTACAGTGGTCTCCAAACTGGTGCCCTTTGTTTGCCTCTATCAAGCCCTTGGGGTACTAGTCTCCCAGTAATACAAAGCAATATTCTTCCCACTGACAAGAATGAGGGACTATTCCTTCCACTGACACCAACAATGAGACACAATTCCTTCCACTGACACCAACAATGAAGAACCATTCCTTCTGCTGACATCAACGGTGGGGCATAACTCCTGCCACTGACACCAATGATGGGGCTTCATTCCTCCCACTGATATCAACAATGAAGCACTATCCCTTTCACTGACACCAACAGTTGAACACTATTCCTTCCCCTGATATCAACAATGGGGTACAATTCCTCACATTGACACCAATGATGGGGCACTATTCCTCACACTGACACCAATGATGGGCACTATTCCTCCCACTGGCACCAATGATTGGGTACTATCCTTACCACTGACACCAAAGAAGGGGCACTATATATCCCACTAATACCAATGATGGGGCACTGTTCCTTCTCTTACTGACCATGTCATTTTGTAGTGCATTTTTTTTTAAAAGGTATTGTTTACTCCAATGGCCACAGTCTGCCCCCCCAAAGAATAAAAGACATTAACCACTTGGCCTCTGGATAGGTTTACCCCCCCCCTTCATGACCAGGCCTTTTTTTGCGACATGGCATGCGTTACTTTAACTGACAATTACGTGGGCGTGTGGAACTGTACCCAAATAGAGCTTTCTTTTGGTGGTATTTGATCACCTCTGCAGTTTTTATTTTTTGCTCTAGAAACAAAAAAAACTGATGATTTTGAAAAAAAAACTATATTTTTTATGTTCTGCTATAAAACATATCCAATGTAAAAATGTAAAAAATCTAATTTCCTCATCAATTTAGGCCAATATGTATTCTACTACATGTTTTTGGTAAAAAAAAAAAACACAATAAGCGTATATTGATTGGTTTGCGCAAAAGTTATAGTGTCTACAAACTAAAGGATATTTTTATTCATTTATTTTTTACTAGTAATGGTGATGATCAGCGACTTATAGCGTGACTGCAATATTGTGGCGGACAAATCGGACACTAACTGACACTTTTTGGGGACCAGTGACACTAATACAGTGATCATTGTTAGAAAATATGCACGGTCACTGTACTAATGACACTGGCTGGGAAGGGGTTAACATCAGGAGCAATCAAAGGGTTAACTGTGTGCCTAACCTGTGCTTTTTCACGGTGTGGGAAGTGCTTTGGCTAGAGAAAGGCATTGATCCAGGTTTCTGCTTTGCAGGAACACAGGATCAATACCTTCCCTACTGACAGTACAGCAATCTGCCTTGTTTACAT
Organism: Glandirana rugosa; assembly: GCA_018402905.1. Lineage (NCBI taxonomy): Eukaryota > Metazoa > Chordata > Amphibia > Anura > Ranidae > Glandirana > Glandirana rugosa. Next base: position 627,590 of record BLSH010517591.1, on the reverse strand, counting down.
AGGCAGATTGCTGTTCTGCCTGTGCACTGTATAATCGACAGGTGCTGGTGGACATAGAGTCCATGGTACCTGCCGCTGGGCTCCTGCTATGTGTGATCACTACAGGAGCGGGTCACAGGCGGCATGCGCATGCACCCCAGACCCAGACGTGTCAGATCACATACTAGGTATGTGATGTGACACAGAGCCGCTTCCCTGCCGCAGTATATGTACAGTGGGTGGTCCGCAAGTGGTTAAACTGGCTCTGTGCTTAGAAGGTTTGGAGACCCCTGGGCTAGCGCATAGTAATACTTAACTTACTCCATAGTCCTTGCTCTTACTCCAAACTGGTTCCAGTTGTGACGGCCAGTCTGCCAAAGCCACTCTGCATGCTAGTCTTGGTACCACCCCTCTTGAAGATGTCATCATGCTTATACTGTAATCAGTTCAAGAAAAGAGATCAGGCTTTGAGGAAGGGTTGTGCCCACTAGCAAGAATGCATGTCCACTTTGAGTACTAAAAAGCAGAGGATTGGACAATCGGCTAACTGTCACCAAGAATCAAAAGATTAGTACATTTTTCATTGATTTGAGGAGAGGCAATGTTATTTATTTTTAATATGTCTGAAGTTAGCCTTTAAAGGGTTTGTATCAGTGTCAGCCTGTAATGCAGGGTGCAGGGGCCCCCTAATCCTGCCCACGCCATAGGACTCCATGCACCCGCGTCCTGAAAGGGACCGGGCGCATTGATGGGGGGGAGGCAGCAGGGATAGAGGGGGCGACGCCCGTGCACCCTTAATGCACGGGCTGCCCCGACTGTGACATACTGAAGTAGAGCATGATGCCCTCCCTTCGGAAGCCTGAGCCGCAGGGCAGTATTCCAACATGATGACGACCCCAAGCACACTTCCAAGACAACCAATGCCTTGCTAAAGAAGCTGAGGGTAAAGGTGATGGACTGGCCAAGCATGTCTCCAGACCTAAACCCTATTGAGCATCTGTGGGGCATCCACAAATGGAAGGTAGAGGAGCGCAAGGTCTCTAATATCCACCAGCTCTGTGATGTCGTCATGGAGGAGTGGAAGAGGACTCCAGTGGCAACCTGTGAAGCTCTGTTGAACTCCATGCCCAAGAGGGTTTAGGCAGTGCTGGAAAATGATGGTGGCCACACAAAATATTGACACTTTGGGCCCAATTTGGACATTTTCACTTAGGGGTGTACTCACTCTTGTTGCCAGTGGCCAGTGCCAACATTAATTGCTGTGTGTTGAGTTATTTTGAGGGGACAGCAAATGTACACTGTTATACAAGCGTTATACTCACTACTTTGCATTGTAGCAAAGTGTCATTTCTTTAGTGTTGTCACATGAAAAGATATAATAAAATATTTACAAAAATGTGAGGGGTGTACTCACTTTTGTGAGATACTGTATGTAACCATCATGTGTATTTCCATAGTAGGGTCAATATGTGAACCTGCTTTTCAGTGCCTGGATTTGAACCCAATACCTCAGCTGTGTCGGGTAATGTCTCTTCTTGCTGAGCTACCTGGGAGTGTTCCTAGAATGATCCTGTCTTAAACCTTGTTTGTCTTGAACCCTGAACTCTTTGCTCCTCCCATGAACTTCCTGATTTAAGCTGTGTCTCTGCACTGTTTGCCAGACTATTGTACTCTCTCCAGCCAGTATCTCGCTCCTGTCTTCCCTGCTGCTGTCCCTATTTTGCTACTACTCATTATCGACCCTTGGCTTGTTCCTCGACTACACTTCTGCCAGATCCCAACCTGCAACTACTTCTTACAGACAAAAGAAAAAAACCCCAGATGACGGCCCTTTGAGCCGAAACGCGTCGGTTTCCTCCATCTCCTGCCTTTTTATGAGCTCTTTTGTATTTATGAATATGTGAGTATATCTTTAACCCAAGTTCTGTAATAAACCTTGTCAAACGGTATTACACGATTGTGGGTTTTTCTTTCTCCTACTCATGCACATCGGACACTGAGATACCTGAACATTGGAAGTGTGACTCGAGTTCTTCTTTGGAGCCCTCCATTTTCTCTCATGGATCAGGAGTAGCAGACCATTAGGACCCAGGACCATTCCCCTACAAACATCCAAAGTCACCTGTGAACGGAGTTCTCTCTCTTCTTACCCCCAGTGGATGGGATACACCCCGGCTGACCACTATTATACCACTGCGCAGATTTTACCATCATCTGGTAAGCCTCCACCTATTTCATTTTTTCGGCTTGATCAGTACAAAGATTACCGGTTTATTTATGTGATTTCCATACTTCAAGCAATGAACTAATATTCACCTACCTCATTTTTTGGCGCTGCATATGTTGTATATATACTTGTTACAGACCATTTGGCTTGTTTACTGACTATGCTTCTGTTTGATCCCTATCTGTTTATCCGCTACTTAAACCTGGCTTTTTGCTCACCTCCTTGTGGAGTGATCCTGATGATCGCAACCTGGTACTAACACACAGCAAAATCCATCTCCACCATCAGGAGTTCTGGTGAGTGCTTAGACTCTACACCTTAGATGAGCCTGCGTCATTCACCAGGGTGACTGCCTGTGTACCTATCCTGCTGGTTGATGGTAGTCCCCTACTAAAGCAACTGGTCTGTGAACCTGACCAATGATCGTGACACTCCTGCTCTTGTGCACTTTATGTGCTTTCTTGATGAAAATTGTGAGAATAACATAATTGTAACTGAAATATCTTAACATACTGTATAAGTTATATACTTACCAGTAGCACCTGAAACTTCCCATTGTCCTTCTCTATCTTCTTTGTCTGTTACAGTGTACATTTTTTGTCAGACAGTCACTTTTTTTATTCTGGAATTTCAGAATAACTCCTTCAATTTAGTCTCCTCAATGTGTAGTCTTAGTTATCTCAGCGGCTTTCAGTTCCTCTATACTGTCAATCACGGAATTGCCATCTTTGAAACTTTACAGCAGGCTACGTTTATGGCAGAATCAAGCAATAAAGCCACCTTTTTAATGTCAGACATCTGAATATACCAGATTATATGTCACCGCAGACTGGCAAGCTACCAGGAGGTGTCAGAAAAGGGTTGACAACGATGACCGTCCTTTATTAATCTAAAATTCCCTTTGCAGATGGGCAATAAGTTCACATCAGATAATGAAGTTGCAGCTTCTCTCTCTGACCTGTGACCGAACTCGGAGCTGAGGTCTAGGTTGGGATAACAGCAAATGCCTAGAGCACAGAAGTGTGTAATTATTAATGGGGTGTCGTGAAGTTAGACATTAATAGGGTAGATTATGTATGTTACAAGTGAACTTCTTGCTGAGCTGCAGTGACATCGGATCATTAATATTTAGAGCAACAACTTGCTGGTTAAAATTACACCTGTCGTTCAAAATAGAGTTTACTGCTGCTATTTGCTTCTCCTAACTCTGAGAAGTTTAATTTCATTCCATTCAAGAGTATCAGTTTCCTTCTAATTACCTTTTGAAGGAAACTTTTCATTAAAGTGCACCTGTCACTGCTAAAGTGTATAGTATATAAAGCCTATATAAAGCCAAAAATGTAAATGTTGATATCCAGACTTCCCACCAGGACTGTCTGATTCCTAAATTTCAGTGTCTAATTGAAATAAACAAGTTCAGACAGCGAGATTTTGAGGGATTTGAACGGCAGGAAACCCATAGCTGATATTCAATCTATGCTTTCACCTCCCCTTCAGTTATGGCAGACATTCTAAATAAGGCACTATCTATCTTCATTGCCACCCACATTGTTTGAGCAATTGTGCGTAGCAGACCAAAGGATATGAGGGGGCCTCTCTAGGGCATATTATGCATTAGTTGCTGCTGCAGATTCATTTACACCATCCTTTATTACGGCATGGTAAAAAGATTTAATTACAACATTATCCACTGATCAAAGAGATTTTATCTACCACTTTGCACATAAATTATCAATGTCTTCAAGAATGCATGAATCAGGCTACAAGTTGTTGACCAGATGGTACAGGTCGCCAGAAAAATTACATAGAATGTCCCTGAACAGTGATCCCACATGTTGAAGATGTGGAGAAGATAGGGGAACACTTTTACTTATCTTCTGGACGAGTCCTCAAATATGTTTTATTGGCAAGATGTTTGTGCTCTAATCAAGGATCTTACCGGCCTTTCTTTAGGTCAGAATCCAGCAGCCTGCCTGCTACATCTTAGCTCTCTTTCAAAGGACGGATATCGACAATCGGTGGTGAGACATTTGCTCAACATGGCCAGGTCTTGCATAGCAGCCCAGTGGAAATCTAACTCTCGTCCCATGCTGGTTCACTGGGTCAAAGCGGTAGATGATATGATATATATGGAGGAACTCACTGCATCAATGAATAGGCAGGAAGCTCTAGTCCATAAAACGTGGACTCACTGGAACAAATTCAAGCTCTCGAGGAGGTATCAGACTCTCTTTTAATAAAATAGCAGTGCACAACATTTCTTCTTTTTCTTTTTTGTCTTTCTCTGTTTCTCTCCCTCTTTTATCAGTCTTCTTCTTTTCTTCTTCTACTTCTTTAGGTCTATTTAGAAATATAGATAAAAACTTAATGAGGCTCTGCAATGCAACCCCGCAAGCAGCATATATTTATTGGCGATATTTTTGGGTCATGAACCGGGCAGATCCATCATCTACATGGATATACCTTCTCCCCCTGCTTTGCTTGAAATTTGCAGGTATCTCTATGGGGTTTATTTACTATAGCGCCGGACAAAAATAGCGGCATAAATATCACGATCACTGTAAATATTGCTAAAATGCCGCAATTGCGGTAAATAGCGCTAACACAACATTCACAATAGTGCTACCAGCAAAATACTCCCAAACTCAAATTTGCTATAGCGCCCAGGCAACAGATAGCGCCCAAATCTTTACTCTGGTCAGGACCTGGAGAAGTGCACATGGAAAAAATGTTTAGAACATGATATAATCGCCTTAATTGTACTAAAATATGTGGTATATTGTTTAACCACTTTACCCCCGGAAGGATTTCCCATGTTAGGACCAGAGCACTTTTTGCGATTCGGCACTGCGTCGTTTTAACTGACAATAGCGCGGTCGTGCAACGTTTTACCCAAACAAAATTTGCGTCCTTTTTTTCCTTTTTTTTAGAGCTCTCTTTTGGTGGTATTTGATCACCTCTGCGTCATTTATGATCCCCGCTTTAAACAAAAAAAGCGACAATTTTGCAAAAAAAAAAAACAATATTACTTACTTTTTGCTAAAATACAAATCCAAAAAAACATTTAAAAAAAAAAAAAATGTATTCATTGGTTTTGGCCGATTTATATTCTTCCACATATTTTTGTTAAAAAAAATCGCAATCGGTGTTTATTGATTGGTTTGCGTAAAAGTTGCTGCGTTTACAAACTATGAGAATTAATTTCTGGCGTTATTACATTTTGGTTTTTTTTACTGGTAATGGCAGCGATCTGCGATTTTTGTTTGGGGCGGACATGTCGGACATTTTTGACACTTCTTTGGGACCAATGACATTTATACAGCGATCAGAAATGTAAATATACACTGATTTACTGTATAAATGTCATTGGCGGTTAAGGGGTTAACCTGCAGGGGGAGATCTAGGGGTTAACTGTGTTCCCTAGGCATGTTCTAACTGTGAGGGGGCTGGGCTACCATGGGAATAAGAGATCTAACTGATCCCAGTGATAGGGATCAGTAGATCTCATACATGCCCACTGACAGAGCGGGGAACTGCCGTGTTTACATCGGCGGTTCCCCGTTCTTTCTCCCTGGCAGGTCATCACGGCTCGCTGGAGGACATCGGGTCCACCCGAGCCAGGGGCACACTCCTGCAGAGCAGTAAATATGCGGCACGCGGTCGGGAAGTGGTTAAAGATAATCTGCTTTTAAACTGTGTGAAAAAGTGATTTCTACACTGAAATATCATTAAAAGTCTGAGAAGAGATACATTTTACAGCTAGGTGCACAGCACAGCTGAGCACAACTGAGCATGCTCAGACATGAAACTACTCTTATTTTTACTCCCATGGAGTAATTACAAGGTAAATACCAAAATGAGCACTAGTTTAATGAGAGTTTTTTTGGGAGTAAAAATTGGAGTTATGTAGTCCAATGCAAGTTTCAGCCATTCATTCTAATGATACCATTGTAACTTCCCTAAAGAAATCCTTCTCATGTTGAGATAAAATGTATTTTTCGCTCAAAGAAATTGTCCTTGCAACAATTATTTAGAGATGGAAGCACTGGTTCCTACCAAACTCAGGCCTCATTTAAAGTCCCACGCGTGTTTTTTTTTTTTTAACATAAAGTTTATCCAAATTTTGCTCAGTACAAACAATGGCAGCGGTACAATCATAGTAGGTACAGAAGAGTCTTAATGCACAATATTAGGCAGATATATATTTATACAATCAGTTACAGGAGCCATGGTATCAGAAAATTAAGCCTTACAAAAAAAGGTGGGGGAATGGAAGAGGAGGGGGGGGCAACCGCTGGGCGGAAAGTCACCGAACCTTAGGCCTTTTGGCTGGAGTAGGGGGGTCAGGGCACCCCACACCAGGTATCATGGGAAGTTTAAGGATGGGGGGGAGGGGATGGGGTTCCTCCCTGGGACCCGGGACACATCATGATGTCTCTAGGGCAAACAGGGCATGCAGCTATAGTTTCATACGCCCCCTGCCAGGGAGCTGTAGTTACCCATTATCAGGGCCGTAGTTCCACATGGCTTGCGGGGCATCTATAGCATCACAGATGCCAAGGAGCAAGCAGCAGGAGTTGTGAGGTGCCTGGAGTTTACAAATTTTATTAATGTCATGGAGCACCTCAGTCCAAAACGTCTGAATTCGAGGACAGGACCAGACCACATGGAAGAAGGTGTCCATCTCCATTCCACATCTGTGGCAAAGTGGGCTCATGCCAGGATATATCTTAGCTAGTCTCTAGGGGGTGTAGTAGACCCTATGGAGGAATTGCAATTGTATAAACCTGTCTCTCGTTGAAATCATTAACGGTATAAATTGTTGGATACCTTCTTCCCAGTCATCATTCGCTAGCGTGGGTATGTCTGACTGCCACCTGTCATATAGCCGAGAGACCCTAGAGGTGTCCAAGCCCGCCAGTATAGAATACAGATTGGAGAGGGTCTCGGTGCCCTCAGGGGCTCTTAGGAGTTTCTCGACATCACCAGTCTCCAAAGATAAGTTATGGGTAAATTTCCCTTGGTACGCATGGCGTAGCTGGAGGTACCTGAAATACATGTGATTGGGTAGGTGTTTTTTTTGCCTAAGAGCATCAAAGGTGAGTAGGCTACCACATCCACTAGGGAGGTGATGCCAAAGCGTGCCCAAGCCACCGGGTCAGGTATAGAGCAGAAGTGAGGGAGCCTGGGATTCCCCCATAATGGCGTATATGGGGACCAGCTGCTTACCCTTACTCATTCTGGTGCGAACTATGTCCCACACCCGAAGAGTAGCCTTCATGGGGACAGTGACTCGGGGATTGGAGCGCAGTCCTCCGTGTATTAAGTTTCGCAGTTCAGCATACGACCCCAGCCTAGCCGCCTCTAACGTCGATGCCGGGTTAGCCGGGACTTTGGACAGCCACCATTTGACCGTCACTAGGACGGCAGCCCAGTAGTACTTGGTAAAGTTTGGGAGGGCCAGGCCCCCCAAGGTGGTCAGGAGTTGCAGGGTTGTCTTAGCCAGTTTCGGGGTGCCACCATTTCAAACAAACGAGATAAGTATACTATCTAATTTTTTAAAAAAGGAGATTGGTATGGGCACTGGGGTATGTCGAAAGAGGTATGTAAATTTGGGGAGCACCGACATTTTAATAAGATTAACCCGACCAGGCAGCGCACTTCTGAGTCAGGAGGGAAATCTCTGCAGTTAGTTTTAAGGGAATGAACTGCTCAAGGTCCCTATGGATCAGCACACCCAGGTATTTAAATTGTGTAACCTTCCGTAATGGTGTCACCAGTGGGCATAAGGCCTGCTCTGAGAGGAGTGGGAACAGAGCCGACTTATTCCAGTTTATGCATATGCCTGAGTACTTCCCAAATTCATCTATAATTGATAAGGCCGCTGGGAAGGATTCAGGGGTGTTACTAAGGTACAGACGGGTGTCATCCACGTATAGAGAACTTTTTTGTGGGCCTGTCCGATACGAATGCCGGTCACCTCCGGGAACTCCCTTAATGCAATCGCCATTGGCTCGACCGCTAGTGCAAAAAGGACCAGCAACAGGGGACACCCCTGCCTAGTGCCCTGGTGTAATGAGAAGGGGGGATAGGGTCGAGTCAGTACACACTCTAGCCATCGGAGATCCATACAGGGCCTGTATCCACGAGATTAATTTGGGGTGAAAACGACCTGCCATAGATAAATCCACTCAACTGAGTCTAATGCTTTTTCAGCATCCAGGGAGGCCACTGTGTCTAGGCCCTGAAGTGAGTCATCCGAGGCCAGGACTGTATAGAGCCTCCGAAGGTTAATATCCGTGCCCCTCCTGGCATGAAACCTGTTTGATCCCCCTCAATCAGCGTGCGTATGACTTCATTTATCCTTACAGCAAAGACCCTAGCAAGGATCTTGACATCAACATTAAGCAAGGATATGGGCCTGTACGTGCTGCATTCCGCAGGGTTTCTACCGGGTTTAGGGACCACCACTATGATAGCCTCTGCCATAGAGACAGGGAGTGAGCCAGATTCTGGGGCCTGTAGAAGGGTATCATGCAGGTGGGGCACTAGTTGTTCTACATATTGTTTGTAAAATTCGGATGGGAAGCCATCCACCCCCGGGTTCTTCCCAGCCTGTAGGGTGCTCAGGGCCTTTTGGATCTCTGAGAGTGTGATATGGCTATCTAGTTTCTTACGCATCTCTAGCGTGAGCGTGGGGAAGGCTATCCGGGACAGGTATGAGTTTAGCTAGTCTGCCGTGTAGGTGGCCCTGGAAGAGTATAAAGCCTTATAATAGTTAGCAAAGTGGTTGTTAATACTCACTTAGTCCCTGACCAGAGACCCATCCGCATCCCGTATCCGGGCTATGTTGGCCAGGGGTTGTTGTTCCCTAGCCAGCCATGCGAAGAGTTGCCCATTTTTCTCCCCCTCAAAAATGTGCTGCATCTGTGCCAAGTGATGTTTTTGGCCTTAGTCACCCGGAGCAGCGCCACCTCACGGTAGGCCGTCTGCATGTCAAGGTGGGTAACGGGATTGTTAGTAAGAATATAATGGGTTTCAAGGTCGTGCGCCCGAGTTTCTGCATCCTCTATAGTGATCGCCACATCGCGCCAGGCTCGGGAAATGGTGGATTGGTAGCATCCCCTCACTGTCGCCTTGAAGGTGTCCCAGACCGCAGTGGCCCCCACCGAATCAGAGTTTGTGGACCAGTACCTTGAGATATGCCCGGCCATCTCTACGTCAATTGTGGGGTCAGAGATCCAATACCGAGACAATCTCCATAGTCTTTCCGATGGGGGCATCACCGTCCGGAGGCTGCACAGCATAGGAGCATGGTCAGAGATACCATGTGGGAGCATGGAGACCTCCTGTATTCTGGAGAGGAGCCCTGAGCTAGCATACACCAGGTCTATTTGAGACATTGTGACGTGAGAGGTTGAGTGATAGGAGTTGGTCTTCGTGTCCAGGTGTTTCCACCTCCACGCGTCGGTCAACCCGTAGAGAAGGGCCCAGCGTGACAGAGCCGAATCCGTAGAGGCCCCCGGAGGCAGCCTGTCTAGGGCCGGGCTTGGAAGCATATTACAGTCCCCCATGATAAGGATATTATCCGTGGGAAATTCGGAGAAGAGGTAGGTCAGGTGATTTAGGACAACCTTCGATGCAGACGGGGGAAAGTATACACCTACTATAAGCATTTCCACTGTATCAATAATCACATGTAGTGCAACGTACCTCCCCTCTGGGTCAGTTTTAACCTGCAGTAGCTCATAGATCAAAGACTTGTGGACCAGTACACTAACTCCCCTGGCATGGCTAGAATAGGTGGCGTGGTAGTGGTACCCCACCCAGGGTTTTTTGAGGCTTAAAATTTTGCTACCCACCAGGTGAGTCTCCTGTAGGATACACATTTGGGGTTTGTATTTTCTTAGTCCCACACATGTTTTTACATGTCTCTCTTTTATTTTAACCCGGATCAGGGATGGTGGCTGGCGGCTTTACTCATATTGAACCTGCAGTTCATGCATATTGATGCATGAACTAGCTTTCACTATTTACTAGGTTATTTCCGCAGTGGGCATCTCTATTATATTTCATATTTCCGGGAGCTGTGATGCACGTTCAGGGCCCTCCCCCGTCCTGCCCGGGCGTTTGGGGGGTGGTGCATCTGATGTGCATCGACGTTATGCTCCATGCTCCGAATGTGCGGCGTTGATTCAATGCCGTGCTCTGGTGCGTGTGTGTTCTCCAGCTGGCGTCTCATCTGAGGACATTGGTAGCCACACTACTGGGTGACCTTTGGCTGCCCGAGTGTTGGCACCACCACTCTCTCCTAGATGCCCACGTTACATTGGGAGTGGCACTGTGGCTTCACTCTGGCACAGATAGCATTCAGGTGCAGCACTCTTTCTGTCCCAGGCCTCTATTGATGCATATGCACTTCCCAGCATTCCCTTTCCAGGATCCATATACACCTGATATGTTGTCTCCTATGAGTGGTTTGTTCTTTGGTGCTATGCACATCATTTCTTATGGTGACTCGCACTGTCAGTCTCCATCTGTATACTTCTGTATACTGTATATAGCACCTGGTATACCACTCTTGGTTCATACTTTCTGTGGACTCCTATCCCCCCACTATACACAAACTTCACTCAATTTATTCTGTTCTTACCATCCTTCACAGACTAACCTGGATACACATTCCTTTGCATGTCACTCCGCATGCAACATTGCTCTTTGTGCTGGTCTGTTTGCTACAGGATTCCACTGCCACAGCTCCCGGGTGACATCCCACCAGACACTTGGATCCCGCTGCTCCATTGGATTGTGGAGGCTGCTATACAAGATTTCATGGGTGTTGTGGTTGATATAGTTTTTCTCCCCCTTTCTTTTCCTCAGCATTCATGGTATAACAATAAATTCTTATGGCTGCTTAATTTTACTGATTTACCCTGATGTATTTTTTACTGGCTCCTGACGAGTGACAGTTGGCCATGAAATGTGTAGAGCCCACCAATGATGCAAATACTACATCTACTACTCTTTACTCAGTTTTACTTTAACCTCTATTGTCTATACTGTATCGGGGTCATATACCAGCTACTTTTTATATCATGCATATTATTACCATGTTTGAATACAGATGCGGATTTTGAATATCAATGTGTTTGGTACTGTTTACATTGTTCTACTTGTATGCAAAATAAAATTATATTTTTGGGCCTCATACGCATGGGCATATGCAAAAAAAATAAGCAAAACTTCGGGCCCGACGTCAGGGAAAAATTGCTGTTTTTTAGGCGATTTGCATTGACATCAATGCACGTTTTTCAGCGCTGGTTTTCTGCTGCGTTTTGCTGCCTCTATTCAAAATCAATGGTTCCCTATGGTATTTTGAAGGGGAACCCCCGCAAAAAAATTAGCGTGGGGTTCCCCCCCAAGAGCCTGCCAGGCTCTTCGATCTGGCATGGATTTTAAGAGGAACCCCCACACCGAAAAAACGGCGTAGGGTTCCCCCCAAAGTCCATACCAGACCCTTATTCGAGCACACAGTCTGGCAGGCCAGGAAAGGGGTGGGGACGAGCGAGCATCCCCCCTTGGACCATACCAGACGGCATGCGCTCAACATGGGGAGTATGGGTGCTTCGGGGCAGGGGGAGCTCTGCGCCCCCCACCCCAAAGCACCTTCCCCCCATGGGGACAAAAGCCTCTTCCAGACAACCCTGGCCATTGGTTGACGGGGTAAGTGGGCGGGGGCTTATTGGAATCTTCGAACCCGAACTTTACCCCGAACCCCATTGAAGTCAATGAGGACCCGAACTTTTCGGCACAAAAATGACTGTAAAAAAGTCCTGGAAAGTGCTAGAGGGCTGCAATAATCTGTCCCTTACAGCAACAGCAGGAACCTGACCCTATAGGAGTAGGCGATGATATTAGAACAATAACCTGTCCCTTACAGCAACAGCAGGAACCTGACCCCATAGAACTAGAAGATGATTTTAGAACAATAATCTGTTCCTCTAAGCAGTAGACTCTACCTAGTCCAGTCAGATCGTTCTGTAATGCAGGATGAGATGTAATTATATCTGCAATCTGTCCCTCACAGCGCCGGCAGCATCCTCTCCCTACACTACCCAGAAAGCATGTGACATACAGCACTAAGTGACTCCAGCTTATAAAGAGGCTGGGTCACATGATGCACTGGCCAATCACAGCCAAGCCATTAGTAGGCATGGCTGTGATGGCTTCTAAGGGCAAACCAGTGAAACGCTTGTTGATTGGCTGCCCTGCAGCTATTCAACACGCGTGATCAAATACCTGAACCCAGAACCCGAACCCAAACTTTTTTTTAAATGTCCGGGTTCGGGTCCGGGTCACAGACACCCCAAAGTTCGATACAGACACAAACTTTATAGTTTGGGTTCGCTCAACTGTAGTCTTCTCCCCTCTCTTTTCCCTCATCTTCGGCTCTTTTGTGGGGTCTTCTGTCTTCTGAGGGGTCTTCTGCAGAGTTTCTGTCTTTTGAGGCATCTTCTGTCTTCTGCTCTTTTGCCAATGTCTCCTCGGCTAGCTTCTCCTTCTTCTTCTCCTTCTTCTTTCCCTTCTTCTTTTTCTCTTCTGGAGATGTTGACTCATCGCTGTCTTCCACTCGAATGCCGGTCCGTGCTGCACGGTTGCCTTATATTGGCATGGGGGGGCCACACGCTGACGTCACCCTGAGCCCTGCCTTCATGAAGTCACATCCTGGGGTGGGGCATCACATTACTTATTGCAAACCTTGTGAACAGCCTTCCCAGAAGATTTGAAGCTGTTATAGCTGGAAAGGGTGGGCCAACTCTATATTGAACCCTGGGCTGCCATTATAGTTCATGTGTGTGTGTAAAGGCAGGTGTCCCAATACTTAGGACAATATATTGTATATTCGTTGTGACACTGAGCATGGCTATGGACTTAGGGCTGGTTCACACCACAGAGATGCACAGTACATGTGTAAGGCTGCTCACTAGCTAAGTAGCTAGCAATTCTGCCTAGTACCAGTAGGGTTGCTGGTTCAATTCCCTGGCATGCTAATGCTTGTGTTGTAGTCTATATTCCCCCTGTGTGGCTTTCTCACCACAATCCAAATAAATGCTGGCATTTTATTTGTCTCCTGTCAAAATAGTCTCTAATGTAAGCAAGTTATTTTGGACTTTAGATCCCATACACACTCTTACATTTTTTGCAGATGTTTGTCTTCAGATTTACCAAAACCATATATTATGAGGTCAAATCTTAAGAGTTTCAATTTGTACAATCAGGCAAGCCCTTACACAACATCATTTTGTTAAGTTTGAAGGAAAAAATCTGTAGAAAATAGAATAGTGTGTATGGGGTCTTAGATTGGAAGCTCATTGCAGCCAGGGACTGATGTTAATGTTTGTTAGCACTAATTCAGGTGTAATTAATTTAGACATATATGAACATACAGATTGAAAGATACTGGTGGGCGTGTACGTCTAGTGGGCATATGTCAGTGTACTAACAATACAACCTATCTTATATAAAGTATTGCAGTAGGAGGGTTGGTTTGGCCTCAGAAGAGGCTGTGTTCTTTGCTATGATTTTTGGGGGAAAAGGACTGATATTGTGCATAATTACAAATGCCCCACTAGGGCTGTTTGGGTGTCTGTTTGCTGAAATTCTTGTGCATTTTGTCCATAAAAAGTGAGTTTATGTGGCGGTGCTGTCAATGTTGTGTGTGTATTGTTCCTGTCTGACCATGCATTCTTCCAGGAGAAAATACTGACCAATGTATGTGTGTAGAATGTGGGGGGGAGTTTTATTGTTTGAATATGTGCTTTTTTAAATAATATTTTGTAATGCTTTGTAAGAATAATGGCTGCTAAGTATGTCTTTATAATCTTGCAGCTAACAATGTGATGTGGGCTGGTGGATATTGAGTAGTTGTACTATGAAATGTGTTGCCTGTTCCACACTGTGAAAGTAAAACTGCGTCCACTCTAAGGTTTAGAAAAATCTTAGATTGTAAGCTCCTATGAGCAGGGCCCTTAGAACCCAGATGCTAATGGGTTTGCTAAATGGAGAACCATATATACTGTAGAATACTTGGGGAAGTAGATTATTTTCCTTAGGGCCAGTTCACACTGCTGCAGTGTCCGAGATCGGATGTGATTCGCACAGCAGTGCACATCACATGCAATCTTAGTCCAATGCAAATTCAGCCATACAGATAGTATGGCTGCATTTGCATCGCATTCTGACCAAACTTGCACAGGACCCTTTTTTTGTTCCACAGCAGAATTGGATCACATGGGTGTTCACACCCATGCGATCAGATTCCTGTTCAAATTTGCAGTTTGCAGTGCGATATGCGAACTGATTTGGGGGTGTCATTAACTTCCTATTGACACTCCCAGCAGTTTGCACATGGCAGTGTGAACTGCCTGCGAGTCGGGTGTGATGCGGGAACCCGCAGTAGATTTGCAGGGTTCCCACATAGCACCCAACTCACAGGCAGTTCACGCTGCCATATGCAAACTGCTGGGAGTGTCAATAGAAAGCTAATAACACCCCCAAATCAGTTTGAAGATTGCAGTGCAAACTGCAACCTCAGACAGGAATTGGATCGCATAGGTGTGAACACCCATGCGATCTGATTCTGCTGTGGAACAAAAAAGGGTCCTGTGCGAGTTTGGTCTGACTGTGATGCGATTTCAGCCATACTATCTGTCTGACTGAAATCGCACAGAGATCACATGTGATTTTCACTGCAGTGCGGTGTGAATCACATGCGATCTCAGACAACTCTGCATTGTGAACCAGCCCTCAGTCATGCACTCATTTATATTTGCATAGTCCTTACAGATTTACATCAGCAGAACAAATGCAGGAAGTTTAATGTGGCTGTAAACAGGAAGAGATGTGTGCACATGGGCTGGGAGCCACACCAAATATAGCTACCACATCCTCCCCCACATTGATCAAAAATGTAATTTCAACTTGCTTGCGGTTGTAATGTACTGCCGTCTCCCGGCAATACAGAATAATAAAATATGGCTTGGGGCCCCCCCAATCCATACTAAGCCCTTTGGTTCAGGTATGGATTTTAAGGGGAAGCCCACGCCATATTTGTTTACAAAACGGCATGGGATCCCCCCAAAATCCATACCAGACCCTTATCCGAGCATGCAGCTTGGAGGTCAGGCTGGGGGGGACAAGCGAGCGCCCCCCCCCCCTCCTGGACCATACCAGGCCACATGCCCTCAACATGATGGGTGTGGGTGCTTTGGGGCGGGGGGGCTCGGCACCCCCCCTCACCTCAAAGCACCTTGTCCCCATGTTGATGGGGACAAGGGCCTCTTCCTGACAACCCTGCCTGGTACAAAATTTGTGAAAAAAGAAGGGACTTTTCAGGCATGCGGTGTGGTAAAAAGTAGAAACTATTTTATGTCCTGTTTTTAAAGCAAAAAGTATGCGTATTGTATAAGTGTTTTCACAATTGTTTTGTCATAGGCTTTGTTTAGCCTTTTTCATAACAATAAAATAGTTTCTACTTTTTTACCACACCGCATGCCTGAAACCTCCATTTTTTTTTCTCAAATTTTTCTATTTAGTTATAATGTGGCATGTATTTACTTATTAATGACCATCCACAGCTCTACCCTGTGAGGATGGCCATATGTGAGTCCCAAGTTTAATCGATTTGCAATGTCAGGTGAAGAGCCTATACACATCCCTTCGGCAGCCATTTTTTGGCATCCATTTTCTGGTGGTTCTCAATATTTTATATAATTAATTTTTTGAATTGCAGTAACTTTTGGAGAGATCAGAATGGACTTTGTGGGACCTGTATGGTCTGGGTACATATCTGAGTTTCAACCTAAAAATACTCCTGTAAATATTGACGATACCAACTGTTATCAATACTTTACAAAAATGAAGCGTTTATTAAAGAAAAAATCCAATTGACATTGGCATATTGAATTATTTCGGTACTACATTTCAGATGGGATTAAGCCCATTGGATTGAGGGTGCAGGTTTTTCCCACCATCAAGCAGGTTACCCCTGACCTCAAAACCAATTGGAAACTGGTCCTAACTAAATGTAGTACCGAACTGATGTTAATTGTAAATCATTGAAGTAGGAACCTCTTACCAGTCAGTCCAAAATCATGACAATATGAAAGTCATTGGCAAGAATTGGAAAATTATTTAGCTAAACTCAAGAAAGATATTATTGGGAAAATGCAAATCTAAATTAACTAAGGACAAAGCGGCCTTTACAGGAGGATTTACTTGTCGCTGGCATACTCCGCAAAGGAATAGAGGGCCACCATTCAGTAGAACATGGAATGCCAACCCAAATGTGAATACCTCTATTTATAACACTGGTATTGAATCTGATTCTTCTCTGTCTTCTACAGCTCCTCATAACTGTTTTCAAGGACAAACATTGTTTTCTAATGTACAAAATGCCAGGGGTTCACGTAAGAGGAATCTCCATGGTGGTGGGTACTCTTCTCCGCACGCGCCTAAACGTCACCCTGAACATTTTCCCACTTTTAATCACAACAATGAACATCTCAGGTCTACTGGACGCTCAAAAGGTGACACACATCTAGGACCTATCCCTGCATAGACACTTCAATTAATGACCTCATAACCATTGGTGAGACCAAAAGTACAAAATGTAAAAAGTAATCCCAAATCCACAAGTAAGAACACTACCCCTACTCTTACCTCAATTATCCCTCCCACTCCAAGTTCCCAGTCGGGTTTTTTACCAGGGACCCAGCTTGTGGAAGGCATCAAACAAACTACACTGCATCCACATTTGACACGGTTGGTCACACCTCCACTTTCAGACACACTTACCAATCTCAACACAAATCCCAACTCCAACCCTGTGGACATACAGAGTTGAGTGTCATTAACCTTACACCCTATACTTTCAACATGGAGGAAACCAGTGGCCTGCAATTAGGTTTGAATTTCTGCCCTACTACGAACTTGGACAAATATGAGACTATCAAAGATATCTACTTATTTTCACGTAATCTTACATACAAGTTCTTATTTGACACCGATCGTGTTAGATCGATCCAAGATAAGGAACTCACAGAAAAGATTAAACACTTTTCAATGGCAGAATTCAGGGAATTGCAAGACCTCGTTCTCCTGCTTGAAGAAAGCTCTACACAAGATTCACAAGATTGTGTTACCCCCACAAATATTCCATTGGAGACCACCCCTGCGGAGGTCAATAATATTTCCTTTAAAAATACATCTGAAAAGTTCCCAGACCTTTGCTCTAACCCCAATATTTGGGCATTTCTTACCTCTATGGTAAGTGAAATTAAAAAGATGGATATCAGATCCACTTCAAATAATCGTACCCACCCACAGAGACAGGCTCTTAGATCTCTTAGACAGAAATCAGATATAGTTATCAAAAATTCTGGCAATGTAGTTATCATGACACAGACACAATATGAACACAAGTGTCTAGAAATACTCAAAAAAAGGAATTGTTATCATCCCCTTTCTTCTTCCAAAATACAGGATTTTATTAAGGAATAAAAAAAATCTTATCTACAAAGCATTCTTGGAGGGCATTATTGATCAAAATACTTACGATTTTTTGAACGTTATAAACCCTTTTATGCCCTACCCAAGATACACAAACGCTTGAAGAAACCCCCAGGTAGACCCATTATTTCAAGGTTAGGTTCCCTCTTAGAAAATGTTAGCAAGTTGGTAGATTGTTTCCGTATGCCTCATGTAATAAGACTACCCTCTTTTATTAAGGACACTATGGACCTTCTAAAACTTATTGTGGGTATGTCCGTGCTGGCTGAAGCCCTCATCATGACTTGGATGTTGAATCTCTTTACTCAAGCATCTCCCACAAGTGGGGAATCAGTATGGTATGGACATTCCTCAAAGAAGTGGACCAAACCCAATAGAAGTTTGGGAAATGTATCATCCAATTGCTTCAATTTATCCTTACCCTCAACTGGTTTCTGTTCCTCCGCACCCACTACCTCCAGGTACAGGGAGTTGCAATGGCCACTCGGTGTGCGCCCTCATATGCAAACCTGTACCGGGGGGGTGAGAGCATGATATGCTTGCGTATGAAAGTCTTAGTGTGTACATGGACCAGGCGCTCTGCTGGTTCTGTTTCATCAATTATATTTTCATCATATGGGCGAGAACCACAGAGACCCTAACACAATTTGTGAACCATTTGAACAAGCAATACAAATTGAAATTAACACTGGACTTTCATCCCAAACAAATTACCCTACACTCTCCTACATGCCTATACACCCTGTTCCAAATTATGATGCAAATTCTATTTCAGTATCACAAAGATTAAATATTATGTTTTTAAGTTTAACTCATGGATGGCATTGTGTCTCAGGGCTCTTTTCATCACTGAAAACAATCTCGGACACCTGTGATAATTAGATTGCCAGGTGAGCACAATTAAAGGAAAAACTACTAAAGGAGGGTGTTCCACATTAATAAGCAGAGCACCATTGGGGAAGAAAAAGGATCTCTCTGCTGCCAAAAAGAGTGAAATAGTTCAATGCCTTGGACGAGGTATGAAAACATTAGATATTTCATGAAAACTTAAGCGTGATCATCGCACTATTAAGAGATTTGTGGCTGATTCAGAGCACAGATGGGTTTGTGCAGATAAAGGCACATTGAGGAAGATTTCTGCCAGATCCATGCATTGGATCAGGAGAGCAGCTGCTAAAACACCATTACATAGCAGCAAACAGATATTTGAAGCTGCTGGTGCCTCTGGAGTCCCACGGACATCAAGGTGTAGAGACCTCCAGAGTCTTGCAACTGTGCATAAACCTTCCATTCGGCCACCACTAACCAATGCTCACAAGCAGAAACAGCTGCATTGGGCAGAAAAATACATGAAGACTAATTTTCAAACAGTCCTGTTCACTAATGAGTGCCGTGCAACCCTGGATGGTCCAGATGGATGGAGTAGTGGATGGTTGGTGGACGGTCACCCTGTTCCAACAAAGCTGCGACATCAGCAAGGTGGTGGTGGAGTCATGTTTTGGGCCGGAATCATGGGAAGAGAGCTGTTCGGCCCCTTTAGGGTCCCCGAAGGTGTAAAGATGACCTCTGCAAAGTATGTAGTAAGAACTATGCTTTCCGTAATAAAATCATCTTCATGCTTGACAATGCACCATCTCATGCTGCAAAGAATACCTCGGCATCAATGGCTGCTATGGGGATAAAAGGAGAGAAAATCATGGTGTGGCCTCCATCCTCCCCTGACCTCAATCCTATTGAGAACCTTTGGAGCATCCTCAAGCAAAAGATCTATGAATGTGGGAGGCAGTTTACATCCAAACAGCAGCTCTGGGAGGCGATTCTGACATCTTGCAAACAAATTCAAGCAGAAACTGTCCAAAAACTCACAAGTTCAATGGATGCAAGACTTGTGAAGCTGCTATCAAATAAGGGGTCCTATGTTAAAATGTAACGTGACCTGTTAAAATGTTTAAAAAGTTAAAATGTTCTTCAAAATTTGATTGAAATAGCTTTTGATTTCAGTAAATATCCTGCAAACATAACAAAATTACAAATTTCAGTTCTTTACAACCTATAAAGTGTTTTGAAACTTACTGTGCGTAATAATTTGAAACAGTGCATTGTAGGTTTTTTATTTTGAAAAAAAAATACTGTTATCATTAGGAGGTTTGTTCAATTAAAATTTGAATTGTACTTGTAAATGAGAAGAATATCATTGGCATAATCATTTGGAAGAGGGTATAGTGTGCATCCCTTGCATCTCAAACATAGTATACCATAAGCTCAGTATCTCCGTCTGAGACGTAATTGTACCAAATTAGAGGACTTTTTGTTGCAGTCTGCCTCCTTGCGGGAAAAATTACTTATGCGTGGGTATAGTAAATAACTTTTGAATAAAGCTTTTAATATAGCTTTTTCCCAGAGCAGAAACCATAGGAATACTGCATGCACACATGGAACCTCTACAGCCTCAGTTAAATTTGTTACCAAATATTCATCCCAACATGCCCAACTACGCCACCTTCTAGACAAACACTGGCACCTTCTCACTGAGGATCACATAATTTCCAAATACGTTCAGCTAGAACTAGAAATTGTTTTTCTTAGAAACACCTACCTGCGGGATCAACTTACCAGAAATCATTATGACCCCACACATTCCACCAATGGGGCCCTTTGGGGCATCTATAAGTGTGGTAGTTGTGACATATGTCCATGGATTAAAGAGGGAACTTGCTTCGTTCTACCCAATGGGGAAACTTTCAGGCCACGATTTCATGCTAATTGCAATACCCAAGGTTTAGTATACCTCATGTTATGCACCTGCGGGTCATTTTATATAGGTAAGACAATACGCCAACTACGGCAAAGAATGAGGGATCATATTTATTACTCGGGGAGCGGTAAAATGATTACCCCGGTAGGTCGTCACCTTGATTCATAACACAAATGTAACACAAAAGCAGTGATGTTTATAGTTCTAGAAACTATTCCTCAGAATCCTAGAGGTGGCCCTTGGGATAAAATTATATTACAAAAAGAGACTATGTGGATAGAACGTTTGGAGGCTACCAAGGCACCAGAATTAAAAAAAATTCTGTCATACAAGCCATTCCTATGAGTCTGCTCTAATGGGTTGTGGATTTATTTCATTTACATATTTTGTCTAACTTTTTGGGCCAATTTCTCCAACAAGCCTGTTTCTGGCTCTATCCGTTGTTAGATAGCAATCCTATTTAATACCTGTTTTCTTTTGTTTTATATTGAAATTTCTTTGCTATATATCTTCTTAATTGAACAAAATAAGATCTAGAGACTAACACAACCACTAAGGTAGATCTTAAATCCATGCCACTATAGATGTAAAGATAAGTGTCCAGCAATATACGCTAAGTACAGCAGCCACTTAAAACAGTAAAAATCAGTCAAAATAAAATTATATCCATAGGACATAAGCAGCGATATCGCACAATAATGGTCACAAATTAGCACAAATAAATTAAGCAGCACTCAGTGATAAGTGACAGTCCATAACTATATATATATATGAGAATAAGGGTCCGCCTCTGTAATATCACACTCTTGGAGATTTTTCCATAGGATCTCAACCACCATACACCACGTGAGCATGCAGGTGCCCGACTTCCCCATAAGATGGACTCTTACCGCAACTATTTGCCAGTCACTCTCATGCTCTAGCAACAAAGCCTGTTAGTGCTATCCCTGCACTTAGTGATCTCTTAGTTGTGGCAACGGTCCATTTCTCAGTCCAGATGGGAGTCCATATATAGAGTGAAAAACAAAGGCCGGGACATAGTGTAAAACTGCATCAAAAATTTTATTTCTCAGTCCATGCTAAAATCGTCCCCCTTCCCCCGTATATTACACTCTTACCAGACCCAGCAGTAAAAAGCACATAACATATGCGGACGCCGGCCGTCTTGAGGCTTGTTCAGACTCCTAGGAACGCCAGTGTCAGCAATCCCCTCTCCTCCGTCCAGCGGGGAGACGAGGGAACGCAATGTCTGCTTGCTTGCTTGCGTTTTCCTTAGATTGGCTCCCATAAAGTTAGCTTAACTTCTGTGACTGCTCCGTATCCTTCTGCATTTGTGCCTTACATATTCCCCCTCAAAATTTTATTTTGACTGATATATATCTTATTAGCATTATTTACTAATTCTTCTATTACAGTGCCATGTTTGTCCATGGACACTAGGTGGCCCCTTTTTTCCCTGTGTCCCTTTGGCTGTCACCACATGGCTGTGGGTGGTTTGCATTGGGGTAGGTATGCGGCTGAACGCACAGTGTATACACTTCCCCTGTGTCCCCTTAGGATTGGTGTAGCCGTGGCACTGGGAGGCTCCACCAGAGGGAGCTCTCGGGTGTGTCTCCTATTAGTCCTGTCATTGTGCTGGGTGTGCTCTGTGGTTCCTGGCCTCCACTGCAGCATTTCCTGTCTGGGCTTTGGGGGAGGGGCCTCGCAGGTGCAGAGGATGCCTTAGCACATGTGCAGAATAATCAGCCGGGTTAGTGGCATCACAGACCGCCCATCTGTGGTGTGTTTGCTAATCGAATGCCTCTGATTGGGACTGTATTTATATTGATTGCCTACCATCAGAGTTTAGCAGCCAGGCAATCTGTGCGGACCTTGTTTTTGAGCACTAGTGAAATAAGGATCTCTGACCACTGATGTGGTAAGTGGAATATTTTGTTGTTTGTACTCTTACTCCCCTGAATCTTATAGAGCGTTGTTCTTGGATTACTTCATACTTATCAGTATGCTAATTTCTTTCTTTATTTTTTCCTTCAGATTCTATGTCAGTGGCACTTTGTGGGAATTAGCCAAAACCCTAGTAGTTCAAATATATCCCATTACCAATACCATAGCATTGATGCAATACTTGGATTCCAAGTCTCCCCCTAGCTGGCGGGGTTAGGCATTACCCCAGCACTTCAACCACATGGGGTGGTTTGGTAATTTTTCCTGATTCCTAGTCAAGTAAGTGCATATAATATTGATTATTCTCATCAGTATTACTTTTCTTGTGTTACATATTAGAGTTATATATTGGATATTAACCTAATTTATAATATTATATGAAATACAGCCCCCATACCTGCCTTGCTATGTGCCCCGTTGGTCTTTATGGTGCTTCTGAGGACTTTGGGGGGCACACCCTGCTTTGTTTATGGACACACAGGGTTTACTCACTTTGATTTATTCAAACATGTAAGTGGCTTGTTTCACTTCTCTGTTACAAATATACTGTTTATTGAATTTATTCTAGATGTTCATGTATTTAATATTACTGACATATGTATCTTTATTTTTATTAGGCTGCTAAATGCTCCAGAAGAAGCACTGTGTTTGGCGTGAAACCAGCAGAGATGTTTGCACTTACCTGCCAAATATCCAATTGCTACTGTCTGTGGTGGTTTGATTCCCTTCTTTTTCTGTGTATTGGTTTATTACCTTTTTAATAATATATCTACTTATAGGGATAGCTACCCGGACAAGGGGACAAGGGGGCACCCAGGACCTCCCCCCCCATGTAAATTGTACCCCTACCTATTCACCAAAAAGTGTAAAAATGTTTTAAAAAATAGACATTTTTGTCCAATTTTTTTATGCCAAAAGTGTTAAAGTGTCCTGCGATGTACATCCATGGTCAATCACGGCACCTGACGAAACCAGAAAAATAGACAAGATCTAAACGCTCCACCTGGATGGGAGGGCTCCCGACGACTGCTGTCTCTTCGCTTTGACAGGTGTTATATTGTGAAGGGCGGGGCCACCCAGTGATGTAACCAGGTTACTCCGCACCCTTCTGACATCATATGCTTGCACATAATGTCAGAGGAGGCGGGGCCACCGAGTTACATACCCAAGTGGCCCCGCCCTTGCCTCGAAAAGAACTTGCATAGAGCGCATACAACAGGAGCTCTCTCATCGAGGCAGAGGGTTCACATTATGTACTATTTTTGGGTCCGTCGGGTGCCATGATTGACCATGAATGTACATTAGGGGACACTTTTTTAACATTTTTGACATAAAAGATTGGACAAAAGCAGTGGCGGCTGGTGAAATTTTAGGATGGGGGGGTGCCAGACCCCACCCTTCCTTTTTAACCCCTCACACTTCTCATAAGCCCCACCCCCAGGAGTATACAGACCAGCATCTCTAGATCAGGTATACAGCATCACCAGATTCGGTATACAGCATCACAGAGAGTATATACAGCAGTACCAGATAGGGGTATACAGTGTCACCAGATAGGGGTATATAGAGTCACCAGATAAGGGTATACAGAGTCACCAAATAGGGGTATACAGAGCCACCATATAGGGGTATACAGATCCACCATATAGGGATATACAGAGCCACCAGATAGAGGTATACAGAGCCACCAGATAGGAGTATACAGAGCCACCAGATAGGGATATACAGAGACACCAGATAGGGGTATACAGAGCCACCAGATAGGAGTATACAGAGCCACCAGATAGGGCTATACAGAGCCACCAGATAGCGTATACTGCACTACCCCCCCATCCCCACCAGGGGCCTCGTGGGCGGCACTGACAGCACGCACGCCCATCCCAGGGGTCTGACACTTACTGTGTGTGGACTCTGGAGAGGATCCTCCTGTCTCTTCCATAGCAGTGGCGGCGGCGGGGTGTGGAGATGGCGGATGGAGGTGTCCGCTCCTCATGTTTCCCCTTCCTTGCCAAAGCAACTAGGCATCCAATAGGATTGCCTGGCGTTTTGTCCAATCGGGAAACAGGTCTCACTGACCTGCCTTTTGATTGGCGGGGAGGCACTGCAGTGTGAAAATAAGGGAAATTCTTTCGCTATGGTCACACAATTGGGTGGGATCAGGGAGCACTCTATGCGCCCCGAGCCCACCCTTTTTTGAAGCCTATTAGAGCCTCGGGCTCTAATTAGGTGCTTCAGAAAAAAACACTCCCTCCCGCCCGCCATAGGAATCCCTGTGTCCAGCGTCCTGAAAGGGGCAGCGGCAGGGATGGGGGGTGGCGCCCGTGCGCCCCTAATGCATGAGCTACCACTGGACAAAAGATGTCGCTTGGGATTTTTACATTTTGCCAATTTTTGTGTGAATGGGTAGGGGTACGATGTACCCCATACTCATTCACATAAGGGGGGCATGATCTGGGGGGGCCTGCTTGTTAAAGGGGGCTTCCATATTCTGATAAGCCCCCCACCCACAAACCCCGACAACCACAGCCCAGGGTTGCCAGGAAGAGGCCCTTGTCCCCATCAACATGGGGGCAAGATGCTTTGGAGTGGGGGTTGCAGAGCCCCCCCTGCCCCAAAGCTCCCACCCCCCATGTTGAGGGCATGTGGTCTGCTACAGTTCAGGACGGGGGCGCTCGCATGTTTGCATGCTCGGATAAGGCCTATGCATTTTTTTTCTGCCTTTTTTTTTCTAACATTCAGCTGTCAGCTGCCACATGAGCATAGCTGTTACCACAATATTAATTCCTCAAATACAATACATTATTGTAGAAAATGAAAAGAATCCAAAATTAGTAATTGTACTTTCTATGTATGAGCGTGCCCAGGTCTGTGGCGTAGTGGTATGTTGTCCTACATTCCAAACTTGACAGGATGGGTTAGAATCCCACCAATGGTATCGCCTAATAAAAACTAGCATTGTAGTCAGCAGGCATAATTATCCAATGAGCATCATTTTGGTTGATCCCGGAATTTTAACTCTTCAAATGCATGCAATGATATGTAATTATTCAACATTATGGTGTGGAATTCCAAAATCCAGTGATCAAAAATCCATACAAAAAAACGGCGTGGGCCCCCCCCCCCCCCCCTGGGAACAAGAGTAGTTGTACCCTTGTTTCACGAAACCCCACCCCCCGCATCCCGGGGGGAAGGGGTTTCGTGGGTGTGGGGTACAAATCCCGTACACCGGACTATGCCAAGCCCCCGCCGCGAGCGAGTATGGGGGATAGGAAAAGCCGGTCCGACATACGGTCCTATTCCCAGACCATAATTTAAAACCGCACCCCCCATGGGAAGCTTAAGTATGATCTGGGTTCCCAGACCATCCCTAAACCCCCCCGGGGTGCATTAAAAACAAATCTAAAACCGTGCCCCAAGGGGAATTTTAGGTCTGGTCTTGACTTCCCGGACCATACCTACCTCCCCCCCCCCCCCGGGTGCGGCAAAAAAACATACCTAAAAACTAGTGACCTAAAACCTTAAGGTGTGGTAT
>BLSH010517591.1:531721-544573 GCA_018402905.1 Glandirana rugosa | reverse complement strand
TCACACACAGACTTTAGATGATTTTAGAACAGGGATATGGCTTTTCTCTGCTATATTTTCACACACAGTTTTTAGATGATTTTAGAACAGGGATATGGCTTTTCTCTGCTATATTTTCACACACAGACTTTAGATGATTTTAGAACAGGGATATGGCTTTTCTCTGCTATATTTTCACACACAGTTTCCAGATGATTTTAGAACAGGGACATGGCTTTTCTCTGCTATATTTTCACACACAATTTCCAGATGATTTTAGAACAGGTATATGGCTTCTCCCGGTTATAGTTTAAGTTTAACACACCGTTTCCAGATGATTTTAGAACATGTATATGGCTTCTCCCAGTTATAGTTTAAGTTTAACACACAGTTTCCAGATGATTTTAGAACACTGATATGGCTTCTACCGTTAATTAATACTTTTCACACACAGTTTGAAGATGGTCCACATCCACCTCCATTTTTGATTTTTTTATGTGATTTTTTTTGTTAAATGCTTTTAGTTATTTCCCTGTCCCCATCTCTTTGTAGGGCACTTGTCCCACCCTTACCCCCATGTTCCTTCCTTTTGCAGACCTCTAGGACTTTCCAGGACTTTTTTACAGCAATTTTCAGAACTTTTAGTAAAATTACCAGAACCCCGGACCCGAACCCGGACTTTTTTTTGAAAAGTCCGGGTTCGGGTCCGGGTCCCAGACACCCAAAAGTTCGGTACGGACCCGAACTTTACAGTCCGGGTTCGCTCAACTCTTAACTCTAAACGTATAGTTTAAGTTTAACACACAGTTTCCAGATGATTGTAGAACAGTGATATGGGTTCTCCTGGATAATTTATACTTTTTTCACACAGTTTGAAGATGATTTTAGAACAGTGATATGGCTTCTACCGTTAATTAATACTTTTCACACGCAGTTTGAAGATGGTCCACATCCACCTCCATTTTTTATTTTTTATGTGATTTTTTTTTTAAAAATGCTTTTAGTTATTTCCCTGTTCCCATTTCTTTGTAGGGCACTTGTCCCACCCTTACCCCCATTTTACTTCCTTTTGCAGACCTCTAGGACTTTCAAGGACTTTTTTACAGCCATTTTTGTGCCTAAAAGTTCGGGTCCCCATTGATTTCAATGGGGTTTGGGGTCCGGGTCAAAGTTCGGGTTCTGTCCGGACCCGAACCCGGACTTTGTCCCGAAGTTCGGCCGAACCAGCAGAACCCGAACTTCTAGAAGTTCGCTCAACTCTACTGGTGACCAGAATTGGACGACATACTACAGACCAGAGTTTTGTATAATGGGAGAATTATCGTTTTATCTCTGGAATTATCCTCTTTTTAATGCCTGCCAGGGGCATTGCTAGGTGGGAAACAGACCAGGGGATCTAACCCGAAGAAATGCAGCGCGCCAAGTGCGCTGTGGCGAAAAATAGGTATGATTGAAACAAGATAGTGGGTGTGGCTTAAATGGGCGTGTCTTTGGGTGTGGCTCGCTTCTGAGATGAACAAGGGTTGGAGGAAGGAAGAAAGAAAGAGATAGGGAGGGAAGGAAAGAGAAGAGAAGGAAGGAAAGAAAGAGGGATGGAGGGACAGCAGACCCAGATTCTACACCACAATAACAATATGTGCATTCCAGAAAGTTTAACAGTTTGCAGATAAAGATACTCCAATCACCATGGTTGTTATGGTGTCAGGATGATTGAAGGGCATTATTTCTATTATTACATTGTAATATAAAATGAAATAGTTCAACTCACCATAATGCAGAATCAGTGAGAGCCCCAAGTGTGTCACTTGCCACTGTCGCCTGCTAACAGATGCCATCAGGTGCCCCCAGCGGAGTGCCTCCTTCCATCACAGGTGTCACCCAGCGGAGTCCCTCCTTTCATCACAGGTGTCACCCAGCGGAGTCCCTCCTTCTGTCAGGTGCCCCCAGTGGAGTCCCTCCTTCCATCACAGGTATCCCCCAACAAAGTCCCTTCTTCGATCACAGGTGCCCCCAGTGGAGTTCCTCCTTCCATCACACGTGCCCCCAGCAGAGTCCCTCCTTCCATCACAGGTGCCCCAGCGGAGTTCCTCCTTTCATCACAGGTGCCCCCAGCGGAGTCCTTTCTTCCATCACAGGTGCCCCCAGTGGAGTCCCTCCTTCCATCACAGGTGCCCCCCAGTGGAGTCCCTCCTTCCTTCACAGGTGCCCCAACGGAGTCCCTCCTTCCATCACAGGTGCCCCCAGCGGAGTTCCTCCTTACATCACAGGTGCCCCCCAGTGGAGTGTCCCTCCTTCCATCACAGGTGTCCCCCAATGGAGTCCCTCCTTCCATTACAGGTGCCCCCAGCGTGGTCCCTCCTTCCACCACAGGTGCCCCCAGCGGAGTCCCTCCTTCCATCACAGGTGCCCCCAGCGAAGTTCCTCCCTACATCACAGGTGCCCCCCAGTGGAGTGTCCCTCCTAGTACAGAGCAAGTGTCACAGTATGCAGCCAGTAAAGAGCACACCCCCCGCCATGGGAGTCGTGCCTCTGACAGCCCCACCCCTCAGGTCCGACACTCACAGGGCTGTGGAGAGAGAGGATCCTCCACTCTCCTCCACAGTGCGGACAGCAGTGGAAGAGCAGTAATGCGGGATGGGCAGAGAGAGATGATGTCGTCTCTGCTAGCCTGCCCCGCTCGTCCTCAACTCCCTTCTGCAATCTGCAGGCCGTGAGCGGCTCTGTAGAGCCTCTCACTCGCGGCTCTATCAAGCCACTTGCCTGCGGCTCTGTCAGGTCGCCCGCCCGTGACTTGACACCGCCATTAGAAACCCCTCGGGAGGCTCGGGCTGAAGGCATGACATTTGGGGCTGAAGCCCTGATAACCACCCCCTGGTGACGCCCCTGATGCCTGCCATTGCTGAGCCTGTCTTCTACTAAGACCCCTAGGTCCTTTTCCATCCTAGATTCCCCTAGAGGCTCTCCCAACTAGTATGTTGTTTGCCGTCATATTTTTGGCCCCCAGATGCATTATTTTACATTTCTCTACATTAAACCTCATTTACCATGTATTTGCCCACCCCATTAATTTGTCCAGATCTTCTTGCTAGGTTTCCACATCCTGCAGAGAAATTATTGCCCTGCATAGCTTAGTATCATTCGCAAATACTTAGATTGAGCTGTTTATCCCATTCTCCAGATCGTTTATGAATAAATTAAACAGGATTCATCCTAGGACAGAACCCTGGGGGACCCCACTCTCCACACCGGATCATTCCAAGTACTCCCCATTTATCACCACCCTCTGAAGTTGCCCCCGTAGCCAGCTTTCAATCCATGTACTCACCCTTTGGTCCATGCTGACAGACCTATGTTTGTACAGTAGACATTTATGAGGAACTGTATCAAATGCCTTTGCAAAATTCAGATACACCACGTCTACGGGCCTTCCTTTGTCTAGATGGCAGCTCACCTCCTCATAGAAGGTTGATAGATTGGCTTGGCAAGAACAATTCTTCATGAATCCATGCTGATTACTGCTAATGATACAGTTTTCATTACTAAAATCTTGTATGTAATCCCTTATGATCCCCCCCAAAAGCTTGCATACTATTGACGTTAGACTAACTAGTCTGTAGTTCCCAGGGATATACGTCACCCCTTTTTTAAATATTGGCGCTACATTGGCTTTTCTCCAATCAGCTGGTACTATACGAGTCAGTAGACTGCTTTTAAAAATTAGGAACAATGGTCTGGCAATTACTTGACTGAGTTCCCTGAGGACCCTTGGCTCCTGGTGACTTATTAATGTTAATTTATTGAAGTCTATCCCTAATTCTATCCTCTGTTAGTCATGCTGGTGCCTCCTGTGACGTGTCGTGAGGATAAACATTACAGTTTTGGTTACTGAAGCCCTCCATTTCCCTCGTGAAGACAGAGGAGAAGAAGAATATATTCAAAACCTTCCCCATTTCTCCATCCTTTGTAACCAGATTCCCCCTCCTCATTCCTTATGGGGACCATATATTCTGACCCCCGTCTCTTACTGTTTATATACGTAAAGAGTTTCTTGGGATTTTTCTTACTCTCCTCTACTATGTGCCTTTCGTATTCTATCTTCGCCGCCATAATTGCACCCTTACATTTCTTATTGCATTCTTTGTAAAGTTGGAATGCTGATGGAGACACCTCAGCCTTGTATTTTTTGAAGCCCTTCTCCTTTTCTTTTATAAGTAATTTTACGTCGGAGTTGAGCCACCCAGGACTTTTAGTAGCTCTTTTAAATCTATTTCCCATCGTGATGCAATGGCTAATACCCTTATTTAATATGCTCTTAAAGCACAACCATTTTTCCTCTATGTTCATTGTTCCCTGTATTTTATGCCATTTAATATCGACTAGCAAGGAGCGTAGTTTCTGGAAGTCTGGTCTTTTGAATTAATATATAGTGTCTTAGTATTCCCCTTATGTTTTCTATTTGCTTGATTTATACTAAAACGAATTGACCTGTGATCGCTGTTTCCTAAATTGCCCCTTATTTCCACATCTGCGATCAGGTCCGTATTGTTAGTAATTAGTAGGTCTAGTAACACTTTGTTTCTTGTTGGTTCATTTACCATCTGACCCATGAAATTGTCCTGTAAGACATTTAGGAAATGGCGAGCCTTAGACAATTGTGCGGTTCCTTCTGCCCAGTCTATGTCTGGATAATTAAAATCCCCCACTATATTGACACTTCCCATCCTTGCCGCCATTCCAAGCTGAGATAGGAGGTCCGCCTCCCCCTCCTCCCCAAGGTTAGGGGGCCTATAGCATACTCCCAGTGATATTTTCCCGCTGGTGTCCTCCCTTTGCAGTTCTACCCATAAGGATTCCACCTCCTCCCTTGCTTCATTAGTGATGTCATCCCTAACATTCACTTCATCATTTTTGATATACAGGCATTTCCCTCCCCTTCTTTACCCTCCCTATCCCTGCGCAATAGGGAATACCCTTGAATGGTTACCAGCCAATCATGAGACCTGTTGAACCAAGTCTCTGAAATTCCCACAAAATCTAAATCCCCCTCAGACAATAGGATCTCTAGTTCTCCCATCTTGTCCACCAGACTCCTGGCATTAGTGAACAAGCTGCAACGTTTTATCCAGCCATATGCCACCTCCTTGGTGGGTGCTCTGAGGTTACAAATAGGACTTGTTACTATACTTACCTCAAGCTTAGGTGCTTTATTCAAACTACCACTAATGCCCCCAATACTACCCTCTGAAATTTGTACCATGCTGTCTATCTATTTAAAAGCCCCTCTAACTTGTCGGCCATCTTCACTCCCAGCTGATCTGCACCTTCCCCATTTAGGTGCAGTTGTCCCTGCTATAAAGCTGGGTGCTGTGTGATTTGGATGCCAAACTGAAAGATGTTGGTGCTCATGCTGCAAACACCAGATAAGATAAGTATGCCATAACAGGGTAATTGGAAGTTAAGAGTCATTGGGGTCAATTCACTAAGAGTTAAATAACGGCCAATAAAATGTGGTAAAATAGGGGTTTCTGTAAATCAGTTTTGAAAGTGCAATTCACTAAGAATTTTGCGTTAAAAAATGAATGCGGTATTTGTTTGATTAAGCAGTAATTAACGCATTTTTTCATGCAGTAATTTACTGCATTGAGCTGGATGCCAAGAAACAGGCCAGGAAGCTGACCGCCTTGTCTTTAACAAGTGATGACTCTTAAAAAGCTATGGGCGGGGCCACCCGGCAACGTAACCTGGTGGCAATGCCCCCTTATGACGTCACCGACCCAGCATACACTAGCCGGTGACATCACTAGGGGGGTGGTGTCACCAGGTGACATTGCCCGTGGCCCCACCCCATAGCTATTTAAGAAGTGTCACACAGCGGGGCAGCCAGACTGCAGGAGCGTTCGTGACGAGCTGAGCTTTTTTTTCTGTCTTTCTTTGGTTCCGGTGGCGGCGTTGTGACTGATGATGAATCTACATCAGAGGATAGTTTCTTATATTTTAATAAAGGAATTGTCAATAACTTTTGCACTGTCTTTACTCACTTTTACACTTTTTTTTGGTGAATAGGTAGGGGTACTATGTACACCATACTCATTCACATGGGGGGTGGGAACTAGGGGCCCTTTTGTAAAACGGGGCTTCTAGATTCTGATAAGCCCCCTGCCTGCAGACCCTCACAGCCACAGCCCAGGGTTGTGAGGAAGAGGCTATTGTCCCCATCAACATGGGGACAAGGTGCTTTGGGGTGGGGGCAGAGCATGTTGTGGGCATGTAGCCTGGTATGATTCAGAAGAGGGGACGCTCGCTCCCCTTTCCTGACCTGCGGGGCTGCATGCTCAGATAAGGGTCTGGTATTGATCCTGGGGGGAACCCCACACCATTTTTTTTTTCATTTTGACGTGGGGTTCCCCTTAACATCTATACGAGATCTGAAGGGCCTGGTATGAATTTTGGGGGACCCCACGCTATTTTTTTCATAATTGTTAATTGCCAGCATGTTTTTTTTTTTTACATTCAGTTGTCAGTGGGGAACAAGGAACCCGCTGACAGCTAATGAGTCATCCATTGTTTAAGTGGTTGTTTAGCCACTAACTGATCATTATATGTTCCCCTCTGTCACATAAAAACCTGTATCCTAGTGCCTGTGCATTATATAAAAAAAGAAGCATATTTCTACCTGTTTTAACAGTGTCTTATAGCAATCACGTGACTCCAGGTTCTCTGCTATCCCCGTTTGATATCTCCAGTGGGTGGGGCCGAGATTTCTCTGCTGATGTCAGCCAGGGAGGCGGGGAGGAGAGGAGGAGAGAGCCTGGAGTCATGTGAAGGCTGGAAGACACTGTTAAAACAGGTAGAAATCAGCTTTTATTTTTTTATAAAGCACAGGCACTAGAACACATCTTTTTATCTGAGGGGATGATATAAAGATCAGTTAGTTTTGAAGCAGTGGGGAGAGGAGTAAAGCAGCGCTAGTGAAAGCTGACAGGCAGGTAGGGAAGGGGGAGGAGGACAGAGGGAGACACAGGAGAGCAGCAGATAGCAGCACATGATGAAGGCACATACGCTGACCACGATGTCCAGGCTCAGCAGCCCTGCTATATTGTGGTCAGCGTGCAGAGGGGAGGGTATAAACTGGCAGGATCAGCCAGGTATTTCAAGTGGTCCAAGGGGTCCAAATTACACAGCACAAGCACTGTGCTGTTATTCATGCTTTAAGCGAACAGGATACATTTTTTTTTTTGGGTTAACAAAGGCTTTAAGAAGTCGGCGCCCGGGTTCCCGGCCTACTCCTTAGCAACCTGCTGTTGGTGGGGGGCCCTTAGGTTGTTTCTGACAAATTCTGCATGTGATACTGGCAACAAAACCCTGGTGATAAAAATTGCATGTTTTTTTACTTTCGGTTCTGTATATGAATTGGACGATATTTACTGGCACATTTTTAATTTTGTGGTAATACTGCATAATCGTTATTTTTTTTTTCAAGAGTTGGACTTGATTTATCGCGTGCAATAATTTATGGAAATTAGACTCGTGACCATATTATCACATGCGGTAAACTTTAGTGAATTGGCCCCAAAGTACCGTATTTATTCGAGTATAACGCGCAAAATTTTTTACCAAAAAAAGAAATCAAAGTTTGGGTGCGCGTTATAAACGAGGGCTGGGGTGGGGTGGCAGTGGCGGCCGGGTCCATTGAGGGCGCAGGCGAATTGTGAGTTCGCACTGCGCCTTTTCCGGGCTGCAGCCGCTCACTGTACGCGAGGGCGAAGAAAAAAACGTCCCCTCGTCGCGTACAGTGGGCGGCCCGAACTGGGGGTGAGAATTATCCGCTGTATGGTCGCCGCTTCATTTCCTCGCCTCGCCCACACGTTACGGTAAGCATTGCTTTTGTACAATTCAGTGTTTTGCGTACCGTATTTCAGTGTTCTTCATATTTTAATTGATATACTGGTACCCGTTAGATGGCAACTCAGGGTATCAGGGTGTTTATACCAGTTTACGTTGTCAATAAATGATTTTTATCATGGCCGCACGTGTTCAACAACATTTTTTTGTCAATTACAATGCTTGGTGCGAAACAAAATTTTATACCGATTTTTAATCGAAAATTAGGGGTGCGCGTTATACACGTGTGCGCGTTATACTCGAATAAATACGGTAATAAGCGTTAAGTTTAGGAGTAAAATTTAATTCCAACTCCAGTATGAACTTTTTTTAAAATTGAATGGAGTGCTGATTGCTCTCAATTCAATCTACACTGAAGATGAGGAACATCAGCGTTTAATGTCACTTTAACATTTCTAGGTGTTGCCTATAATACAACAAATCTTCACTTAGACTTATACGTCCAGTACCCATTAGCCTTATAATCCCATTTTGAGCATGCATCCCTAAGACCATGTAAAGCACAATGTTTTTCGGGAAATGATTTTACAAGTACATTTAATGATATAATTCTAATTATTCAGCAATTTTTTTTAGGTTAATAAATGTGTCAACGGTGTGATTAAAAAAAAGATAAAAATATCAGCATATCAGATTTAATTTTTACAATCCTATAAAAAGCAATTTTATAATATAATTTATTACAAATATTATAATTTTTACTTGGCTTTTAAACCTCAAACTATGTTATATTTTTGTTTATAAATATTACATATGCTGACAACTCTGCTTTGGTACTTAAAATACTAATGGGATTCGGGAGCCATATATTTCTGTATAATCTATATTTCCATATGTCTGTATAATCGATTCTATATCTTCCGTTCTGTAATTGAAGCATAAACTCTAAAAAAAAAATTAAAGGAGTTCTCATTAATATTTATGATGCCAGATTCTTTGTGCATACATGAGCATGAAAACATACTCAAAGCTAGCAAAGATGCATCTTTTTTCTGTATCCAAATTTTTATTCATGCAGGCATCCATACAGCTAAGAGGGCACTCCAACTTTATATGGTATATGGCCAAACGTTTATAGACACCTGACCATAACTCCTACACGAGCTTGTTGGGCATCACTTTTTTTTCTTGTTCAAATGTTTTATTGAGTTAACAAGAAACATATCATATATAGACAATAGCAATAATGTTAGCTCTTCATCCAGAAGATAGCATGCATCAATTACATGCATAAATACTGACTCAATTCAACCTAATTGATGTTATGTAATAAAACAAAGATATAGAGCCAAATGTCCATGTCGTATTCAAGTACATATTTGGGGGGTCATCAAGAACTTGTTGGCCTAACCTATACACCAATTGTAAGCTCACATTAAAGACTGCATGAAACTCAGACATTGACCAGCTTTAATGTAAAAGCCTAAACATACCAAAATTACAAACTTGCTGGAGCAAATCATGTGAAGGCTACCATGTAAAAAGAGGGTCTTAGTAGACATCTGGTGAAAGGAAGCCCAGCACTGGAAGACCTGCCTGTCTATAGAGAGAGTAATCACAACATGGGGCAATAAAGCCAGTGCTGAGGAGGAGATAAGAGGGTAGAAGAAAATTGAAGGGAAGAAAGGAAAGAGGAGAGACAGAGGCGGTGAGATTC
Organism: Glandirana rugosa; assembly: GCA_018402905.1. NCBI lineage: Eukaryota > Metazoa > Chordata > Amphibia > Anura > Ranidae > Glandirana > Glandirana rugosa. The sequence goes on along the minus strand of BLSH010517591.1, from coordinate 535,035 downwards.
CCCGAGGGTGACAATACCACCAGTGAGACATCAGGTGAGACACAAAGATGACGTCCATCTACCATGGCATAAGCACTGTCTTGTCAAAGTCTGGCAGTAGGCAATGCTTAATCCACGGCTGCCAAATTTTGACAAACTTGGGTGTCTGGTCTTTTTCGAGGGTTGCCATCTTCGCATGGATCAGAGTGCAGTTCAATCTGTGTTTTGTCTTCGCCACAACTAAAAAGGGGGATTCCATTGTTTTTCCAAAACATTTTGACCATTGGGCAATTCCACCATATGTGCATATTTGTGCCAGGTCTGAGCAGCAACAAAAACAAAGAGCTGAATAGTTGGGGGCAAATTTGGCTATTCTAGACAGGACTAGGCACAAGTGAGTCAGGACCTTGTAGTTGGCTTCCATTGCAATTACGTTGGGTAAGGATGCCTTAGTTCCTGACCAGGGCATCATTTTTTTCATACATTTACATTTCAAGTCTGCAGCAAAAGTGATTTTTTTTATTTTTGGTGCTCCATGGTGTGAACAAGAAAAAGTGAATTGCGAAATCACAGCACGTGAAAAAGTACACATGGGGGTAGTAATGGACTGACCTCTGAAGAGGAAGGGCCTCAACCCCTGAACCCCCCAGGATGCAAGGCTCCTGACAGGGGAAAGGTACTCTTGTTCACTTAGGCCAAAGCCAGGTGGACCCCGCTACTTAGGGACCTGCTGAAGCTGGTCCAGCAAGTACGTAGTGAGGGCTCTCCCTAAGAGAGACCCCCTGATCAGAAGAATTAAAGACCCAAAAACCACAGATCCTCTCCCCAACATGAGAGCAGGTCCTGAAAAACCTGCACCCTCTATCTCAGTAAGTAAAACAAACAAACCACACATCTAGTGCTAGTGCTCATTATAAATATGTGCAATAAAATAAATAAAAATTGTCAAAGTAGGCCTTTTGGCCAGTATAAAATTGCTTTGGACTAGCCGCAAGACTTGACCAAGTAGGTCTTATGATTGATATGCAGTTTAGTGTATGGTCAGCTGAGAAACCGCTGTCAACATTTTATTGCTGTCTCTGTCCCTACTTGGGAGATTTGCCTCCCACTTCCCGTTCAAGTGATAGATATCTGATAGGACAGGAAGAGAAGAAAAATCATGTTCATTCAAGGCAAAGTTCTCTTCGTAACCTACTAATTTATTCCATGTGCCCCCCCCCCCCACCCATTCATCTGCCAGAGCCCAGAGTGGAAAGTCTTATATGAGCTCCATGTCCATGTTTGGCCCTACATCAGGCTAATAATCATCTGTGAACAAGGCTGTTTCTAACCCGAAACATGTAAGCCCTTTTATGCTATCTGTTGCATCATGATGGAATAAAAAGAAGATTAAACCGATGTCCAGCAGTGCCGGCTCATTTTTCTCTATTGGACTACTATCATTGTTGAATGCATGGAGGGCGTTCAGAGCCAGAGCACCTGGAGGGATGTGAGTGAACTGAATTGGTAAACCTGCCATACACAGCAGAGCGGTATACACCTGTGAGCTGCATCGATGAATCATCTTTATGGCTTAACATGACAAAGTTAGGCCATTCAAGAGCTGTTGCCTGCATAATTAGAGGACGATGGTTACTTCCAAAGGCTCTATCAGGGGAACAGAGTGGTGTGGAGGGCAGCAAGGGAATTAAAGGGAAAATAGGGTGGAATCTAAACAAGAGAACCTGTTATTTTGTCATAATTGGGAAACTTGACAGGTATCATTTAAAGTAATTTAAATCTTATAGGGAACATCTTGAAATGTGAATGGTACATGAGCAGTACCATGAAAAATATTTTGTCTTTAAAGTGGAACTACACTCAAGCTGAATTATCAGACTCAAAGTAAGGTGACAAATACAACATTTTCATAAGCAAAGCAGCACTCTTATAAACCAGTGGTATGTTTTGTGAGCTCAGCAGTAATGAGTAGACCAAGGCAGAGGTATTTTGATATCCTGGTGCTCCACTATGATCAGTAGGTGTGTTCCAGCATAACTAGCAGCTGGGTTCCCCAATCACTAGCAGATGTGACCCAGGATCTTCAGCAATGTTCCGGCTTAATAAACAGTAGGGTACTGTATCATCAGTAGGTATGTTGCAGTATAACCAGCATGTATATGTTGGGATTATCAGTAATAGGGTTCCAGGATCATCAGCAGGTGCATTCAATTATCACCAGCAGGTGTGTTCCAGGATCACCAGCAGGTGGATTCTGAAACCATCAGCAGGTGTTTTCCAGCATCACCAGATTACAGACAGAAGGAAATGGGTGAACTTGTTCAATAGAGCAATATGTAAAATGAAAAAAAAAAAATGAAAGTATAGGTGGGATGTGTCCCCTTTATATATTTCATGGTTTTCCCTTTAGTGTTGGCTGGAGTGTACCTTACATTTACTAAAGGTGAATACCTAAATAAATCAAGGCAATGCAAATAATAATATTAATGATTTTATTAATAATAGCACCAAAGCAAAAACGGTTTTCCACCAACCCTTTATTTGTCATAATTCATTTACCTTAAACTGAAATAGACAAATTAAGGCAGAGAAGAGAACACAACAGATTTGAGATGATTAGTGACTGGCAGTGAAATAAATTTCCCTAATAATATAAACTCAGCATTGTAGATTTGAATGGCAGAGACTAATATCCAAACCGTGTCCGTATGACAATGGATGGGATGGTTCATTAAGCGGAAGTCACGAAACACCACCTGCTGTGCACAAAGCTAGGGGCCTTTCCAGACCTCTACCCAAATTAAATCATAGTCTGGGCTTTTATCTTTTTCTTTCAACAAGTCAACTTGGAAATAATATTCTTTGTAAGAAGTTCTGTGTAAAATGCCATGGTCACAACTAGTGTTGAGCGAACCCGGACTGTAACGTTCGGGTCCGTACCGAACTTTAGGGTGTCCGTGGCACGGACCCGGACCCGGACATTTCAAAAATCGTTCGGGAGCCATGCCTGGGCTTGCAATGTCAGGCCCAAGCGAGTTGTGATCAACACTGGTACCGTAAAATGTGTCTTGAAGAATGTTTCTTATAATAAAGGTTCAACTGAACAACTTTCTTTTTCTATTTTCGGGTCTGATACTAAATTAAACCCATCTCCAGACCTTTCCGGGGATCGAAACACGTGTCGTCCACCACAAAGCACTGAAGGCGAATTACTTGGTAGGGTAGGTAACAGTATGCCTGTGCCAAACCTATAATCAGAGACGGTAAGTTTAGATGTTACGACTCAAATATAATAATCCCTTTAAATAAAGTGACGGTCAGTGATTAGTAGAGTT
>BLSH010517591.1:496691-506724 GCA_018402905.1 Glandirana rugosa | reverse complement strand
CAGGTTCATATGGTGCAGATGTCGGTAGGGAGAGAGTGGCTGTGGACAGGGTATACTTGGACAGAGGGATGGCTGTAGACGTGGTATACTTGGACAGAGGAGTGGCTGTGGACGTGGTTTACTTGGACAGAGGGGTGGCTGTGGATGTGGTATACTTGGACAGAGGGGTGGCTGTGGACGTGGTATACTTGGACAGAGGAGTGGCTGTAGACGTGGTATACTTGGACAGAGGGGTGGCTGTGGACGTGGTATACTTGGATAGAGGGGTGGCTGTGGACGTGGTATACTTGGACAGAGGGGTGGCTGTAGACGTGGTATACTTGGACAGAGGGGTGGCTGTAGACGTGGTATACTTGGACAGAGGGGTGGCTGTGGAAATGGTATACTTGGACAGAGGGGTGGCTGTGGACGTGGTATACTTGGACAGAGGGGTGGCTGTGGACGTGGTATACTTGGATTTTGCGAAAGCGTTTGACACCGTTCCCTACACACGGCTGATGTGTAAGGTAAAGTCTACAGGCTTGGAAAGATCAATTTGTGGATATAAAACTGTATAATATGTACAATATATGGATAGAAAACTGGCTAAAAGACCGAATTCAGAGAGTAGTGGTGAATGATTCTTTTTCTGAATGGTCTAAGGTTATCAGTGGTGTACCCCAAGATTCAGTGTTGGGACCCTTACTTTTCAATACATTTATAAATGATATTGGGTCTGGGATTAAAAGTACCATTTCAGTGTTTGCAGATGACACCAAGCTATGCAGTGGAATAACTTCCTTGCAGGATGTCTCCAACTTACAAGCTGATCTCAATGCAATGTTTAATTGGGCAACTATGTGGCAAATGAGGTTTAATGTAGATAAATGTAAAGTTATGCACTTGGGGGATAAGAATATGCATGCATCGTACATAGTAGGGGGGAGTACAACTGGGGGAATCCATAGTGGAGAAGGATCTGGGGGTTTTGGTAGATCATAAGCTTAATAATGGCATGCAATGCCAAGCTGCGGTTTCCAAAGCAAGCAAAGTCCTTTCTTGTATTAAGAGAGGTATGGACTCCAGAGAGAGAGACATTATTTTGCCCCCCTGTACAAATCATTAGTAAGACCTCATCTGGAATATACAGTTAAGTTTTGGGTACCAGGTCTCAAAAAGAATATCAGAGAACCAGAGAAAGTGCAGAGAAGGGCAACCAAACTGATAAAAGGCATGAAAGAGCTCAGCTATGAGGAAAGATTAGAGGAAATGAATTAATTCTCTCTTGAGAAGAGGAGATTAAGGGGGGATATGATCAACATGTACAAGTATATAAGTGGTCCATATAGTGAACTTGATGTTGAGTTATTCATTTTAAGGTCATCACAGAGGACAAGGGGGCACTCTTTACATCTGGAGGAAAGGAGATTTAATCTCCAAATACAGAAAGATTTATTCACAGTAAGAGCTGTGAAAATGTGGAATACACTCCCTGAAGACCTGGTTCTCTCCAGCTCAGTAGATTACTTTAAAAATGCCTAGATTCTTTACTAGAATAATATAACTGGATACTAACATTTATAGGTAAAGTTGATCCAGGGAATATCCGATTGCCTTTTGGGGGATCAGGAAGCAATGTTTTCACCTGCTGGATCAAATTGGATAACGCTTTGCTGTTTTTTTTGCCTTCTTCTGGATCAACTGTGGGTATAGGATTGTGTATATGAGATTGTACGATTGTTTTCCCTTCTATAGGCTGAACTGGATGGACTTGTGTTTTTTTCAACCATACTAACTATGTAACTATGTAAGTATGTAACTATATATAAATGTAAAAGAAAACGTGTGTCATTTAATAAATGTTTTGTTATGGTTCCCACAAGCAAGATAGTTTGCTGTCATAGCATAAATAAAAAGTGGAATGTTCTTTTAGAAAATGAAAATGAATCACTAGAATGACTCTTGCATGTGTGAAAAGAGCAAAGCACACTTTTCCTGTGCCTGGGATTATTCAGATACATAATTGACCAAGACTCGAGGGGGTCTGCATAATGCAAAGCGAGTCGCCTGGCATTTACTGTAGTTAATGATGGCTTCTATTTTTACTTGACAATATAATGGAGTGCATGATTGTAAAGTGTCTCTCTCTAATTGGGCAACATTTTGTAGGCAGGAGAGAAGTACTACACCTGAGGTCTAGAGTTTAGGAAAAGCTGGATCATTTAAATAAAAAGCTAAAGTTTAATCGCTTACATTTTGCCTTCCTTGGTTCCTCCCTCATCAACACAATAATTAAATAAAATCTTACTTCAAGCGGAGTTCCACCCAGATTTTTTTTGGGTAATCCATTATGCTACACTGCATTAAATACTTTAAAGCATGTGATTAACCACCTCCCACCCGCGCCATAGCCGAATGACGGCTACAGCGCGGCTCTAAAATGCCAGGAGGACGTCAATAGGCGTCCTCCCATTTGGCTTGTGCTGGAGCGTGCCTGCGGGTCAGGCGGACCCGATGTCCGCCCGGAGACCCGCGATCTCCTTTCAGAGAGGAGGAACGGGGAACCGCCGAAGTAAACACGCCGGTTCCCCGTTCTGTGAATGGGACATGACAGATCTACTGATCCCTGTCACTGGGATCAGTTAGATCTGTTATGTCCCGGCCAGCCCTGCCCCCCCACAGTTTGAACACAGCCAGGGAACATTTGTTAACCCCTTCACTGCCCCCTGCTGGTTAACCCCTTCACTGCCAATGACATTTATACAGTAATCAGTGGACATTTCAATTTCTGATCGCTGTATAAATGTCATTGGTCCCAAAAAAGTGTCAAAAACGTACGACATGTCCGCCCCGATATCGTAGTATCGATAAAAATCGCAGATCGCCGCCATTACCAGTAAAAAAAAATAATAAAATAAAAACGCCATAAATCAATGTCCATAGTTTGTAGGCGCTATAACTTTTGCGCAACCCAATCAATAAACGCCGATTGCGATTTTTTTTTACCAAAAATATGTAGAAGAATATATATCAGCCAAAACTGATGAATACATTTGTTTTTTTATCTTTTATTTTTGGATATTTATTATAGCAAAAAGTAAAAAATATTGTTTTTTTTTTTCAAAATTGTCGCTCTTTTTTGTTTATAGCGGCGATCAGAAATGACGCAGAGGGGATCAAATACCACCAAAAGAAAGCTCTATTTGTGGGAAAAAAAGGACGCAAATTTTGTTTGGATACAACGTCGCACGACCGCGCAATTGTCATTCAAAGAGCGATAGTGCTGAAAACTGAAAATTGGTTCGGGTAGGAGGGGGTTTAAGTGCCCAGTAAGGAAGTGGTTAATAAAATCGCTGTTCAAGTCGCTGATTTTTAATTTACTCACATTTGTTTTTTTCATTTCAGAATGCTTCCATCTTCACTGTGGGTATATGCAGCCCACTGGGAGTCTGTTCCGGGATAAGGTGCTGCTGGCTACCCAGCATGCACATCCCGATCTCGTGCGTGCGCAGTATACACAGGGCATAGCGCAGGTAGATTATCTTGTTGCCATAACAACAGACGGTGACGAAGGAATTCCCTGCCCCAGTGTTATGGCAATGAAGATAATCTATCAGTCAATCAATCCTGAGGTGATGCCCACTGACTCTTGGCAACAATGACAAACATCTCCCAGGAGCCAAAGCGCGGCAGGATATGACATACAGCGTCGTGGCCGAGAGGAGGCAGATTACAATGTACAGCATAGCAAGAAGGCACACACAGTAAGTTAAAAAAAAATGGCAAATGTTGTTAGACTTGCAGCAAGGGACTCAATCATCTAAAGTTTAAAATATGGGTGGAACTCCACTTTCATTAATAGATCTATGGTAACACCCACATGTGATGCTGAGCATCCATGATTGAAAGACCTTTTAACTTTAGATACACGAGGGCTGTATGGAAGGTAATGCAAAAGTAGTGTGACATTATGCGAGGCACCACAATGGATAGGCTATACTTGTCACCTCGCATGCAATCATTTTGAGGCGACTAGCAGGAGTCCAACCCAGGTTTTGCCAGCCACTATGGCAGTATTTTGTGGGTGTCGAGGACAGCCCCACACTGTATAGAGATGAATCTCTTTGTTTAGTGTAGCGCAAGGTGGTGAGGTTTTGCTTTCTGTTTATGATTTGATCTTGCAAACTTGTGTCAAAAGACAGCCCGTCACCCCATTTTCATAGTCCCCTTGTCCCACTTCCCATAATGGAAGTGCCATTCGAGCGAATTGGCATGGATCTCATGGGACCAGTAGTAAAATCTGCCCGGGGACACCAGCACATCCTAGTGATACTGGACTATGCCCTTGCGGAATACCTCCGCTAAGACCATCGCCAAGGAACTGGTCCAGGTGTTTAGTCGGATGGGGATCCCTAAAGAAATCTTGATGGATCAGGGTACCTCGTTCACGTCCAGAGTGACCAGGGTATTGTGTAAATTGTACAAAATCTCCCATCTCCATACCTCTGTTTACCACCCCCAAACTGACAGTCTGGTGGAAAGGTTTAAGAAGACTCTCAAGAGTATGCTAAAATAGGTGGTGGATAAAGATTGGCGAAATTGGGATTTTTTGCCGTACCTCATGTTTGCCATATGAGAGGTTCCGCGGGCGTCTACGGGGTATTCCCCCTTTGAACTCTTGTGTGGTAGACATCCCAGGGGGCTGCTAGATGTCGCAAAGGAGACGTGGGAGGGAGAGGCCACCCCATGTAGAAGTGTCATAGAGCACGTTTCCTTGATGCAGGATCCAATCGCAGCTGTCCAGCCCCTTGTATGAGAGCATATGGAGCAAGCCCAGGAGGCCCAGAGAAGGGTTAATATCAGGGTGCCAAAACCTGAACTTTCAACTCCAGGGACAGAGTGCTGGCGCTAGTCCCCACAGTCGAAAGTAAATTTCTGGCAAAGTGGCGGGGTCCCTTTGAGGTTAGGGAAAGAGTAGGGGAAGTAAACTGCAAAGTTTACCAGCATGGGAAAAGGAAACTGGAGCAGATTTACCATGCTAATCTCCTAAAGCAGCGGAAGGACAGGGAGACTTTATTGGCAGTGCCCACGCCCCAAAAGGACAGGTTACCCCTAACCCTGGATGTCCCCAAAAACGAGTCCTTGTCACTGACACAACAAAATGATGTTAAGGAATTTGTCAGTAAAAATAGAGACTTTTTCTCTTCCCTACCCGGACTGACCACTGTGCTACAACATGACATAATCACAGGACCCGGGGTCCATGTAAATGTAAAACCCTACCGAATACCTGAGGCTAGACGAGAGGCGGTGGTGAGAAAAACAAAAGCCATGTTGGAGTTAGACATGATGGAGGAGTCCCACAGCACCTGGTCGAGCCATATAGTACTGGTCCTAAAGTCCGATGGCACTATCCGATTCTGTAACGATTTTAGGAAGCTGGTTGAAGTGTCTAAGTTTGACGCATACCCGATGGCGCGGGTTGATTAACTTGTGGATAGGTTGGGAGGGGCTCGGTACATAACAACCCTAGACCTAGCTAAGGGATACTGATAGATCCCCCTAACCGAGTCAGCAAAGGAAAAAATGGCCTTCTCTACCCCCAAGGGGTCCTTTCAATACAAACGAATGGTCTGCATGGGGCCCGTTCATTCTTTCGGAGGATGATGGACAAGACTTTGGGGCCCGCACAGGCCCTATGCAGAGGTCTATCTAGATGATGTTGCCAACCACAGCTCAGACTGGGAATCACATGTGCACTGGGGGCAGGCAGCAGTAGATTCACTGAGGTTTAACAGCCAACCCGAAGAAGTGTGCCATAGGTCTCGAGGAGGCCAAACACCTTGGGTATGTGATTGGTCAAGGTCTGATTAAGCCCCAAACCAGTAAGATTGAAGCCATTCAAAAGTGGCCCCAACTGGTGAACAAGAAACAGGTTCAAGCCTTCCTGGGGATTACACAGTATTACCGACGTTTCCTCCCCGACTTTGCCACCATTCCCGTCCCTCTGACCGATCTGACAAAGAGTCGAGCGTCAGGAATGGTTAAGTGGAATCCCAAAGCTGAAAAGGCCTTCCAGAAATTGAAGCAAGCCCTTTGTGTATAGCTGGTGCTCGTGACCCCGGACTTCACAAAGGAGTTTGTCATTCAAACCGACGCCTCTGAGGTGGGACTAGGTGCTGTTCTGTCCCAGATCAGAGACAGCGAGGAACACCCGGTCGTCTACTTAAGCAGGAAGCTTAATAGACATGAAAAGAATTATGCCATTGTGGAAAAGGAGTGCCTGGCCATCAAGTGGGCCTTAGAGGCCCTAAAATACTACCTGCTGGGAAGGTCATTCAGGCTAGTCACCGACTAAACCCCCCGTAAATGGATGTGTAACAACCGTGAGAAATATAGCCGGGTGACTAGGTGGTTCCTGGCCCTACAGCCGTTTAAGTTCTCAGTGCAACACCGGGCTGGAAAGCTCCAAAATAATGCCAATGGTCTTTCCCGGGCCCACTGCATGGTCGGGACAGTTGCTCTGCCCCAGGGGCTTGAGCAGAGGGGGGATATGTGATGTTATGCGAGGCACCACAATGGACGGGAGATACTTGTCGCCTCGCATGCAATCATTCTGAGGCAACTAGCGGGTGTCCGACCTGGGTTTTGCTGGCCACCATGGCAGAGCTGATTCCAGCCCGGACTTTCTGGTCCACTCAAACCCCTCTCCACCTGTATTTAATGATCAGGAAGAGATTTTACTAGGGCTCGATCCTGGATCTCACTGGGAGAAAGCTGAGAGAGCTCTGTGTGCTAAATTGGAACTCTAAAAACAAGGTTTGCAATGTGCTTATGTTTCGTGGGTGTCTGGGACAGCCACACACTGTATAGAGAGGAATCTCTTTGTTTAATGTAGCGCCAGATGGCGAGGTTTTGTTTTCTGTTTCTGTTTATGTTTTGATCTTGCAAAAATCTCTGTAAAAATAAACCTGGCAAGCCGCCAGACTTTAAAGAAACTGACATCCATGCTGAGCCTTTTCCCCTGAAAAGTTATCCCCACGAGCTAATCTCCCACAGTAGGCATAACTTTTTATCAACTTGGTTGTTCAAATTTCACATGTTGGTAGAGTAACTCTTCCGCTATATTAACTCGTCTTTTACTTTCTTTGTAATTCCAGGTAAATAATAGATTCCAAGAAGAGGCAACTTGAGCTTGTACAAAGGAACGGGCTACAGAAGGTTTAGGAAGATGACAACAATGACAGGAATTCTAAGATGGGCAAACCAGCACTAAAGTGGGAGACCATCAACTGTGACTGCTGACATGAATCATCAGTGAGTGGATATATTGATTCTCGTGGACAGACAAGTGACAATGTGTGAACTTGCTGCACAACTGGGCTATAGCCATTGGCCAAAATGTCATACACAAGATGGTGGAAGACGTGGAACTGGGTATTGGAAGGTGTGCAAAGTGGGTACCTTGGCAGTTGACACCAGATTTGACAGTTGACAAATTTGACCACATTTGACAGATGACACTCAAACATTGGTATGATAATCACAGACATTCTCTCATATATAGCTCATATAGATTTTTTTTATCAATTCAAAACTAATTTAATGGATCTGAACAAATGTGTCATGCTTACCCCCAACGCATGTGGTCAGACACTATATAGCTAGCATCTGTATTCTTCACCTATAGCAGATCCCTTTCTCATTAGGCAAGCAGACCTACCGGTACTTGGTTGCCCTCGGGTCTTATATACAATGCTATAGTGCCTGGCCACCACGCCAGGGCATGTGTGAACTGAGCAAAGCAAATAGGTACTTGCGGTTGACACACAGGCATAGTGGTTCAGTGACAGTCCAGGAACAAGATAGGCAAAGTTCAGAGAATAGTCAATATCAAATCCAAGGTCATAAATAGGGGATTCCAAACAGGAGAGCGGGATAGAGAGACAGAGAGCTTGCATGTATTACACACACTATCACTAGCATGAGACTGCAGGCTTGGCTGGCTTAAATCAGGTTTGGTCTTCACCCAGAGACTGGCTAAATCAATCACCTGGCAGATGGACAGACAGACAAGGAGAATGCCATAGCCAAATTCAGGATGCTGGAACATGCATCTAGACATGGAACAGCAGCTAGACATGTGCATGAAAAAAAAAATGTTTTGTTTCGATCCATTAATCTAGTTATTTCGTTTAGTTAAATTTGGTTGATTCATTCAGTTCGTATTCGGAATTAGTTTTATGTCTTTTTCAAATTTTCTTTGAATTTACCGAATTTTTTTTTATTCTAAACTTTTGAATCGTGAAATTTTGAATCGGTCGAATCAAAAACTGTACATTTTTTTTTATATTTGAATATGGGAAAGTAAACAAATAAAAGAAAAATCTTCATCAAATGATTACAATGACTCTTTAAATCACTTTTGGCTTAACAACAACAGCATTATTTCAAAATAGTACTCTAATAACACACACACACACACACAGTCTTTCATTTCAGAAATATGTGTACAGTTAGAATTCGACTGGAGTTTGATGCAAAATTCAATTCAATTTTCAGTTTGAATTTCTGAAATTCGGACGAATTTTGTTTCGTTATATGGAGCATTCGGTAAAATTAGTCTATCTTGAAATTCAGGTATTTGGATATATCCGAATCTCCGAATAACGAAAAATTTGACAGGATGTAAACAGGTGCCATCTGTTTACGTCTGTTCCATTTATGTTCATTTTTAGGGTCCTTTCAGACTCCGCCTGCGTTCTGCTTGCTCAGCAGGAGATTTGCCCACTTAACCCCTACTGAGCAGGCGGATGACAGGTCCATGCCTGCTCTGCTTATGCAGAGGGAGGGCGGATGTGAAAGGACCACCATCCGATCCACCGCATGGAACGGTCCCCATCTGTTTGTTTTTAGAGGATTGGAATGGTTGTAGACAGCACATGTCCGTTTACACTCCGCTTTTCATACAGTTATTAACCACTTACGGACCAGCCACAGTTGTTTTGCGTCGGTACTTTGACACAGAATACCATTCTTATGGCAGCAGATAACCCCAGTATCCTCTTAAAGGCGGGCGGCTGGCTTTCAGATAATAGTGGTCTCTGCGGCGGATTCGCCGCAAGATCTCTTTTATCGGTGGCACGAGAGGTATCCCCCACCCGCCGCGCTCCAGTCATTTCCGCCGCCTACCAAAGCCGTCAGTAGCAACCAAGATGATTCAATCCTATCCCCTGAGTAGCCTGGGGCTGAGTGGGGGAAAGATGGCTCCCACTCGGCTCCATAACATTGGATGACGGAAGCAACGTCAAACGTCACTTCCACCCAATGGTCTTAAAGGGGAAAAAAAATACATTTATCTATTTATTTATTTTTTTATTGCATTTGAGTGTAAATGTGAGATCTGAGGTATTTTTGACTACAGCTCTCACAATAAAGAGGTCCATGCTTTTTTTTTTTTTACATTCCTTGTAATAGGAATAAAAGTGACCCAATTTTTTTTTGTTTTAACCACTTAACAACCGCCCTATAGACAATTGACGTCTACAGGGCGGTTGCTTAATTCTGGGAGGACGTCTATTGACGTCCTCCCAGAATCGCGCTTCCCGCGCGCCCCCTGGGGCGCGCACACGGGAACATCCGTGACCGTCGGGTCCGGGGAACCCGACTGATCACAGATCGTGGTGAATGGCCGCTGTGAGCGGCCTTTCACCACGTGATCGCGCCGTCAAATGACGGCGTGATCACATGTAAACAAGCCGGCGGAAGCGCCAGAGTGTGACGTGGCTAGCCACGCCTCTTCTCTCTCTTCGGCCGCGAAGGCGGCCGAACAAATGTACACTAGTGCGGCAGTAAACTGCCGCGCTAGTGCACCACTTTCCGGCGAGTGTCGCCGGTAAGTGGTGCTAGACACTAGTCAGCCCAAGGGGCCTGGGCTGCCAGTGCCTACAAGGGCACACGCGCGGGGTCCCCCGCGCGCCCTTCGCGCTAAGACCCTCCTGCAGTTATCTGCAGGAGGGTCTTAATTCGTTGGCGGGACATCTGCAGTTAACAG
>BLSH010517591.1:477859-490367 GCA_018402905.1 Glandirana rugosa | reverse complement strand
CAAATGTTGGTGAAATTCACATTAAAATTGCGTACGCTCATGGAATGGCGACAAACTATGACACTTAAAAATCTCCATAGGTGACGCTTTAAACATTTTTACAGGTTACATGTTTAGATTTACAGAGGAGGTCTGGTGCTAGAATTATTGTTCTCGCTCTAACATTTGCGGTGATACCTCACATGTGTGGTTTGAACATTGTTTACATATGCGGGCGTGACTTACGCATGCATTCGCTTTATCTTTTTTCTCTTTTTTTTTTACATTTTATTTTTTACACTGTCCCTTTAAAAAAAATCACTTTTATTCCTATTACAAGGAATGTAAACATCCCTTGTAATAGAAATAAGCATGACAGGCCCTCTTTATTGTGAGATATGGGGTCAAAAGGATCTCCAATCTCACATTTACACTTAAAGTGGTTGTAAACCACCCCCAGCCCCCCCCCCCCAAAAAAAAAACTAGCTCATTATGAAACACTTACCTCGGAATGAAGCTCCAGCGCTGTGATTGGTGGAGCCGCGCTGACGTCACTCCCGTGCATGCGCACGGGAGCCATCATTTGCAGCACGAATACAGAAGAAACTGCACCCTGGGCTACCCTGGGTGCCAATTCTTCAGATACAGGGGATATCTCCTAAACCGTACAGGTTTAGGAGATATCCTGGACCTACAGGTAAGCCTTATTGTAGGCTTACCTGTAGTTTAAAGTGGTTGTCATGACTTGACAACCACTTTAAAAGCAACAAAAAAAAAATGTCTTTTTACATTTACTATTAAAAAAAAAAAAGTTTTTCAACATTTGCACAGCAAACGTTTTATTAATAGACTTAGACATTACTAACAATGTTAACTTCATTTTTCTCATAAACAAGTCTTTAAATTCTGTCAGACTCTCTTAGAGGCTGTAATAAATTGTTGTGATCTTTAACAACTTGCCGACTGCCCGCCGTCATGTGACGGTGGCAAAATGGCTCGATATCGCAAACCGACGGCGGTTGCGAGATCGCGGATCGTGAGTGCTCATGCGCCGCCAGATGCGCGCTTGCACGCTCACTGTGTTCCGGGGGAGCCAGGGAGTGGATAGGGCGGGCTCGATGTCCGCCTGTCACCCGCGATCGCTCCCCCGCAGTGACAGAATGGGGGTCCAGCCCCCACACAGTTAGTAACGCACACAGGGAACACAGTTAACCCTTAGAGCTCCCCCTGCAGGTTAACCCATTCACTGCCAGTGACATTTACACAGTAATGCATTTTCATAGCACTGATCGCTGTATAAATGCCAATGGTCCCAAAAAAGTGTCAAAATGGTCCAACATGTCCGCCGCAATAATATAAAAATTGCAGATCACAGCCATTACTAGTAAAAAATAAAAATAAGATAAAAACTCCATAAATTAATTCTCATCATTCGTAAACGCGGCAACTTTCGCGCAAACCAATCGATTGTGCACCGATTGTGATTTTTACCAAAAATATGAGGAAGAATATAAATCGGCCAAAACCAATGAAAAATGTGTTGTTTTCTTGTTTGTGTAATGTAAGAAATATTTTTTTTTTGCAAAATTGTCGCTCTTTTTTTGTTTATGGCGGCGATCAGAAATAACGCAGAGGGGATCAAATACCACCAAAAGAAAGCTCTATTTGTGGGGAAAAAAAGAACACATATTTTGTTTGGGTGCATCGTTGGACGACAGCGCAATTGTCAGTTAAAGCGACGCAATGCCGAATCGCAAAAAGTGCTCTGGTCCTAAAGTGGTAAATCCTTCCGGGGCTGAAGTGGTTAACAGTCTTTACAAAAGAGTGGTTTCCATAGAATACCAAAGACATAATGGATTAATACATTCCCTTTAAACACTATTTACACAAAAAATGGCACCACAATGGCTGAATATTGACATCTGATGATGGGTTCATTTTCACTTATAAGAACAATTCTGATAGATCAAAGCAGTAAAGTGCCGGAGCCAACCAATCAGAATTGCTCGTATCCATCCAGAAGTCCTACAGAAAGAAGGAACAAGAAGAACAGGGATTTCTAATCCTCGGACCTCTGCACCAGCTGTGTGGGCACTGACAGCTAATTACCCACAAAGGTAAGTGAAGCAGGACTGGGGGGCGGGGGGTATAGGGAGTTAGCTCACCTTTTCTTTTTTACTGAAAAGGTGAACTAACTATTTAACTTTTCCTTTTTTTCAGGCTTTTCTCCCCTATTTTTACTTGGTGACCCTGCCAGTAACACACTTCCTGCCCTAGATGCCAACACTCACTTACTGTATTGTATCTATTGTGGATAGGAAGTGTTATAAGAATACAGAATACCTCCCCCCTTTCTCATGTGGCAGCATTAACACATATTTTGTTGCACTTATTGAACTAATATAAAAAATGATTTCAATCATTTGAAGAAAATAGATGAATGAGTCAGCTGCAGCCATAATGTCTCCACCCAGAGACCTACACCCCCTTAACGCGTTTCACCAAAATTCCTTGTGATCAAGCCATTCTTTGTGAAACACTTCACGGAGGTCTCTGGGTGGAGACATTATGACTGCAACTACAGTGTTGATGGCTGAATAAATCTATTCGGAAGAGCAAGGACTCTCATCTATTTTCTTCAAATGGTGAATGGAGACAAGTTTTATTGAGGCGGCACCCTATTTGTTCATAGACAGTGAAAGGAGCAAGTCTAGTGTGGTGCTGTGGTTTCGGGATGTTTCTAAAATTATTTCAATGGTATTTAAAACAAACCAAAAGTGATCAATATGAAAAGGTTATTGCATGGCTTTACATACAATGCCTTGAAAAAGTATTCATACCTCTTAAACTTTTTCACATTTTGTCATGTTACAACCAAAAACTTAAATGCATTTTATTGGGATTTTATGTGATAGACCAACACAAAGTGGCACATCATTGTAAAGTGGAAGGAAAATGATAAATGGTTTTCAAAATGTTTTAAAAATAAATATGTGAAAAGTGTGGCGTGCATTTGTATTCAGCCCCCCTGAGTCAATACTTTGTAGAACCTCCTTTCACTGCAATTACAACTGCAAGTCTTTTTGGGGAAGACTCTACCAGCTTTGCACATCTAGAGAGGACATTTTTACCCATTCTTCTTTGCAAAATAGCTCAAGCTCTGTCAGATTGGATGGAGAACGTCTCTAAACAGCAATTTTCAAGTCTTGCCACAGATTCTCAATTGGATTTAGGTCTGGACTTTGACTGGGCTAATCTAACACATGAATATGCTTTGATCTAAACCATTCCATTGTAGCTCTGGCTGTATGTTTAGGGTTGTTGTCCTGCCGGAAGGTGAACCTCTGCCCTGGTCTCAAGTCTTTTGCAGATTTTAACAGGTTTTCTTCTAAGATTGCCCTGTATTTGGCTCCGTCCATCTTCCCGTCAACTCTCCCAGCTTCCCTGACTCTGCTGAAGAAAATCATCCCCACAACACGATTCTGCCATCACCATGTTTCACAGTGGGGATGGTGTGTTCAGGGTGATGTGCAGTGTTAGTTTTCTGCCACACATAGCGTTAGGCTAAAATGTACAATTTTGATCTCATCTGACCAGAGCACCTTCTTCCATATGTTTGCAGTATCCCCCACATGGCTTCTCACAAACTGCAAATGGTACTTCTTATGGCTTTCTTTTAACAATGGTTTTCTTCTTGCCACTCTTCCATAAAGGCCAGGTTTGTGGAGTGCACGACTAATAGTTGTCCTGTGGACAGATTCTCCCACCTGAGCTGTGGATCTCTGCAGCTCCTCCAGAGTTACCATGGGTTTCTTGGCTTATTCACTGATTAATGATCTCCTTGCCAGGCCTGTCAGTTTAGGTGGACGGCCATGTCTTGGTAGCTTGGCAGTTGTGCCATTAACTTTCCATTTTCGAATGATAAATTGAACAGTGCTCCATGAGATGTTTCAAAGCTTGGGAATTTTTTTTATAACCTAACTCTGCTTTAAATTTCTTCACAACTTTAACCCTGACCTGTCTGGTGTGTTCCTTGGCCTTCAAGATGCTGTTTGTTAACTAAGGTTCTCTAACAACCCTCTGAGGGCTTCACAGAACAGCTGTATTTATACAGAGATTGAATTATACACAGGTGGACTTTATTTACTAATTAGGTGACTTTTGAAGGCAATTGGTTCCACTAGATTTTAGTTAGGGGTATCAGAGTAAAGAGGGCTGAATACAAATGCCCGCCACACTTTTGGATATTTATTTGTAAAAAATGGAAAACCATTTATCATTTTCCTTCCACTTCACAATTTTGTGCCACTTTATGTTGGTCTATCACATAAAATCCCAATAAAATACATTTACGTTTTTGGTTGTAACATGACAAGATGTGGAAAATTTCAAGGGGTATGAACATTTTTTCAAT
Organism: Glandirana rugosa; assembly: GCA_018402905.1. Lineage (NCBI taxonomy): Eukaryota > Metazoa > Chordata > Amphibia > Anura > Ranidae > Glandirana > Glandirana rugosa. Next base: position 485,974 of record BLSH010517591.1, on the reverse strand, counting down.
GCACTGTGTATTTGAACCAGCTTGCGTTCGGTATCCCTGAACTTCATCTGGTATCTAGGTTGTGGTTCAGCCTGGTGACTAGATGTCAGAATGAAAATTCAAGCCACTCAGCAAGTAGACCGTGTCCCCGAGTCAGCTTAAATTTTGAAGTTTAACTGAAGCGCACCTTAAATAAAAAATGAACCATTAGTTATTCTCAGCTACAGAAAGATATTTAGAACTTAGACATGTCCGTAGATACTTTCTTTTGGAAAGTCTTATTTACCAGACACCCAACTCCAATCCAAATGATCGATCACTCTGTAACATTACAACTAAATACCTTTTAACTTTTCCTGCCAACTTCCCCAGACAGTTTTATTCAATCATTATATATCAGTGTGCCTCGGAGATAAAGACAAGCTTTAAATATTAATGACATGAAAATAGCTGCAACTCAACTTAAAACCAACAGAAAGAAGCTGTGCTGGGAATCTCCAAATTGTTGTTTTGTATTAGAAGGTTGAAAATTGAATTATTATGAGCTTGTAGACAACAACTTGTAGACATGTCCTGATTTCCTCATGATCAATGATATGGCCTACAGCAAAGTCTTGATAAGTCCCCAGTGACCACTCTCTGTGGTACCTGGCACTATATATTAATGGCCAGAGAACTATTAAACTATGAACCACTAAGCCAGCGTTTCTCAACCTTTTTTCAGTGGTGGCACCCTTTAAAATTCTGCACATCTCGAGCCACCCCATTCTAAAATGTATAAAACGAAACTAGTAGTTTTACATAACACAGAAACATCCACTCCTGTAGTACACCAACGTCAGAGATGATTTATTCTAACAAAGCAAATACACATTTACACACTGGTACTGACTGATATTTCAGCGTTTCTCAAACAAGGATGCTGTGGAGGCACCTGATGTTCCCCTTAGCAGCTGATGATGCCATTGGTTGTTAGGATGCCAGCAGCTGGAAGGTTGTAATGGTGCACAATGAAAACCTGAGCCTTTGTGTAATTAAAGGCAGGCTTCATCCACCCATTTGCTTGTATACAATTTTGTGCCTTTTTTTAGGCATTTTGCCAAGGCACCCCAGGGTGCCTGGGCACCCTGTTTGAAGAAGGCTGCACTAAGCACAGGCTGACTTTTAGGGTAGCACATTCAAACAATGGTGTTAAAAAACATAGATTATTTTATTCATATAGCAATTAAAAGTTCTCACAGCAACTTTAAAGATTTTAGGACAACTCAACTCAATTATTGTCTACAACACCCATCCTCCACATATAATATCCATATATACAGTTCATAAATGTTATTATGAAAAGGGCTCAGGATTTGAACACTAAGTAATTATTTTCAGTTAGATGGGTGTGTGGCTTGCACCGGCATATATGTTAAAATATATTTTTGGCGGAGAGAATAGGACGGCCAAGGAAATAACAGGACCTCACCATCCAGAGACAACCAAGCAGTGAGAGTGAACATTTGAGGTGTGACAATGTAATTCCTGGGATGCCTGCAGCGTAGAACTATGGTGGTGAGTCACACTCAAGCATTTTCTGACATGTTCTAACATGCATATTCCTGGATCGCAGAACAGTTGACTCAGTCTTTACAGAGTAGTACAAGACTACTGTGTCTTTGTTGCACTGTTGGTGAAAAATAAGTGACAGGAATCTGAAGCAGTGGATTAACATCAAATTTTTCATGAAAATTGGCAAAAGTGCAAGTGAAGCTTTGATACAACAGGCTTCTGGAGAACATTTCATGAAGAAAGCAAGTGTTTTTGAAAGGCATAGGTGTTTTAAGGAGAGATGGGAAGATGTATATGATGACACAATACATAGGCAGCCAAAAATGCAGCCATCAGTGCCCATCATTGCCACCCATCAGTGCCGCCGGTCAGTGCTTATCATTGTCGCCTGTCAGTGTGTCAGGGCTGGGCTCTCAGCCCTCCCTTCGAAGTGCTCAGGTTGCTCAGCTGTCAGTTAATTGGCAGCATTCATCGTTCCACAGTGGCTCACCTGGTGATCATTTCCTGCTCGTTAGTCCAGCCTACAGCCAGCCCCTTCTGGCTATTTAAACTGCCTGGTTCAGTCCTTCTCTGTCTTCTCCTTGGTCAAACATATCTAGAGACTCTCTGCTATATTCCTGTTGAATACTTGCCTGGCTGACTTCCCTTTTGGTTTCTGATCCTGTCTGCTGCCTCCGGCTATGCTGATCTCTGACTTCCTGATTTACTGGCTTGTTCTGACCACATACTTTGGCTACCGTACCCTGGCTATGTTTTGACTATGTTTACTATTTGTACCATTATATTAAATGGTATGATTTCTACTGCATTTTCCATCTCCGTCTGATTCATGGTTCCTGACACAGTGCCCATAAAGGCTGATTATCAGCGCCACCTATCAGATCAGTGCTCATCAGTGTCACCTATCAGTGCCCATCAGTGCTGCCTAACAGTGCCTATTAGTGCTGCATATCAGCGCTGCCTATCAATACCCATCAGTGCTGCATATTAGTGCCTCCTCATCAGTGCCCAGCAATACTAACTCATCAATGCCCGCCTCATCAGTGCCCATCAGTGCAGCCTCATCAGTGCACATCAGTGAAGAAGAAAACTTACTTATTTGCAAAATTGTACAACAGAAATGAAGAAAAACATATTTAAAAAAAAAAAAATAATAATAATAAGGATGAAAGTTTTGCAATGTTCTAGCCTGGAGAAAAAAAGCAACTGACTTTTAATATAAGGACACTTACCTGTCCAAGGAGCCCGTGATGTCGGCACCCCAGCTGATTTTTGGATCAGCTCTCGGATGCTGCTGCCACCATTCGTGATAAGGGAAACTTGCAGTGAAGCCTTTTGTCTTCACAGCCGGTTCCTTACTGCACATTGCAAAGCACCCTGCGCTTTCTAACTGGCCTGGCAGTGGAGAAAGGAGGAGGGGTGCTGAACTTCCGAGGATATAATAAGAAATAATAGCAGGTACCCGTTCCTCCCTCCCACTGAATGGTGCCAAATGTGACACCGGAGGGGGGGAGGAAGCAGATCAGCAGAGCTTCCACTTTTGGGTGAAACTCCGCTTTAACTCTTTATGAAAGGAAATGTATGGTTGGGTTGGTGTATTAATAAGTTTCCAAGGCTTGAAGTTGGCAATGCTTTGCTGAACTGTTATCAAAGGAGAACTGGGCAGGGGGCAGTAGGGTGATCGCGCCACAGGCTGATGCTAATAAGATATGTCGTGTTGGTAGCCCTGAGTGAAATGAACACATCATTCAGACCTTGATCATAACCTGAAACTGTGACAGCTGCTAGGATTTATATTGCTACCTGCTCCCTGTTCAGACCTGCAACCTCACTGTGTCTAGTAAGGGGAGCCTTCCGGTAAGGGATTATTTCTTTTAGGCTAGGTAATTTGACTGAACACTGAGGGCTCAAAAGGAAGATGATAATGTAAGATGTGAAAAGGTTTGTTGCAATTAAAGCATACCCTTTAGGAACACTTTCACCATGCTCCACAATTGCTGCACCGTGGTTACCCTTGCCTACATGGATGTTCAATGCTATCGCCTGACGCCCAAGACATGCAGTTCAGGGCACTGGGTAAGACGTTTTTCTTTACATTTAGCCCTGCTGCAGGCAAGCAGTGGAGTTTAGAGCCAATGGCTGGCTTTCTTGTAAAAGCAATGTGAGCGACTAACTAGCCGTTGGATCGCTTTTACAATCAGTGGGAGGGGACGTCCTCCACCTTCCACGGGCTGTCCCGTCCCACTACGAATGTCAGACAGGTAACCTGTAAATGATTTTAAAGCATCACCTATGGATAGTAAAATTGACCTTGTTTGTTACCATTGCGTGGACGTGTGCAATTTTAAAACGTGACATGTTTCCTATCTATTCATTGGGCGTAAACTCATCTTTTATATTTTACCAAAAAATTGGGGTAGGAATTGTGCTTTTTTGCATTAAACTGAAAAAAAAAGTGTATTTTTAAAAAATAAATAGCGTTTGATAAACCGCTGCGCAAATACCGTGTGACATAAAAAATTGCAACACCCACCAATTTGTTCTCTAGTGCCTCTGCTTTAAAAAATATGTAATGTTTGGTGGTTCTAAGAAATGTTCTACCAAAAAATAAAAAACATTAAAAGTTTAAGTCGCCCTAAAGGCCATTTCGTTTTTAAAAGCTCCAGACATTCCTAAAAACATCTCTGCCTAATAAAAAACATCAATCCTTCATATTTTCCTTCCTGGTAAAAAATGTTTTTTTTTTTTTTAAATCGGGACAAGTAGATTGTAATGAGGGACAAGTAGACTGGGACCCTGTTTTAGTCAACACCCCTGTGTCTGGTACACTTTCTTTAGCCCACAGAAATATGCCCTCTACCAATAAGGGGCCATTTGGTTTCTTTTCACAAGCAAGCCAAAGGTTCCCAGTTCTCTTGACTGTTACTGTAGATTGTATGTGGATAGATTGATGAGCTTTGTCATTTTCAAGCCCATAGACCTTATCCTGGTAGATCAGGTAGGTCTTTTTTTGGTAGATAAAGAAAATATAAAAAAAAAGCTTCTTTGGCAATCCCAAGACAGCACCTATGCCCAGTCAAAAGCTCATTTAACAACCACTAGAGATGAGACAATTAGAATAAACTGCTGCTTTTCCCGGGGCAAAGGATAAGTTTACCTTCAGGGAATGTATGGGAAAAATGTTCATAAATACCTTGTCAACAAATATCTATATAGGCAAAACAACACAAAAAAACTGCAGAGAATATTGGAGTTTCACAGGTAGGCAATTACCGTGATAACACGTAAAATTGTCTTTTTTCGGTTTGACGGAAGTTGCAATAAAACTGCAAATTTGTAAATCCTGCAAGCCAAACATTTATAAACAAATTCAGGGGAAAACATTACGAGCCTAACTCGGTTTTCTAAATTAAATGTATGGTTTGTTTTGCCTTGGCCATCTCACGGGAGCAAATACCAGTGGTGTAATTTGATGTGGATTTGTGTATTTGCAAGAATGGAGCTGACTAATCTCGGAGTTTTCTGCTGACACCTGCCCAGTCTGAGCTGCCATCCTCCTGGGTACAATTTCATGTCTATAATTTAATTTACACTCTGTTCTATCAGAGCTCCTGGAGGAGACGGCTCTGCAGCGGAGAAATGGGGGTTAGCCCAGGCACCAAACAGTTAATGTCACAATGCATCGCAGTGGGAAAAGATTTTCTGATCTCATTTGTCCATAGAAGCCTCTCAAGGCAAGATATGAGCTGCCCTGGGGCTGTTATATGTTGTTTTGAGACCTTTGGGGGAGAAATCTACAGTGAAGGATCTGTAATAAGGACAAATAATACAAAAGGGAGAAACATAACTGATTTTTTGCTTAAAATATTATGGGGTAATGGTATTTCACCAGTCTGTGCTTCACTGCTGCCCTCACTGAATAAAAAGTCAGCTTTTTGAGGCTGATTGAGGCTGCATTCACACCTGAGAGTAGTGTCATTAAGCGTTTTTCCGGTGTTTTTTTGCATGTTTTGCAGCGTTTTTGAGCTTTGCCGTTTTTTTAATTAGCCAATAGAGAAAGCTATCATCTGTTGATTCATTTGTTGCTATTTCAGCTTTTTTAGCTTTTCCATTAGCTTTTATTTCTTTATTATTATTATTATTATTCAATTGTTATTATTATTTTTTTTTAGGATAAGGAGTTAGAGTTTAGGATAGATTAGGATATAGGGTTAGCAGTTGGGGTTAGGGTTAGGATTTAGGGGTTAGGGTTATTTATTTATTTTTTGTTAGGGTTAGGGTGTTAATACTACCACTACTACCACTACTACTACTACTTATACTAATAATAATAATAAATGAATAAATAAATGTAAAATAAATACACAAATACATAGAAATAATCATACATAAATCCAATAAAATAATACTAAGTAGTAATAAATAAATAATTAATCCCTAACCTTAACCCCTAGCCCTTAAAAAAATTATAATAATCATAATAATAAATTACTTAACACCCTAACACAAAATAAATACATTATCATTATTATTCATAATTAATTGTATTGTGTCGGTTTGGGTATTTATTTATTATTATTATTATTATTATTATTATTATTATTATTCATAATTAATTTTATTGTTCCGGTTTGGGTATTTATTTATTATTTTTATAATTAATACTACTAATAATAATAACACTTTATTTACTATTTTTTAAGATAATGGGTTAATGTTATGTATTATTACATACTGTTACATGTTATCAATTTATTTTATTTATTTATAAGATTATTTTTGGCTATTTGTTTAGCATTTATTTATCTCATATTATTACTATTTCATTTTTTACATCATTTCAGCAGAAAATTGTGCAAAAACATTAGACAAAACGCGCAAATGCGCACAAAAAATGTGTGACTGTCGCGTTTCCATCCATTTGTATGGGGATAAAAAGGCACCAAAAACTGCCCGATTTGAGCTACAATAAAAGCCCCAGAACTTTTTTGAGCTGCATGCGTTTGGCTTCCGGCGACTTGGAGTGGAGATGCGAACCGTCTCCATAGAGAATAATTGATTTTTTTCTCCTCCAGTGTTTTGGAGCTTCGAGCTTCAAGCTACAAAACGTTGAGGTGTGAATGGGACCTAAATGATTGGTGAAATTTCACTAAAAATGATACACTTGTGCTTATCCCAGAAGCTTCTGAACCTCATTCCAATGTTGGGCTACCTTTACAGAGGAATTCCTTTTCCTAGCAAAGATACATGCAGCCCCCTTAGAATTGTCTACATCTCACAGATTGCTCATCACCTCTATGCAGACCCATAGCTCCCAACTGTCCGGGATTTCCCTCTGTCCCTCTTTAGTCCTCGTTTGTCCTTCATTTTGGTCTGATCTATATAGTTGTATATAAAATTAACTTTTTATCTTTCAAAAAGTGTTTTCCCAGCGCTAAACCTTTCATCCCATTTCTGAATTGCTGCACTTGTAAATGTCAGTAGCCAGTATAAAGGAATTGTAGTGGTAAAAAAGCACTTGTGGGTTTAACAAGTATTTTTTGTATAATTCTGCTTTAAAGAGGGAGTGGCAGGTGGGTAGGTTATATGCCTACATACTTTTGCTAATAGGTGTCCCTTGTTCCCAGATTAAAAAGTTGTGTGTAGACCTTTAAGTCTCGTACACACGGGACGACAATCGTACATACGATCGTCGCAAATCGTATGTTGCATGTTTTGCACAATACAACTTGTTGGACCAACTTCTCTGTACACACGAGACAACGGTTGTATGAGCGCTTGTTGGTGCGACCAAGTTTTCTAGTCTGCTCATACAACTCCCTTGTACGACCATCGTATGTTCGGCTGTTCTAATCGTGCATACGAACGATCGATATCGCATACAACGGTCGTTCGTACGACCTGTTGTATATGATCGTCGTCCCGTGTGTACGAGGCATTAGTCTCCAAACAGCAGATTTCAAGACTGGGCAAGAAATTGATTCCAGCAAGGATGGCCGCACACATGGGGCTCAAACCATGCTGCTGGAAATGGTAATGTCAATTTTTCATAGGCAATAGTGATAAGTAGAGATATTTAGGTAGACTATGTTTCAAATATTCAATGGGCATTTGATTCAATGGGCATATAGTGCTCAGGAGAAATGAGCACATTCCTTTTGAAAAGTTAAGACTTTAACCACAACAGTACCTGGCACGAAAACCCCCTTCCTGTCCAGGCCATTTTTCAGCTTTCAGCGCTATCACACTTTGAATGACAATTACTCAGTCATGCAACACCTTACACGAGTAAAGAGGACTCGTGATATACGGGTAACTTAGTTTACGGGTAACTTATAAACTTTGTATCAGATGGATTTATAGAGATGAATAGTGATAACGGATACTTTTTAACTGTAATGGTAAAGGTCGTCGTACCAAACTCGGGGTACACACGCCGGTAGGAACGACCTTAGTTAAAGAACGGGTCAGAACTTTAGACGACAAACCTCTGATTACGGAGCATGTGTGCCCTGCTGCTAGTATATGTTGTCCAGCATGCTTGCTGGCAACATACGCTATAGCTAGCAAGCATACGTGCTA
>BLSH010517591.1:454790-469201 GCA_018402905.1 Glandirana rugosa | reverse complement strand
TCCAACCGCACGTTAAAATACATATTATATTTTTTCTAAACCGATCAGAAAAATTTCAACTTGAAAAGACAAAGAGGAACACTTACTTTTTACGTACCACGCATGTCACTTTGTACCACCACCGTCACGGGAAGACACCCCGACGTAGTCACAACGACCACAGGCCCTCTACGTAAAGTAACTACCATAGTACTTAAGTGTCTACATGACGAGATATAACTTTCTCTTCTACGAAAGGTGTTCCCCGATTGGGTTCAGATCAGGAGACATACTTGACCACTGAATCACTTTCACCCTGTTCTTCTTCAGAAATTCAACACTGACCTTAGATGTGTTTTTTGGATCATTGTCATGTTGGAAAAGTGATGGTAGCATCTTCTCTTTCAATATAGAGCAGTACATCTGTGAATTCATGATACCATCAATGAAATGCATCTCCCGGACACCAGCAACACTGATGCAGCCCCACAGAAGGGCACTGCCACCACCATGTTTCACTGTACGCACCATGCATTTTTCATTCACAAGGAGAAACAGAAAAGTTCAACTTTAAAAAGACTAGCCAAATCTTTTTTATATTATACATAAAATTGCACGCCAACCTAAACTTGGCTCAAAGCCACCATTTTCAGTAAAGATATAGGGGCCACTTGAGATTTTGGTAACTCCTGCCTCAGCTCTCTCCGTATTTATCACCCACAGTTTGGAGGAGTTGTATGTAGTCATACCTTACATAGGGTCACCAGAAATAAAGTGTTGGATTATGGAACCAGATAATGCCACACATTTGTAGGATGACATCTCAGGTTGAGCCGGCAACTCAGATGAAGGGAAGGCAAGGCAAAACCAATAGATCACCTGCAGTGCTAAGGGATTAGAAAGAGCACATCTGGGGGTCAAGTTATGGGATTGTCACTAGACAGGGTCAGTCAGGAAAGGAACAAGAGACAGAGTTGTGGTCATAGAAAGCAAGTATCAAAAAATTGACAGAATCGGTAACAGGACAACAGCACAATAGGCTTCAGAAACACTGATGAGAGTTTAACTATGCCATACAACCAGACTTGGTCTAGTAATTCAAGGTGCCCCTGAATACATACATAGCAAAAATGCATGTTCAATGGTATACAGAAACAGACTGCTGTAAGAAGGCTGATGTATGGGTAGCAGGCAAGAAAGCAGATGCAGTGAAGGAAGAAGATGACAAGGCTGAATAAGGTAAGAGTGAGCAACCAGTAAGTGCCAAACGCTCATGTCACAAACAATGGCAATTCTGCTGCTGGTGGTGCATTCCTCTTCTTCATACCTCTTTTACCCTTCCAACATCTCTTCTTTGCTCCTCGCCCATCCTTATCTTCCCTCTTCTTTCGTGTTCTCTCTTCCCCCTAACCCTCCCTTCTTCTCCTATCCTCTCCTCTATACTTCTTTCCTATCCTCCACTTTTCTTACCTATACTCTCCTCTACCCACCATGCCTCTCTCCTCCTCTCCAATCCTCCTATCCACTCTTCTTTACCATCCTTTTTCCACTTCTTTCCCTTTCCTCCTCTCCTCTCCCTTCCCTTTTCTCTCATCTTCTCTTCTCTTCTCTCAGCCTCTTCTCAAGTCCTCTCCTCTCTCTCTCTTCTCTTTTCAAATCCCCTTCTTTCTTCTCTTCTCAAGTCATCTCCTCTCTTCTCTCCTCTCCTCTCCTCTCAATATTTAATTCATTATATTTAATGCTGTACTAAAAACATTTTTTCATTCAATATAAGTTAATATTCCACACTTGACAATTTCTCTATGCACTGTAACGGAAACCCCTGAGTTCTTTTTATTCTTTGAAAGACTTCTAAAACAATATTCATACATTTTACAGTCAGTAGATTAATAGTTGTGAAGTGACTGAAAAGGTCAGCTAGTAATGTAATAGATTAGATCCCTCACATTTAACATTCAATGAATGATGACACGTGTGCCTAACAAAACTTAGTTACTGAAATCAATTGAATGTTTCACTGCCTATTATGTGACAGACAGTGACATGGAGAATACTGAAGGCTGATACATGAGAAATTATATTCAGTGTACCTAATTCATCTCTTCCACAAATGGCACTGGCAAAGTTCACATGTGATGCAGTAGTTAGCATGTAGGATATATCTGCAGTTAGATATAGACTGCAGGATAAAAGAAGATGAGACAAAAGATTTAGAGTTAGTTTTTTTTTTTCAGTTGTATTTATTTTTTCTCAGGCTATTTTTGCACATATGTGTAAACCTGCAGTAAAAGCAGGGGGTCTGTGATAAAAGGTGAGTGCATGCATAAGACTTTCTGCAACTAGAGTAACAAGCAGCATCACTGCATGCTTCTGATTGGTGGATTTCACTCTCAAACAGTTGTTCTGCGCATAAGAAAGCTAAGATCACATGTTTGATAAGAAGGCCCCTGGACGACGTCACGTATGACGAAACATGTAGGGCGGGGCTACGTCTGACGTCACCACGCCTACACGTTCTAGAGGAATGGGAACGCTTTATTCTTACTGCCGGCATGCTGAAAAGTTTTATATGATTGTTTTTATGTGAGTATCCACTTGTCTTTTACAATAAATCTATGTTTTAATGGGATCACGCTATGAGACTCTTCTCCTTTCCATGATGCCGCTTTGATGGAGTCAATGTGAATGGTAATCTGGGCTGGAGAGAGGCTGTTTGGTATCCAGTCGCCTGACCACTTGGAAGAGAGGATCTTATCTGTTAAGATACCCTGCAGAGGGTTATTATCTGCCAGCTTATGTGACTTGTTAGCAATAGCAAGTCCCCGACCTCTGGTAAGGGTACCTCTTATTAACCTTAGAGGTGTGCTCATCTCCGGTGGTGGTCTACTTATCTTCTGGTGTATCTGAACAAGGAAACACATTATATATAATATTGTCTTCACATCTGATGGTGTTGGATACATTTTGGGACTATTTTGATCAAATTCATCTTCACTATTATTGGTATTGGACTCATTGTTGATTTTTTTTATCAAACAAAAAAATTTTTTTTGGACGTTTTCACTTATATATTGATTATCTTCGGTGTTTCACCTATTTGATTCATATTACTATAACCAAGCGCAACTGTTATTTTATATTTATTTTTGGTTGGTGTTATTATCACGCTATATGTTGCTGCTGCACTGAATTTTTAGCGCAATACTGTTTACTGCAATTTTGTGATGAGAAAGGGGGGAACCATTTTAAAAGGACTGCAGTTGATCAGCAACACTGAAATGCAACAATGGATGAATGTGGAAAAAAAGTGTTTTAATAAAAAAATAGAGATCAGTTGTTTGTGATACACAGGGGCAGATTCACTAAAACTGGTGCATCTGAGATCTGGTGCAGATGTGCATGGTAGCCAATCAGCTTCTAACTTCAGCTCATTCAATTAAACTTTGTCAATAAAACCTGGAAGCTGATTGGTTTCTATGCAGAGCTGCACCAGATTTTGCACAGAACAAGGTCCATAAAGACATGGATGAGTGAGTTTGGGGAGGAGGAACTTCACTGGCCTGCACAGTGTCCTGACCTCAACCTGATAGAACCCCTTTGGAATGAATTAGAGTGGAGACTGCGAGCCAGGCCTTCTCGTTCACATCAGTGCCTCACAAATGCACTTCTGGAAGAATGGTCAAACATTCCCATAGACACTCCTAAACCTTGTGGACAGCCTTCCCAGAAGAGTTGAAGCTGTTATAGCTGCAAAGGGTGGGCCAACTCAATATTGAACCCTAAGGACTGGGATGCCATTAAAATTCATGTGCATGTTAAGGCAGCTGTTCCAATAATTTTGACAATATAGTGTATATATCCATGCAGTCATATCTGATTTTCTGCAATTCTATAGGCTAGCTCTCTGGGCATTATGTGTGATACACTTGAAATACTTTTTTTTCACAGAATTTTCTTAGCAAACTTTTTACGAAGTACAGTACTGTGCAAAAGTTTTAGGCAGGTGTGAAACAAAGCTGCAAATTAAGAGAGCTTTCAGAAATAGAAAATATAGTTTATTTTTATCAATTAACAAAATGAGTAAAAAAAAAGAGAAGAGAAATCCAAATCAAATCAATATTTAGTGTGACCACACTTTGCCTTCAAAAAAGCATCATTTCTTCTAGGTACACTTACACACATTTTTTTAAGGAACTTGGCAGGTAGGTTTTTCTAGACATCTTGGAGAAAATATCTTCTATGGATGAAAGCTGCCTCAAATCCTTCTATCTCTTCATCAAACCTCAGATAGACTTGATGATGTTGAGATCAAGGCTCTGTGGGGGCCAAACCATCACTCCCAGGACTCCTTGTTGTTCTTTTTGCTAAAAATAGGGTCATTGCCCTGCTGCAGAATAAATTTGTGGCCAATCACATGCCTCCCTGATGGTATGGCATGATTGATAAATAGCCGCCTGTATTTCTCAGCATTGAGGACACAATTGATCCTGACCAAATATCCAACACAATTTGCAGAAATGCAGCTCCAAACTTGCATGGAACCTCCACAATGCTTCACTGTTGCCTGCAGACACTTATTATTGTACCGCTTTCCAATCATTTCCAAACTGCCTCCTGCTACATCCAAATATTTCACATTTTGACTCACCAATCCAGAGCAACTGCTGTCATTTTTCTGCACCCTAGTTTCTATGTTTTCGTGCATAATTGAGTCGCTTAGCCTTGTTTACACGTTGGAGGTATGGCTGGTTTCCACTAGTTTCCACTAGTTATGTTATGGTACTGCTGGACATTTTTCTTGTCAAAGGGAAGTAAGCATGATATGTCTTTCTTCTGCTGCATTAAGTTTCCTGGGCCAACCTCTGCGTCTACGGTCCTCAACGTTGCCCGATCAATCAACAAATAATAAAGTGGTGACCTGGTACCTAAAATGTTGCCCGATCAATGGTGTCCTCAGTGCTGAGAACTACATGCAGATACTTATCCATCATGCCATGCAACCAGGGAGGCATGTGATTGGCCCTAAATTTATTCCGCAAAAGGACAATGGCCCCAAATATACAGCCAATATCATTAAGAATAGGGATGGGCCGAACATCCCCCAGTTCGGTTCGCACCAGAACACCGTGGACAGGTAAAAAGTTCTGGGTAACATGCGAACCCTAATAAAGTCTATGGGACACGAACATGAAAAATCAAAAGTGCTCATTTTAAAGGATTATATGCAAGTTATTGCCATAAAAAGTGTATGGGGGGTCTGGGTACTGCCCTAGGGGACATGTATCAATGCAAAAAAAAGTTTTTAAGACAATCGTAAAGTGTAAATGTAAAGTGGAGCATCTGTGTGATGTGTAGAACAGTGCCGCAGCAAAATTACATTTCTAAAGGAAAAATGTCATTCAAACTTGCTCGCGGCTGTAATGTATTGCCGGCTTCTGGCAATACACAGTAGATAGAAAATCAATTAAAAAAATGGCGGTCCCCCTCTGCAGTCCATACCAGGCCCATCAGGTCTGGTATGGTTTTTAAGGGGAACTCCATGCCAAGATTTAAAAAAAAATTGATGCGGAGGTCCCCCCAAAATCCATACTAGACCCTTATCCGAGCATGCAGTGAACACCCCCCCTCTTGAACCATACCAGGCCACATGCCCTCAACATGGGGGGGGGGGGGTGAGTGCAGAGACCCCCACCCCAAAAGCACCTTGTCCCCATGTTGATGCTGTGGTTGTCAGGGTCTGTGGGCAGGGGGCCCATGTGAATGGCTATCGGATACATTTTACCCCTACCCATTCACCAAAAAAGTGTCAAAAAAGACAGGAGACAGTTTTGGACAATTCCTTTATTTTAAAAAAAGTGTCCCGCAATGTATATCGATCATCTATCACAGCGCCAATGGACCGAAAAAATTAAAAAAATGAAAAACGCATCCGTCTCTTTCGGAGGCCACTCATCGAATGGGCTGTCTTCAATTTGACAACTCTTACTGTGTATAGGCAAGGGCGGGGCCACCCAGTGACATAAATGGGTGACCTCTCCCCCCTCTGACATTACATGACGTTAGAAGGAGACTGGGTCCTACAAACTTATGTTTGACTCGAACATCGGGACCATCCTTAATTAAGAACTATCTTCTGCGTAAAGGAGAACAAGGAGTCCTGAAAAGTGATGGTTTGGCCCTCACAGAGCCCTGATCTCAACATAATCGAGTCTGTCTGGGACTACATGAAGAAACAGAAAGATCTGAGGCAGCCTACATCCACAGAAGATCTGTGGTTAGTTCTCCAACATGTTTGGAACAACCTACCTGCCGAGTTCCTTCATAAACTGCGTGCAAGTGTATCTAGAAGAATTGATGCTGCTTTGAAGCCAAAGGGTAGTTAAACCAAATATTGATTTGATTTAGATTTTTCTTCCGTTCATTCACTTTGCATTTTGTAAATTTATTTAAAAAACAATTAAAATGTATATTTTTGAAAGCATTCTTACTTTATTGCATTTCTTCACACCTGTCTAAAACTTCTGCACAGTACTGTAGGTCAACAGATATTTTCCCAACCTTTCCTACTGGCATGAGCTTGAGACCAGCATGCAGAATGTGATAACACGTGTGCATAACCAATTAGTACATATATACTAGGGCAAATGTATACAGGATCTAATTAATCGACCACCATGCCTCAAGAGTGTAGCAGAAAAAACAAGAGTAACTAGAGGTAATGCACAAGAACACACAGGGAGCATGCACACCCCATGCAGATAGTGTCCTGGCCAAGATTCAAAGCAAGGACCCCAGGGCTAAGTGCTAGGACCCAAGTGCTAACCAGTAACTCACTGTGCCATCTCTTGCTGTGTTATAGGAAATATCTTATAAGGTTAATTGTAGCTTAGCATTAACCTGAAAAATGTGCTTTTTGTCTTATCATATTGCAGAGCCGTTCCTAACATGTGACATGTAATATATGTATCTGCATTGTAAGATCTTCTAAGGATTATTCTGCCCAATCTTGCTAAAAATGACTGCTATTACTTCAAAATCGGGGTATTTCTGAGCAGTTAATGACAAATTGTGATGTCAGTACTGTGCTGCTGATTGTTCTCCTTGCTGGAGAGAAAGCTACATGGGAAGACCTACAGTGCAAAGATCTTCCCGTCTCAGCTGTAGACCTTTCATGGATCTTTGCTTCCTCTGCCCCTCATACTGCTTACTGATTACTGGTCATTGGTTTAACATTCATCAGCATTTGATCACCGGTCATCAGGCGGGGGCAGGTATGACACGAGGAAGAAAAGCCATGCTTATCAATCAAGATAGCTACTGTACTATGTAGACACAGTGAGAAACATAGTATAGTCAGCCATGGGGAACAGATGAATGGTACTGGTGAAAAAACCTTGGCCCTCTGTGAGACTTTTTTTAGGCAGAGCTTCTGTTGCTTAGTTCTTCTATATTATGGAAGAGAAGAGAGAAAAAAGTGTGTAAAGTGGTAGAATGATATCTCTACCAAAGATGACTGCTATTATTTCAAGATCAGTTGCATCTTTCTGAACACTGTAGTGACAAATTGTGATGTCAGTACAGTTTTGCTCACTGTTAGAGTTGAGCGAACTCGAACTGTAAAGTTCAGGTCCGTACAGGACTGTGGGGTTTCCGTGCCCCGGACCCGATCCCGGACATTAAAGAAAAAGTCTGGGATCGGGTTCGGTATTCAGGTATTTTTGGCACCTTTTCTATAGCTGCTGGGAAGCCAATCAAAAAGCTTTTCACTAGTTTGCCCTTAGAAGCCATCACAGCCATGCCTACTAATGGCATGGCTGTGATTGGCCAGTGCATCATGTGACCCAGCCTCTATATGAGGCTGGAGTCACGTAGCGCTGCGTGTCAGATCGTCTCAGACTAGAGTAGGGAGAGCTTCATGCCGGTGCTGTGAGGGAAAGATTAGCGTTCACAACCATCTCAAACTGCATTAGGGAGACCTTCATTGCGGTCCTGTGAGGGAGACATTATCGTTCAGAACCATCTTATAGTGCATTAGGGAGATGTTCCTGTCTGTGCTGTGAGGGAGACATTAGCGTTCAGAACCATCTTATAGTGCATTAGGGGGACGTAACTGTTGGTGCTCTGAGGGAGAGATTATCATTCTAAAACCATCTACTACTGCATTAGGGAGACGTTCCTGTTGGTGCTCTGAGGGAGAGATTATCATTCTAAAACCATCTACTACTGCATTAGGGACAGGTTCCTCCTGTTGGTGCTCTGAGGGAGAGATTATCATTCCAAAACCATCTACTACTGCATTAGGGAGAGGCTCCTGTTGGTGCTCTGAGGGAGAGTTTATTGTTCTAAAACCATCTACTACTGCATTAGGGAGAGGTTCCAGTTGGTGCTCTGAGGGAGAGTTTATCGTTATAAAACCATCTACTACTGCATTAGGGAGAGGTTCCTGTTGGTGCTCTGAGGGAGAGTTTATCATTTTGAAACCATCTACTACTGCATTAGGGAGAGGTTCCTGTCGGTGCTGTGAGGAGGAGATTATTGTTCTAAAATCATCTCATACTGCAGTAGGGACAGGTTCCTGTCAGTGCTGTGAAAAACAGATTATCCAATCGTTCTAAAATCATCTCATACTGGTGTAGGGAGAGGTTCCTGCTGCTGGTGTGAGTGGTGCATTTCTTGCACAAAAATAAAAAGTGCATTTACAATTTTCTTTTTTTTTTTTAAAAAAAGAATAATAATTTATTATTATTTTTTTTTAGTATTAATAAATAGTGCTAGTGCATAGTACATGTGTGTCCAGAATGAGGAGTGTCAAATAAGGGACGTGGTCGTGGTGCTGCTGGTGCTGCTGGTGTTGGTGGTGTTGCTGAAGCTCCTGTTGCAAGGATAGGACGTGGTCGATCTGTGCCAGCAACATGCACAAATGAAACACCTTCCTCAGGTAGCTGACAGAACCTTCAATGTTATATGGTAGGCCTGAATGGCGCTCAACGAATGGTGAGGCCAGAACAAGTACAGGCGATAGTAGATTGGGTGGCTGACAATGCCTCCAGTTCCTTCACATTGTCTCCCACCCGGTCCCTTGATGAAAGCTCAGAGTTGGCACCTGAACCCCATTGCCATCTGTCTTTTACCTCAGCCCCTTGTAAATCAGCCAAGCAGTCTGAGCCCCAAGTCATGCAGCAGTCTCTTATGCTTTTTGATGACTCTGCTGGTGTGCTTTCCGTGGGCCATCCACTTAGCCCTACCGCAGAAGTGGAAGACATTGAGTGCACCGATGCCCAGCCACTTCTGTTGCACGATGAGGACATGGAAACACCACTGCAGCACGTCTCTGATGATGACGAAACACAGGTGCCAACTGCTGCGGCTTTCCTCAGTGTGCAGACTGACAAGGAGGGCAGTGGTGAAGGGTGGGTGGAAGATGATGTGGAGGATTATGAGGTCCTAGACCCCACATGGAATGAAGGTCATGCTAGTGATGTGTGCAGTTTGGAGGAAGAGGTGGTGGTCGCACAGAGGCACCAGTACAGTAAAAGAGGAAGCAGGTTGCAAAAGCGGAGCGAGCTTCCCCTAGACAGTATGCCTGCTACTACCCACCGCACCCAGGGACCTAGCACACCAAAGGCAGTGTTCCCTGGCGTGGCAGTTCTTCAGACAATGTGCTGACTACAAGACACAAGTGGTTTGCACACTGTGCAATGAGAGGCTGAAGCGAGGCACAAATGTGCTCAGGTTTAGAACATTTGTGCATAGCACTTGTCTAAATACATATCACTTGCTGCTTGCTGCAGTGGAATAAGTACCTCAAAATCCAAGAAAGGTCTCGGCCTCCTCCTGCTTCCTCTTCTGCTGCTGCCTCGGCCTCTTCCTCCACCTCTACAGTGACAGTGTCACCTGCCACCCAGCAAACAGACGATGTGACAGCAACGCCACCATGTCCGCCACCGTCCCCAAGCATTTCCACACGGTCCCATGGAAGCTTACAGCTCTCCATCTCCCAAACACTGGAGAGAAAGAGGAAGTACCCCCCTACCCACCCACGATCCCTGGCCCTGAATGCCAGCATTTCAAAATTCCTGGCCTTTGAAATGCTGTCATTCCATCTGGTGGACACAAACAGTTTTAAAAACCTGATGGCGGTGGCTGTCCCACAGTACGTGGTTCCCAGCCGCCACTACTTTTCCAGGCGAGCCATCCCTTCCCTACACAAACAAGTCAAGGACGAGATCAAGTGTGTACTGCGCAACGCCATCTGTGGCAAGGTCCACATAACCACTGATACGTGGACCAGTAAGCACGGGCAGGGACGCTATATCTCGCTAACTGCACACTGGGCAAATGTAGTGGCGGGTTGGACTGAGGCGGCTAGCCATTTGGCGCATGTCCTTCCACCACCCAGGATTGCAGGGCATTTTTCTTTGCCTCCTGTTGCCTCCACCTCCTATTGCGCTTCCTCCTCCTCCTCCTCTACCACCTCCTCATCCACTCAGCGTAACACCTTCACTACCAACTTCAGCACATCCAGGGGTAAACGACAGCAGGCTGTTTTAAAACTGATATGTTTGCGGGATAAACCCCACACTGCGCAGGAGCTGTGGATGGGTATTGAACAACAGACTGATGAGTGGATGTTGCCACTGAGCCTCAAGCCCGGTCTGGTGGTGTGCGATAATGGGCAAAATCTCGTAGCAGCTCTGGGCCTAGCCGGTTTGACACACATCCCTTGCCTGGCGCATGTGCTGAATTTGGTGGTGCAGAAATTTTTAAAAAACTACCCGGATATGTCAGAGCTGCTACAGAAAGTGCGGGCCGTCTGTGCGTGCTTTCGGCGTTCTCACCCTGCTGCTGCTCGCCTGTCTGCGCTGCAGCGGAACTTCGGCCTTCCCGCTTACCGCCTCCTTTGCGATGTGGAACTCCACCTTACACATGCTGGAGAGACTGTGCGAGCAGCAGCAGGTAATAGTGGAGTTTCAGCTGCAGCACGCACGGGTCAGTCGCTCTGCGGAACAGCACCACTTCACCACCAACGAGTGGGCCTCCATGCGAGACCTGTGTACCATATTGCGGTGTTTTGAGTACTCCACCAACATGGCCATTGCCAATGACGCTGTTCTCAGCGCTACTATCCCACTTCTATGTCTCCTTGAAAAAACACTTCGGGCGATGATGGAAGAGGATGTGGCAAAGGAGGAAGAGGAGGAGGAAGAGGGGTAATTTCCACGGTTATCAGGCCAGTCATTCACAAGTGGCTTGGAGGGTGGATTTCTGCACCAGCATAGGCCAGGTAAAAAAATTTCAAGCCAGGGCACAGTTCTGGAGGATGAGGAGAATGAGGAAGATGATGAGAAGGAGGAGAAGGAACCGTGTTCACAGCAGGATGGCACCCAACTCAGCTCATGGGCATCACTGGAGCGTGGCTGGGGGGATACGGAGGACACAGATGATACACCTCCCACAGAGGACAGCTTGTCTTTTTCTCTGGGCAGCCTGGCACACATGAGCGACTACATGCTGCAGTGCCTGCTCAATGACAGCCGAGTTGCCCACATTTTAACTTGTGCCGATTACTGGGTGGCCACCCTGCTGGATCCCCGTTACAAGGACAACGTGCCATCCTTAATTCCCTCACTGGAGCTTGATCAGAAGATGCGCGACTACTAGCGCACGCTGGTAGACGCGCTGCTGAGGGCATTCCCAAATGACACAGGGGGCTCAATGGAAGCACAAGGCGAAGGCGCAGGAGGAGGAAGAGGTCGCCAATGCAGCTGTGACACCGCCAGCACCTCAGAAGGCAGGATTAGCATGGCCGAAATGTGGAAAAGCTTTGTCAGCAGCCTGCCACAAAAACAGTACCACCAGCTGATAGGCAACATCTTAGCAGGAGTCAGCATTTCAGCAACATGGTGGAACAGTATGTGTGCACATGCTTACACGTACTGACTGATGGGTCTGCCCCAATTCAACTTCTGGGTCTCCAAATTGGGCACATGGCCTGAGCTTGCCCTTTATGCCTTGGAGGTGCTGGCCTGACCTGCAGCCAGTGTATTGTCTGAACGTGTGTTTAGCATGGCAGGGGGAGTTATCACAGACAAGCGCAGCCGCCTGTCCACAGCCAACGTGGACAAGCTAACGTTTATTAAAATGAACCAGGCATGGATCCCACAAGACTTGTCTGTACCTTGTGCAGAATAGACATTTAGACCGGCCTCACACAGCCATTGGTATACTTGTTTTTTTTTAATATGTCTCAATATTTTGGGGGCTACCCCAATTAGAAAAAAAAACAAACAAACAAATAACAGTGTTGGCTACCTCCTCCTCCTCCACCACCGCCACTTCCACCTACACTGCCACGGTCACGGCCTAGTCAACCTCTAGGCTCCTACTCCACATCCACCTCCTCCTCCCATTTTTATTTTTTTTGTGATTTCAAGTTATTTCCCTATCCACATTTGTTTGTAGGGCACTTGTCCTACTCCTTACCCCCATTTTGCTTCCTTTTTCAGCCCTTTCCAGGACTTTTTTACAGCCATTTTAGTGCCCAAAAGTTCAGGTCACCATTGACTTCAATGGGGTTCAGGGTCTGGGGTAAAGTTCGGGATAAGTTCGGTACTGAACCCGAACTTTTCCGCGAAGTTCGGCCAAACCAGACGAACCCAAACATCCAGGTGTCTGCTCAACTCTACTCACTGTTTTCCTTGCTGGAAAGAAATCCAAACCTAAAGACTTATAAAGCAAGAATCTCCCTGCCCCAACTTTAAAGATTCCATGGATTTGTGCTTTCTCTGCCTCTCTTGCTGCTTACCGATCACTCCATCCACTGGCGGTTTACCATTCAGCATTTGATCACCAGTCATTAGGCAGGGCAGTTATGACACAAGGAAGAAATTATATCAACCAAGATGCCGCAATACATAGACACAGTGAGGAACATGGTATGGTCAGCCCTGGGAAAATGACCAGGGAACCTACAGGTGGTACTGGTGAAAAGACCTTGACCGTCTGCTAGACTTCTTCTAGGCAGAGTCTCTATAGAATTTATCTTTTAGGCTGGGTTCACACCTATGCGAATTGGATGCGGCTTAAACCGCATCTAATTCGCAGGACACTTGAAAACACATTGTTTTCAATGTGTCCAGTTCACATATGTGCGGTGCATTCGCACTCCGCATTGCACAAAAAACGCACACGTTTTTTGTGCAATGCGGTGCGAATTCCCAGCCCGTTGAGTCCAGTGGGAGCGCATCTAACACGGAGATGCACTCCGCACTGAACGGGGATATTTCCCCTGCTCGTGGCTCCTCCCCCATCTCTCCCCCCGCAGCTGCTGCGCTGTGGGAACGGACAGGAGCCGCCGAACGGCGGCTCCGCCCCTTCCCGGCAGCAGAGAGGCTGGAATTCGCACCGCAATGGTGTGAATCCAGCCTGAAATTATAAAAGAGAGGAGAGGCCAAAGAGCGTGGAGTAGTATGACATCACTGACTGTACAGGCAAGGTTTCCTTACTTGGTCGCATTGTTTGCCCCCAAGCCTATCTGAGGCTGCTATGTATATTATGGTCACTCAATACAACTGCTTTCAACAGTATGACTGAGCACTATTAACACAGAATTAGAAGAATTTCCACCTGCACTGAACTTTTCAAATAAAACTACTTAGAGGAGCATCCACAATGCCATCCCACCCCTGCCGTTGTGAAAAGAGAACTCTGGCTTTACGAAAACGAAGAGAGACATACAACACAAAAAAAAAAAATCATCTGCCGCATTGTACATAATAAACAAGTTCTCCTCTCTGCGACTCCTAATCTTAGGTCCTGTAATTAATTAATTTCCACCTCTAAATAATGCACAATTAGCTGTCAGCCAGAGGAAGAACATTATGTAAATTATTTAATATGATGAGCAATACATCTTTACAATATCTGCAAGCAACAGACCTACGGTAGGGCAAAAAGACACGTAGAGACGCAGAAAGTTTAAAAGAAAACTTGTTGTAAAAAGACCTCTAGAGCTACTTTCAAGAGCAGACATAAATCATATATGGGCAAGGAGCAAGGGAAACTAACCCCTTCATTTCCAAGGGAGAATTAAACATTTGAGCCCAGATTAAATTTTTAATATAGACATACATTTGTGATTTTGGAAATACATTTACAGTAATTGCTTTGTAGTCTCAAATATTCTATCTATGAGAAATAGTCTTAGATGTCCTGGGGAGTAGTCTGATATGGAATGTGCTTTAGGTGTTATACAATTTAAAAATGTACAAAAAAGGAGCAAAAACATCAATGAAATTGCCCAAAATGTACAAAGAAGCACTGCTACAGGTCAGGCCAACTTTTTCGGCCTGGAGTCCAGATGAGCACAGGTTCAGCTCCAGTGGCAGCCGCTACTCAATTTTTTTTTTTTTTTTTTTTGGGGGGCAAACAAA
>BLSH010517591.1:444237-454780 GCA_018402905.1 Glandirana rugosa | reverse complement strand
TTCCCCATTA
Source organism: Glandirana rugosa (assembly GCA_018402905.1). Taxonomy (NCBI): domain Eukaryota; kingdom Metazoa; phylum Chordata; class Amphibia; order Anura; family Ranidae; genus Glandirana; species Glandirana rugosa. The sequence goes on along the minus strand of BLSH010517591.1, from coordinate 454,770 downwards.
TCGCAAACAAACCTGGCCCTCTCACCAGCAGGAAGACACCCCAAGCCCACCCTTTTTGAAGCCAATTAGAGCCTCAGGCACTAATCATGTGCTTAAAAAAAACCCCTATTGAAATCCATGTATCTGGCACCCTGCATGGAGATTAGGGCCCGGGTGCATGGATTAGGTGGGCGGCACCCCTGTGCCAGCGCTGTTCAGTTCGCGACTGCATACATATGAAAGCAATAGAAATGGACAACCGCACTCCAATACCATATAACAATCTAGCTTGGTTTGGCTGTCCCGCACTTACAAACATAATTTTTTGCTGCACAATTGCAGCATTTTACGGGCTGAGACTTATACACTATAGGAGACTCTTCCAGAGACTTGTTGATTTGCCCATCTACAGAATATTCAGCTCTGTCTCTTTCCTATTACCCCTTCCCACTGTCCTATGGTTCAATTATTGATGAAATTATGGAGAATCACTAAATAGAGACAGGGTTTAACAGGGTTTCTTACCAGCATGCCTATTTGGTGCAGCTTATTTTACACAGAGTTGGCTAAACTTAGTGGGCACTCTGTGTGGATAAATGCCGGAGTTAAATTCATATTTCAACTGTTTGACGACTCCTGGCTGAAATCATATGTTTAGTTGTTGGCAGAATTTCCATTGCTAAGGAATCACCACTATCAATATTTACAGCCGTGTCATGCTGCTGGTAGTCAGAGCAGATGCTCCTCCATGCATTTGACCGTTTCACCTTTTCTTGACTCCATTTTTACTGACCCAGAAAAAAAGGGTATTATATTTAGCATTTACAGTATGCACATCAACTGACATGCATACAGGACCCTGATCTTTTTCCCTGTTGATGAAAATGGGAGAGAGATGTTGGGCCTATTGATGGAGAAAAATGGGAGCAAATACTTGAGGCTGGTCCTCTGGTGTCTGTGTCAGCAGCTCAAAAATGATCTCATCTGTTTATCTTACATCAAACATATAGGATTTCAGTACAGCTTCATGAGTGGGGTAGACGAGAATCCCTCATCTGTCCTAAATGTCAGGTTCATCCTGGAGACTTCTTCCATATGCTATGGAAATTTCCTAAATTAGTGAGATATTGGAACCGTGTTGTGTCAATCATTAGCCATGTCCATCAAGTTCAACTGGTAGTAGATCTTGCTGGGGAGCCTTAATGAGGAGTTATATTCCCCTCCTGTTTATATAGCTCTAATTTTCGGTTATTATACTTAGCCAGAAAATTGATGGCAAGGTTTTGGCTCTCTGCACAATCTCCGATGAGCACACAGTGGATCCAGGCATTTAATACCATACTTACTCCTGAAAGGAACACTTACTATCACAGGAATTCTACAAGGAAGTTTGTGAATCACCGTTGGCTACATACTAAGGGTAGCACCTCCAAATCCTGTCCTTGATAGAGTGATACAGATATATATATATATATATATACTAAGACACAGGGTATACTTCACTAGTCCTGTTGTTTCTACCTATTATTTTTTACAATAAGAATAGAGTTGGTAATGAATAAGAAGGTAAATGTTGCTAGATCTCTAGCTATTCATATATGATGTATAGTATTCCAGGAAGTGTGTTGTTTGTCATATACCTGTTTTATATTCTTTGTATTATACTATGAGGTATTATCTATTGGATACAATAACTGGTTTCTATACAGACAGTTCTAACGTTGGTGTGGAGATTATATGCATTGACATGTAGTATTTCTTGCTATTGAAGTCTAAACGACTGAATGTCTGCACATTGTAATGCCTTATACTTTTTCAAAAAAGTTATTTGATGTATAAAAAAAAAAAAAAATCCAACTTCTTTATTTAGACGTTTAAAACCATCATTATCAGACAGACAGTATAACAGATCGGTATCCCAAAATGAACATTTTTTAAAATTTTTCTTTGGAGGGGAAAGTTGGTATTTTTGTCAATGACAGTATGTATGATCATGCTCACTGATTATGATTACACAAAAATAACAAATGTGAAACATTTAGTTGTTTTTTTTTAAATGTATTTATTTGTTGTGTATTTTTGTAATCAGTAATCTCCCAGAAAGCTATGAGAAAGCATGTTACAGCACCTGATGCTTGCCCTGATGATGAGCTGACCTTGAAATATGGTTTGTTATGGACAATAACCACTTCCCACCCACTGTATGCAGAATTACGGCAGGGAAGGGGTTCAGTTATCCTGACTGGGTGTCATATGGCATCCAGCAGGATAACTCGCGATTGTGCGACCGAGGGGTGCGCAGTGCAGCGATCAGCGTTGTCGTGTGTCACTTTTACACACCACATCTCGGATCGAGGTAAAGAGCCTCTGACGGAGGCTATTTACCACATGATCAGCTGTGACCAATCACAGTTGATCACGGCGTGAACCAGGAAGTGCCGGTAATTGGCTTTCCTCAGTTCGAGTTTGCGCTGACAGGTAGAGCCGATTGGTGGCTCTCCTGTCAGAGGGGGTGTGTCCACTGGTAATCAGAGCATTGATTATCAGCACAGCCCCCATCAGAGGTGCCCACTATAGCTGCCAATCAGTGCCCATCAGCTGACAGTCAGTGCTCATCAAAATGCTGGACAGTGCCCATCAAAGTTTCAATCAGTGCCCATCAGTAACGCCTGTCAGTTCCCTTCACAGATGCCAATCAGTGCCCATCAGCAATGACTGTCAGTACCTCCTCATCAGTGCTGCCTATCAATACCATCTATTAGTGCCCATCAGTGCTGCCTATCAGTGCTGCCTATTAGTGCCCATCAGTGCCGCCTATCAGTGCCCATCAGCACTGCATATCAGTGTAGCCTATCAGTGCCCATCAGTGCCACCTATCAGTGCCTATCAATTCTACATATTAGTGCCTCCTCATCAGTCCCACCTTATCAGTGCCGCCTCATCAGTGCCCATCAGTGCCGCCTCATCAGAAGAGAAAACTAAATTTTATAACAGGAACGAAGAAAAACTTTTTTTTTTCAAAAATGTCGCTCTTTTTTAGTTTGTTTAGCAAAAAATAAAAACCCAGTGGTGATCAAATAGCACCAAAAGAAAGCTCTATTTGTGGGAAGAAAATGAGAAAAATTTTGTTTGGGTATGGTGTTGTATGACCGCACAATTGTCATTCAAAGTGTGACAGTGCTGAAAGCTGAAAATTGTCCTGGGCAGGAAGGGGGGAAAGTGCCCGGTGTGGAAGTGGATAATAAGCAAAAAAGTGGAAACGATGAAAATGCTTCTACGATAGAATCTGCACTAGGAGCCAAAAGGCGTAATAATAGCAACATGTAGCATGAACATGTGATGTCACTGCGCTTCTCAGATCCCGGAAGGACGGGCTGTTATGAATTAGCCGGCTGGCTTGTGTATTACAAATGTGATTTTAAAATCTTCTTGATGTACTGTAAGTGCAATTATTTCTTGATACAATTAAAGTTTTTAAGGGTTTATACACTATGGCGAGTTTTATGTTTTATGGGATTTCCCCTGATCGTGTCATACTGAGGGTGGACCTTTGTGCCCCATAAGTTTCCTTGGTTGGATAAAGGCCTTGGCTGAGTTTTGAGTCGCAAATATCCCTGACCTTCCATAAAAGGAGGTCCGTGCAAGCTGGATCTCCTGTGATCGTGCCATCCTGAGGGTGGATCTTTGTGCCCCACATGTTCCTTTGGATGGATAAAGGCCCTGGCTGGGTTTTGAGCCGCAAGTGTCACTGACCTCCTTTAACAGGAGGCTTGTGCAAGCTGGATCTCCCGTGATCGTGCCATCTTGAGGGTAGATCTCTATGCCCTACAAGTTCCCTTGGATGGATAAAGGCCCTGGCTGGGTTTTGAGCCACAAGTGTCACTGACCTTTCGTAATAGGAGGTTCGTGCAAGCTGGTAAGCAAGCAATCTTTAAGGTGGAAGCAGTAGCTTAAGGATCACACACTTTATGGTGACGGATGGTGTGGGTAACATTGTAAGGATTCTTTTTATCACATTTGGAGTTTTTATTTCATTTATCTCATTTTTTCAACATTTTTTCACGCAAATTTATATACGAATAAACATGTGAATGTTTTGTGTGCAAAAAGACAGGCCACTTAAAGGCAAACTGCAGAATTAAGAAAGCTAGAATGAACTAGAAAAAGAGACAGGTTACCCAACAAAAGGACAAAAGCATTAACCCATTGATCAAAATTAAAAAACTGTGCTGTTCATCTAGAAACCATGACAAAAAACATAGGAGCAGCTTTCCCGCGAGACACACACAATACTAAATCACTTTTCTATAAAGTTGCGCTTATCGTAACACAAACATTAAAAAGAAACATAGAAAAAAGTAAAAAGAAAAGTCCATCCACTGGTATGTGCACCATCCGTCACCAGAATTTAAGTGATCTTGGGTATAGACCTCCACCATACAAAGCACCTGCTTACCGGAATGTATTGACCTCCTATTATAGAAGGCCAATCTCACTTGCAGATCATAACCCAGCCAGGGCCATTGTCCTTCCGGGAAATGGATGGAGATCCACCTCTTATAAGTACTTGATCATAGAAACTCCCCATGCAAAAGTGATAAAACTTTCCATGGCATAAAATCCTTAATATATTTATTGTAAAATGCAATGACTGCACTTACATCAAATGCTTTGGAAACTCGCATATACTAAAAAGGCGGCCAGCTCCAACACAGCAGCCCGTCTTTCTGGGAATTGCGTACGCGGTGACATCAGCACGTCGCTCCACCCACTGCATATGCAATTCCTGGAAAGATGGGCTGCTGTGTTGGAGCCAGTCGGCTTTTTAGTATATGCTAGTTTCCAAAGTGTATTTTATGCCATGCCAAGTTTTATTACTTTTGCATGGGGTGTTTCTATGATCAAAGTACCTATAAGAGGTGGATCTCCAGCTGTTTCCTGGAACGAAAAAGGCCCTGGCTGGGTTATGAGCCACAAGCATGGTTGACCTTCTGTAATAGGAGGTCAATACATTCCGGTAAGCAGGCACTTTGTATGGTGGAGGTCTATACCCATTCATGATGGAGGGTAAAACAAATCCTAATTTATGAACACATTTTTGCAACTTTGACATGTGTTAAAGTGGTAGTAAAGTCAGCTTTGTGATTTTTACCTACAGGTAAGCCTATAATAAGGCTTTTGTAACAGAAAGAGGTTGGGACTTTAAATGAAGCATGCAATTGGAAAGCAAATGACACAGTAGGTCTGTAGAGATATTTTATTGTTGCATAGATCCACGAGGGGGATCAATACACATAACAATTAAAATATAGGTAAAATAGTAAATTCCTATATATACATGCGTTGAAAACAGCACAGTGATGCATGGAAACCCACAACAGACCAATATCTTAAAGCCATGTTGACATAATGTATGATACATAATGGTAAAAATGTCATATAGTCAAACATATATACAAGTACAAACAAATGGAGTTCTAAATAATGAACCCATGTCACCTAGCATCTGAAGCTCGACGCGTTTCATGGCTCCCTGCCACTCATCAGGAGCAGATATGAAGGAGATATCTAAAAAGTATAAAAATACACAGAGAGGACAAAAGGAAAGGGGAAATAGTGAAACATCCTCCTATAGTTACAGGTTGACCACGGATATGGAGTGTGGTAGCGAGTGACAAAAGTGAACCAGGGGCATCATCTAGCACGGGAGCTGAGGCGATACAGCTCATAAAACAGCAGCGGGGAGTCATGCAAGGAAGGATGTAACTGGATGGTGGTCCCCACCAAACAGTCAACGTTTATGCACAATTGATCACCAAGACATCTGTGAACAATTATAAAGTAATGTGTGTATTTAATAATGGATTACTGATAAAGGGATTATTTAAGTACTTGTCTCACATAGTGATAAAGAGTGTGAAGGAAAAAACAAGGTGGTGTGATGGAAAATAAACCAAAACAGAGGAAATAAAGAAAAAGAGATCTAGCAAGGTGACAAAGTAGTATGGCGTGTGCCCCAACAATGGGGGGATGGGCGAGAAAAAAATAGATTGAAAAAAGACTAAACCTAAAAAGGAAAGTATGAAGCAAGAGGGAGGAAAACTACCATTATTGTTACCTTAAGTTGCTTTGTAACTAAAACATATCTCAGATCAATACACAGTTTGCCAGAAAACACCAGCCAAGCAAGAGTGTCCATTTCTGTTGAGGAGAGTATAAATAATCCGCTGTGACGGCTGTAGATGCCAAAGTTACGCTGGCGAATGATTAGAGGGAAGACGCCATCACCTGAGCGGCTTATCTATAGGTATTGTAAATATCTCCTAAATGTGTGTTGTTTAGGAGATATTTACCCTGGATGCAGCCGGTGACGTCACCAGCACAGGCGCTCTGAAGGTCCGGCATACCGTGTCGGACCTTCAGAGCTTTGCGCCGGTGTCAAGGGCTCCCGCAGGCGTGCACGTGAGTGATGTCATCGTGGCTCCAGCCACTCATACAGCCAGAGCCCGTGAACCTGGAAGAAAGCCAGGGGAAGATGGAAGCCCTGTCAGCTGTGACAGGTGCCACTGGAGGGCTTCATTCTAAAGGTACAGTACCTCACAAAAGTGAGTACACCCCTCACATTTTTGTAAATATTTTATTATATGTTTTCATGCGACAACACTGAAGAAATGACACTTTGCTACAATGTAAAGTAGTGAGTGCACAGCTTGTATAACAGTGTAAATTTGCTGTCCCCTCAAAATAACTCAACACACAGCCATTAATGTCTAAACCACTGGCAACAAAAGTGAATACACTCCTAAGTGAAAATGTCCAAATTGGACCCAAAGTGTCAATATTTTGTGTGACCACCATTATTTCCCAGCACTGCCTTAACCCTCTTAGGCATAGAGTTCACCAGAGCTTCACAGGTTGCCACTGGAGTCCTCTTCCACTCCTCCATGATGACATCACGGAGCTGGTGGATGTTGCGCTCCTCCAGCTTTGATATGCTAGGCCAGTCCATCACCAGTCCATCACCTTTACCCTCACTTTCTTTAGCAAGGCAGTGGTCATCTTGAGGTGTGTTTGGAGTCGTTATTATGTTGGAATACTGCCCTGCGGCCCAGTCTCCAAAGGGAGGGGGATCATGCTCTGTTTCAGTATGTTACAGTACATGTTGGCATTCATGGTTCCCTCTATGAACTGTAGCTCCCCAGTGCCGGCAGCACTCATGCAGCCCCAGACCATGATACTCCCACCACCATGCTTGACTGTAGGCAAGACACATTTCTTTGTACTCCTCACCTGGTTGCCATCACACACGCTTGACACCATCTGAACCAAATAAGTTTATCTTGGTCTCATCAGACCACAGGACATGGGACACAGGACATGGTTCCAGTAATCCTTGTCCTTAATCTGCTTGTCTTCAGCAAACTGTTTGCAGGCTTTCTTGTGCATCATCTTTAGAAGAGGCTTCCTTCTGGGATGACAGCCATGCAGACCAATTTAATGCAGTGTGCGATGTATGGTCTGAGCACTGACAGGCTGACCCTTTACCCCTTGAACCTCTGCAGCAATGCTGGCAGCACTCATACGTCTATTTCCCAAAGACATCCTCTGGATATGACGCTGAGCACATGCACTCAACTTATTTGGTGGACCATGGCGAGGCCTGTTCTGAGAGGAACCTGTCCTGTTAAACTGCTGTATGGTCTTGGCCAGCAAGCTGCAGCTCAGTTTCCTCATCTTATCAATCTTCTTATAGCCTAGGCCATCTTTATGTAGAGCAACAATTCTTTTTTTCAGATCCTCAGAGAGTTCTTTGCCATGGTGCAATATTGAACTTCCAGTGACCAGTATAAGAGAGTGAGAGCGATAACACCAAATTTAACACACATGCTCCCATTTCACACCTGAGACCTTGTATCACTAAGGAGTCACATGACACCGGGAAGGGAAAATGGCTAATTGGGCCCAAACATTTTCACTGTTTGCAGAACAGTGATATGGGTTCTCCCGGCTTATTTATACTTTTTTGACACAGTTTGAAGATGATTTTAGAACAGTTATATGGCTTCTACCATTAATTGATACTTTTCAGACCCAGTTTGAAGATGGTCCACATCCACCTCCATTTTTGCTTTTTTTAGATTTTTATTTTTTTTTAAATATTTAAAGTTATTTCCCTGTCCCCATTTCTTTGTAGGGCACTTGTCCCACCCTTACCCCCATTTACCTTCCTTTTGCAGACCTCTAGGACCTTCCAGGACTTTTTTACAGCAATTTTCAGAACTTTTGTTAAAATTACCAGAACCCCGGACCCGAACCCGGACTTTTTTTGAAAAGTCCGGGTTCAGGTCCGGGTCCCGGACACCCCAAAGTTTGGTACGGACCCGAACTTTACAGTCCGGGTTCGTTCAACTCTAGTGGTAAGTGCTAATGGATAGCTTCTGATTTTGTTTTGCTTTTTTATCAAAGAAAAACTGTCCCAAAATAGTAAAAAAACTTTTCTTGTTATTATCATAACCAACCACCAAAGAAAAACCTAAAATAATTTCTCCTGCTCCTGGCAATTGCAGCGATACCACATATGTGTATGTTAGTTGTTGTTTGTACCTGTAGTACAGCCCAGAAACAATAGTGCGCATTTTGCTTTTTTTGTTTAATCCTACCTAAAAAAACACTGACACTGATACTAATTTAAAGTGTGTTTTTTATTTTTTTTTAATTCCTTCCAAAAATACACTGACCCTCATCTTTGAACCCAACTTTTGGCCCCGACCTTGACCCTAACCCTGACACTTACCTATATGAATCCCTGATCTAGCTACCTTTTCTTTATTTTCTTTTTTTTTTTTTTTTTTTTTTTTTTTTTTTTTTTTTTTTACTCTGGCTTACATTTTTCTACTCTGGCAAGGAGAAAAAGATTCAATGTATATGTATCTCCATTTAAGGGAAAAATAACACAGGGGAGGGTGCAATAGTAACTGATCACGGTGATAGCCAATCAGAGGCTATCACCCCAATTAGGTGATTGGGAACTGGGACACGTGGTTCCTTATCATTAGTTTGAGACCCGGGGCTCTCGGTGCAAACCTGGTCTCTGTGCTGGGAGCAAAATGTGCAGCATGCTCCCATCACAATGACATGCATGCATATATTTGGTCTAACAGGAGAAGACCCACTTCAGTGAGACTAGACATGTGCAGAATGAGAAAAATATTTACTTTTGTTTTGATTCGTTATTTTCCAAATTCACATTGATTCGAATTCCATTCAAACTGCATTTGAAACTTGAATTTTGGTTGATGGTTATATTCTTTCTATTCCATTCTATTCTATTGTTTTTTTATATTCCATTTTATTTTCTATTCTGCTCTATTCTTTTCTATTCTATTCAAATTCTATTTTTTTCTATTCAAAATTTGAATTTTGGAAAACGGTCCTATTGCTATATGCTTTCTGTTATTTTTATTTGTTTACTCTGTTCTATTCTATTATTTTATTTTCTATTCTATTCTATTTGTTTCTATTCTATTCTGTTCTAATCAAATTCAAATTTATTCTATTCAAAATTTGAATTTTGGAAGATGGTTATCTTTTTTCTATTCTATTCTGTTGTTTTTTTCTATACTATTCTGTTATTTTCTATTCTATTCTTATCTATTATTTTCTATTGTATTCAAATTCGAATTGATTATATTTGAATTGTGGGAAATGGTTATATTCTTTCTTTTCTATTATATTCTATTATTTTCTATTCTATTATATTATTTTTTTTTCTATTCTATTATTTTCTCATGTATTCAAATTGAAATGTATTCTATTTGAAATTCTAATTTCAGAACATGGTTATATTCTATTTTAATCTATTCTATTTTATTCTATTCTATGTTTCTATTCTATTCTTTTTTTCTATTCTATTATTTTTTTATTCTATTCTTTTATTTTCTATTCTATTTTATTCTCTTTGGGAACTGGAAAACAGATCGAAAACTATTCAAATCGAAGACTTTTCAAATTCAAATTTGAAAACCATTTGAATTATAATTTGAAAACCATTCGAATCAATTCAAATTGTGTCCACATTTGTTATTGTTATTTTGGATTTGTTTAAATTCATTACTATTGGAAAAAAAAATTTGTCTGAAGGAACTGCACATGTCTAAGTGAGACCACATATATGTGTTTAGTCAGCGACAAGGGGTAAAGAAGTAATAGAAGATGCTTTAGCTAATAAGTGCGCCTTTCTACTCCAAAGCCTCATGATTTTTCACTGAGTGCATAGACTCTGGAGCTACAAGTCATATGACCAATGATAAGAAATGTCTTTAGTCAACTAGAGCAAAGCAAGACAGAGTGGGGTTAATTTACTAAAGGCAAATAGATTGTGCACTTTGCAAAGTGCAGTTGCTCCAGAGTTTGGTAAATGGGATAAAGCTTCACTTTGCAAAGAATACCCAATCATGTGCAAGGAAAATTTAAAAAAACAGCATTTTTGCTTGCTCGTGATTGGATGATGGAAGTCAGCAGAGCTTCTGCTCCTTTACTAAGCTCTGGAGCAAC
>BLSH010517591.1:432172-444227 GCA_018402905.1 Glandirana rugosa | reverse complement strand
ATGGGTGTGGTAGGCAGTGGTATTTCACGCACTAGGAATTCGATGACAAAGGTGGAATTTCTAACGAACGAATGGTCGAACGTGCCTGGAGGATAATGCTTTTCTGTCACTGTTAACACCGAGTTTCGGGTCGGTCCCGGAAATAGGTAGGTTCCCTTGAACATCCCGTATCTCTAGATGGGAGTTCTACCGTGCTAGTGCCCTCTAGGTCGAACGTGTTCGGATGACAATTTCCTCCAGTCCCTGATCTCAACTCGCTTGGAGACCTTCAAGCCCAAGACGACCAGGCAGGCTTGAAGCCCTGTTTCAGGCCCAGGCCCAGGCGTCCGTGCGATCGTTCGGGTTCCGTCCGGACCCGGACCCGGACTTTGTCCCGAAGTTCGGACGGACCAGCAGAACCCGAACTTCCAGAGGTTCGCTCAACTCTAGTCCCTGACCTCCTTTAACAGTAGGCTTGTGCAAGCTGGATCTCCCGTGATCGTGCCATCTTGAGGGTAGATCTCTATGCCCTACAAGTTCCCTTGGATGGATAAAGGCCCTGGCTGGGCTTTGAGCCACAATTGTCACTGTCTTTTCGTAATAGGAGGTCCGTGCAAGCTGGTAAGCAAGCAATCTTTAAGGTGGAAACAGTAGCTTAAGGATCACGCACTTTATGGTGACGGATGGTGTGGGTAACATTGTAAGGATTATTTTTATCACATTTGGAGTTTTTATTTCATTTATCTCATTTTTTCAACATTTTTTCATGCAAATTTATATACAAATAAACATGTGAATGTTTTGTGTGCAAAAAGACAGGTCACTTAAAGGCAAACTGCAGAATTAGGAAAGGTAGAACGAACTAGAAAAAGAGACAGGTTACCCAACAAAAGGACAAAAGCACTAACCCATTGATCAAAATTAAAAAACTGTGCTGTTCATCTAGAAACCATGACAAAAAACATAGAAGCAGCTTTCCCGCGAGACACACACAATACTAAATCACTTTTCTATAAAGTTGCGCTTATCGTAACACAAACATTAAAAAAAACATAGAAAAAAGTAAAAAGAAAAGTCCATCCACTGGTATGTGCACCATCCGTCACCAGAATTTAAGTGATCTTGGGTATAGACCTCCACCATACAAAGCACCTGCTTACCGGAATGTATTGACCTCCTATTACAGAAGGTCAATCTCACTTGCAGATCATAACCCAGCCAGGGCCATTGTCCTTCCTGGAAATGGATGGAGATCCACCTCTTATAAGTACTTATAAGAACTCTATTCTGTTGTTTTTTTCTATACTATTCTGTTATTTTCTATTCTATTCTTATCTATTATTTTCTATTGTATTCAAATTCTAATTGATTCTATTTGAATTGTGGGTAATGGTTATATTCTTTCTTTTCTATTATATTCTATTATTTTCTATTCTATTCTATTATTTTTTTTTCTATTCTATTATTTTCTCATGTATTCAAATTGAAATGTATTTGAAATTCTAATTTCAGAAGATGGTTATATTCTATTTTAATCTATTCTATTTTATTATATTCTATGTTTCTATTCTATTCTTTTTTTTTCTATTCTATTATTTTTTTATTCTATTCTTTTATTTTCTATTCTATTTTATTCTCTTTGGGAACTGGAAAACAGATCGAAAACTATTCAAATCAAAGACTTTTCAAATTCAAATTTGAAAACCATTTGAATTATAATTTGAAAACCATTCGAATCAATTCAAATTGTGTCCAAATTTGTTATTGTTATTTTGGATTTGTTTAAATTCATTACTATTGGAAAATGAAATTCGTCTGAAGGAACTGCACATGTCTAAGTGAGACCACATATATGTGTTTAGTCAGCGACAAGGGGTAAAGAAGTAATAGAAGATGCTTTAGCTAATAAGTGCGCCTTTCTACTCCAAAGCCTCATGATTTTTCACTGAGTGCATAGACTCTGGAGCTACAAGTCATATGACCAATGATAAGAAATGTCTTTAGTCAACTAGAGCAAAGCAAGACAGAGTGGGGTTAATTTACTAAAGGCAAATAGATTGTGCACTTTGCAAAGTGCAGTTGCTCCAGAGTTTGGTAAATGGGATAAAGCTTCACTTTGCAAAGAATACCCAATCATGTGCAAGGAAAATTTAAAAAAACAGCATTTTTGCTTGCTCGTGATTGGATGATGGAAGTCAGCAGAGCTTCTGCTCCTTTACTAAGCTCTGGAGCAACTTCTATTACAGAGTGCAACTGTGCAACAAGTGCACAGTCTATTTGCCTTTAGTAAATCAACCCCAAAGTATTACAACAGCTAATAGACAGTATACGGGTTCTTTTTTTGTTTACAAACTTTTTCTCAAGAATAAAATGGTGGTACAAAAGTAAAAAGTCATATAAAGTGTATAAGAATTTTTACATCACATTCTTTGTAGTTATGTTAATGAACATTATACATGTCTATAATGTTTGCAATTGCAATTGTGTAAAGAGAAAATCCTTATGTATGATATTGTTACATCGATATGACATAAAGGCAGTTGGGTGATATACCCATAGTTTCTATATCTTATTTGAAGTATAAAGATGGTGTGTCAATGAATCAATGAATGAATCAGAAGTTAAACAAAACTTTGCCATATATGAACCAATTTTTTCTCATAGAATTGTATTGTCTTAAACAATGTGTGAAAAATCTTTTCCATTAGATCTAGTGTTTATTTTAGATTTCCATTGATCAATTGGGATTGAATTGGGTTTCCAGTGGAAGACTATCAACCAATGTATGGTGACACAAATTGTATGTACTACTCTCGTATGGGAAATCGACAACCCGCCGATTTTTGTGAATAAGATACAATTAGGGGTTGTCAGATGAATCTGAAGGACTGAAATAGAAGAGGCAGACTTTTCCACTTGTCTCCATAGTTTAGATACATGTTCACATTCCCAGAAAATGTGTGAGAAAGAACCTATAAGATTACAACTTCTGAAGCATGTGTTAGGTGTTGCGGGAAATATAGAATGCATTTTTGTAGGTGTGTAGTACCATCTTGTAAATAATTTAGTAGCTGTCTCCCTAAGGCCTCTGTCAGGAAACACCCGTTGCCCCTGGAAACCGGGTCTGGAAGCGCGTGTGCGCCCAAACAGGCCATTTAAGCAGACAGCACCGTGCAACCAGTGCTGTCCGTTTGACAGCATTTGGTGTACTTGAGCTTCCTGTTTACTTGTTACCTACTACCTGTTCCTGTGACCTGGCTTGCCTTGACCCTGTTTGATCTCCGCCTGCACAGAACCCGGCTTTCCATGACCACTCTCCTGCCTGCTCCTTTGTACTTCTGCTGCCAGCCCGTTGACGAACCTTGCTTGTACCTGACTACTCTCCTGCCTGCTCCTCCTGTACTGCACCGCCCGCCTGTTGCCGACCCAGTTTGTACCACCATTCTACCAACCAGCACGAGGTCCCGCTTCAGTTGTCACCAGTGACCAGCTCAACCCTCGTGCCATCCTCACTCCTGAACCACCTGTCTGCTCTACCAGGGGTTCTTGAATCAGGGTCACTATAGAGGTTACCCCTGCATAAGTCAGACTCCACCACTAGGCACGTGATAGCCTCATTTATATTGCTGCTGCTGCTGTTTTGAGGCATTTGGGTGTTTTTTTCAGCTGCCCCTGAAATTTCCTCTATGCTATCTTATCAGTACATTTACACAGGGTCATTTAAGGTTGTTTCCAGGCAGTTTAGTTTAACGGCTTTTTTTGGAACGCAAAAAAATGGGTTCAGACGCCAGTTCAGAGGCATTTGAAATGCATTTGAAACGTAGATGTAAAAAAAAAAGTTCAGGAGAGGTTGAATTAGCGTCCCGTGTAAATGGAGCCCAACTGTTAAGAATCTGCGGAGATTTGAGATACTGTCCTCCCATTCCTTCATGGAGAGAGATATGTCACATTCTTCTTCCCATTTTGTCGTGTAGGGTAACTTTTCTTGTGATTCTATATTGATCATATTGCAATATATCTATGAAATTAGGCCCTTGACAGCAGAGACGTAACTAAAACCTGCAGGGCCCTGGTGCAAGAAACCATGAAGGGCCCCCCTGACCCTCAGCTGGGGCCTTTCCCTCTAAGCCCAGGGTCCTTCCCACTGATCAGGCTCAGAGATATGGCACAGGGATATAATTAACATACCAGTCTGGCTCATGCATGCTCCCTTTATGCTATCACTGTCCAGGGGGACACAAGGCTGCTGTCTGCTCCTTTTCCCGCACTACCACACTGTCATATCTCACTCTCCGCCTCCCGCACCACCCCCTCCGATGTTCTCTTGCACCATGCTGGGTACTATGCATTTTGGCACAGGGAGTGGCATGGGCCCCTCGGAGCATGGGGCCCCGGTCACATTTGAGACTCCTGAGACCCCTATCGGTATGCCCCTGCTTGACAGTATACAGGTTCAGAGGAAATAGAGGCAGGTTATCTACACTTCCCTCAAACATTCACCAGAAAAATACCTTTCAACTATGTGCTATATGTTCCTACTCTTAAAAGTAATCTCCTGTCAGTGAAGAAGCAATGATATATAGTGGTGACATATCAGAGGTACCAACTGTATTATCACAAAATGACACATATTTGCTACAGGGAAAAATCACAGATGAACTGTATCAGCTGAAGTGCAGTGAAATAGTTAACAATGTCAAATAAGAAAAACATTTGAACTGCATTCTCACCTGGCACTGTTATCTTGAACACAGGTACCCTGAAACTTTTAAGAAGCTAGCTAAGGATTAGCATAGCAGTAAGAACAAAAAAAAAAAAAAATGACAAATGCAATCGTATAATGGAGTGTATCAGTTGCCTAAAGGGAAAAATGAGCAACAGCAGAGCCTGTCAACCCATGGAAATAATTCAGTCCAGTTTATGTGGTCCTATAAAAGCTCAGACTCCAGAAAAGAAAAATAATTTCCTCACATTAATTGATACCTACTCAATGTACAGTATACTGTGCGCTACCTGTTACACAACAAATATGAAGTACCAATTAAACCTGAACAGTACCTTGGTCAAGAAAGCTCAAGGGGAAGGGAGCTCCAGCACACAGCCTGTGATTCATATCCTTAGCTCTTCATGGCTGTGTACTGTGTGGAGGGGGGTGTATCCCTTCCCTCCAATCAGCAATTTAGAGCTCTCCTCACAGTCCATTAAGCCTCGTACACACGGGACGACGATCGTACGACCAATCGCCTCAAATCGTATGTTGGCTGTTGTATCTAGCATACTGACTGCACTACACGATCGTACGACCAAAGAAAGAACGTTCAGGTGCATGGAATTAGCATCCGGCCGTTCCTGACTTCTGAGCATGCACGTTTTGCACAATACAACTTGTTGGACCAACTTCTCTGTACACACGATACAACGGTCGTATGACCGCTTGTTGGTACCGTCGGCTGTTCTAATCGCGTGTACTAACGATCGATTTTGCATACAACGGTCGTTCGTACGACCTGTTGTATACGATCGTCGTCCCGTGTGTATGAGGCTTAACCTTGAGATCCTTGCCTGCTGCTGCTAGACCTGAGAAAAATTCCTTTGATTTTTGTGTTTTTAGAACAATCTATGGGACAGATTGCTGCAGATAAACTGGTACAACGTACGTAGGAGGTTTTCTTCCATCTCTTTGTATCACCTGAGGCTTGTCACCTAACTGGGTATATGTAAGGGCTTAAAACCACTTTAACCACTTAAATGCCAGGCACTTAAAACACTTCCCGCCCAGACCAAATTTCAGCTTTCAGTGCTGTTGCGCTTTGAATGAGAATTGTGCAACGCTGTACCCAAACAAAGTTTTTATAATTTTGTTCACACAAATAGAGCTTTCTTTTGGTGGTATTTGATCACCTCTGCGGTTTTTATTATTTGCGCTACAAATAAAAAAAGACCGAAAATTTTGAAAAACAAAAAAAAGGTTTCTTTGTTTCTGTGATAAAACTTTGTATAAGTACATTTTCTCCTTCCCTGATGGGCACTGATGTGGCTACACTGATGGGCACTGATGAGGCTAGACTGACGGGCACTGATGAGGCAGTACAGATTGGCACTGATGAGGTGGCACTGATAATGTGGCACTGATGATGGGGCACATACATGCAGCACTGATGGGCACTGATAGGAGGCACTGATGGGCACTCATAGGCGGCACTGATATGTGGCACTGGGCACTGATGGGCACTGATAGATAGCACTGCAGGGCACTGATAGGTGACACTGCTAGGTGGCAATGGTGGGCACTGATAGGTGGCACAGGTGGACACTGATAGGTGGCACAGGTGGGCAATGATAGGCAGCACTGGTGGGCACTGGTAAATGGCACTGGTGGATATAGCAATGTTAGGGATGGCACTGGCAGGCATCACATATGGGCACAGTACCATCCCTACAGTGCACTGTATGCCCCTTACCTGGGGGTCTAGTGTAGACTCCCTGGTGGTCCCTGGGCGGCCTCCTGATATTCTCCCTGGTGGTCCTGGGCGGCCTCCTTATGCTGTCCTGGGGGGTGCTCCTTGGTGGTCCTGGACGGCTCCCTGGTGGTGATCTTGAGGGGGGCTGCACTGATAAACGTTCAGCGCAGCCAGCCCCATCAGGAGAGCAGACGTTCGGCTCTCCACTGCTCAGGTCTGCAGACCTGAGCAGAGGAAAAGCCGATAAACGGCTCTTCCTGTTTACACTGTGATCAGCGGTGATTGGTGCGATGGAAGCCTTTTACTTCGGTCGGTAATGCGGTGGGTCAGACTGACCAACGTCACCACCGATCGCCGCGATGCGCTCCCCCGTGGTCGCGCGATTGTGGGTTATCCTAAGGACGTCAATAGACATCCAGTGAGGATAATGAACCCCCCGCCCGGCCGTCATTTGTCAATAGGTCGGGCAGGAAGTGGTTAAAGTATTTTTTCCAAAAAAAAAAAATGTAACTCCCTCCTGTACTGTACAACAATATGGAACATAAATGTTGCTTTACTTCTCTCTTTGCAGTCCCTGTCAGCTTTCTAGGCTCCTCTCCTCTTTTGAATGCCTCCTGTAGCAATCCGGTTGCTAAGGCAGCATCCACGTGTGCTCGTTCCCTATGACCGAGGGCAGCATGAGCCAGTGACAGCAGGAACTGAGGGGAGCAGTGCTGGAGCTGGAGACAGCACTGGGGGGAAGACTTGGAGCTGGGAAAGTAATTAGGGACAGGGGGATAAGAAGGGACAGTACAGTTAGTGGGGTGTTTTTTACCTTCCCTACTTTCACCCCCTTCCTGCCCAGGCCAATTTTCATACAATCAATTGTCATACAACACTGCACCCAAACTAAATTTTTATAATTTTGTTCACACAAGTAAAGCTTTCTTTTAGTGGTATTTAATCACCACTGGAATTTTTATTTTTATGCTAAATAAATAAAAAAAAGAGCAAAAATTTTGGGGAAAAAAAAAAGGTTTTTCTTTGTTTCTGTTATAAACTTTTGCAAATAAATAATCTTTCTTCATAAATTTAGGTCAAAGTGTATTCTGCTCCATTTCTTTGGTGAAAATAACCTAAATCAGTGTGTATTATTTCATTTGTAGGAAAGTTATAGGGTCCACAAACTATGGGATATATCTGAAAATGTATCAATCCTGATGTACTGATGGCCTCAAGTCATTTCTTGAGGCCCGAAAATGTCAGGACAGTACAGACAGTTCAAGGTATTTAGTAGTGGTGATTTTTTTGAAGTTGGCATAAGTTTTTGGAAAATTAAGAAATTAACATTTTTTTAACTTACTGTCACCAGTGCAGTACAGCATCATCATATCACAGGGGTGGTGGTGATTAGGGAAACTAACAGTATGAAAAAAAAAATAATAATTCTATATATATATAATAACTTTTTTATATGATGTTACCACAGTATCATTCTGGGGAAGTGATCTGTATTTTTCTTTTGCACATTATGTTTGCATATAGCAGTGCATTATATTGCTCTATGCAAGCATTTTACTGAAAGAAATTGATTAATTCAGTTTATTTTGTTGTGATTTGCTGTGATTGGTCAGAGCTAATCACATGGAACAGATGGGCTGTGATTGGCCCAGTCTGTCATGTGATCACACTGACCAATCACAGCTAACACAATTGTATACAACGGATGGCTTTAAAGGAAGTCATCCATTGTATACAACTGTCATGTGACCTGCTGTGGTTGGTTACATTGGTCACATGATACCAGCAGCAGGCTGTTACAGTAATCAGTTATTGGCTGTGTCCAGTGGACTTAGCCGTGAACAAATCGCGGCAATGCGCAGCCGCATGCAGGGCACAGTCCAGGAAGTCGTAAGATGACGTCCACCTGGATCGTCGAGAAGTTCCAGTTAAAGTAGTTCTAAAGGTAGAACGTTTTTTACCTTAAAGCAGAGTTCCGGCCGAAATATGACTTTTAAGTTAAAAGTACCCCTAGAATACCCATGTCTCGTGCAATGTGACAAAGGTATGCTGTAAACTATGCCCAGTTTTCTATTTGTGCAGCATCGTTTTGTTACTTTGTGACGTTCCTACACAGCGCGGCCATCTCCAGTGTGGACATCTGAAGCCGCAGTGTCCTTCTTCCTGGATTCCGTGCATGCTGGCTACCCAGCATGCACCTGCCAATCTCGCGCATTTGCAGTGCAGTGCAATCTTGGTCAGCTTGGCATGGCACGGCTCTGGTAACATTTAACATTGGCTTCTATGGAAAATCTTGGTCAGCTAGAAATGGCACTGGAGAAGTATCATGTCCAGCTGAGCAAGATTTTCCATAGATGTCAATGTTAAATGGTATGGTAGCAGTGCCATGCCAAGCTGACCAAGATCTCCCAAGAGCCAATGCAAAGTTGGAAATGACATACTGCACCGCGACCCCTAAAGGAGGAAGTGAAATTAGATATAGGCATAAGTCAGGTAAGTGAACAGAAAAAAATAACTTAATTGCCAATTCACTTTAACCACTTCAGCCCCGGAAGGATTTCCAGCTTTAGGACCGGAGCCCTTTTTGCGATTCGGCGCTGCGTCGCTTTAACTGAAAATTGCGCGGTTGTGCGACGTTGTACCCAAACGAAATTTGCGTCCTTTTTTTCCCACAAACAGAGCTTTCTTTTGGTGGTATTTGATCCCCTCTGCGTCATTTCTGATCGCCGCTATAAACAAAAGAAGAGCGACAATTTTGCAAAAAAACCCAAATTTCTTACTTTTTGCTAAAATACAAATCCAAAAAAATATATAAAAAAACATTTTTTTTCACCGTTTTTGGCCGATTTATATTCTTCCTCATATTTGCGATAAAAAAATCGCAATCAGCGTTTATTGATTGGTTTGCGCAAAAATGGTCGCGTTTACGGATGATGAGAATTCATTTTTGGGGTTTTTATTTATTTTTATTTTTTTTACTAGTAAGGGCGGCGATCTGCGATTTTTAGCGGTACTGCGATATTTCAGCGGACATGTCGGACCATTTTGACACTTTTTTGGGACCATTGGCATTTATACAGCGATCAGTGCTATAAAAATGCACTGATTACTGTGTAAATGCCATTGGCAGTGAAGGGGTTAACCTGCAGGGGGCGCTATAAGGGTTAACTGTGTTCCCTGGGCGTGTTCTAACTGTGGGGGGACTGTCCTAGCTGGGGAAGGGAAGTGGTCACAGTCTCCGTATACAGGAAGGCTGTGATCACAGCCCTTCCCCCTTCACAGAACGGAGGTCCGTGTTTACATACACGGACCTCCGTTCATTCACTCCGGGGGGGCCATCGCGGGTAGCCGGCAGCAATCGAAGCCACCGCACCTGCTCCCTGGCCCTCCCCGAACACAGTGAGCGCGCGCGCCTCCGGCGGCGCACGCGTGCTCACAGTGCGCGTTTTCGCAGCCACCATCGTATGACGGCGATTTGCGATAACGAACCACCTTGTCGCCGTCAACCTGCGGTTGGCGGTCGGCAAGTGGTTAAGGATGCACACTAGTGCTGCATGGCGAGGAGTGAAAAATGTGGGTGGAACTCCACTTTAATGCATTCTATGCATGAAGATTAAAAACCTTCTGTGTGCAGCAGCTCCCCCAACCCCCCTAATACTTACTTGAGCCCCATCTCGATCCAGCGAGATGCACGAGAACTCCCAGAGGACTCTCCCTTCTCATTGGCTGAGACGGCAGTGGGCTCCAGTGGCTCCCACTGCTGTCATTCAAAGTCATTGAGCCAATGAGGAGAGAAAGAGGGTGGGGTCAGGCCATGGCGCTGTGTCTGAATGGACTGACAGAGCAGTGGCTCTGGACCGAGCCTGCTTGGGTGCCCCCATAGCAAGCTGCTTGTTCTGAGGGCACTCGGCAGCAGAGAGGAGCAAGGAGAGCCGGCGGGAGACACATGAAAAGAAGGATCGGGGCTGCTCTGTGCAAAACCACTGCACAGAGCAGGTAAGTATAACATGTTTATTGTTAAAAAAAAAAAAAAAACATAGTCTTTAATATTACTTTAATGCAGAAAAATATAAGACTTTAGTACTACCTTAAATTTTCCGCACATATTATGGTACAGAGTAAAACAACAAAATGGTGTTTCAGGGAATGAACCACACTTTATGTGGAAGTGGCAGAAGCGTGCTTTCTGATATCGATATGCCAACATCATACTAGGCGGGAGGCAATTATGACAGCCTGCTATCTCCAAAACCACTTACCTGGAAAAACAACAGAGAAAACTCTGTATTAGCTATGGAATGGAACAAAGCCTGATCGAAGTACATTAAAATCTTTGGCAGCACAGCATATGCATATGTTCCTAAAGAAAAGCATACCAAATGGGAACTATGAGCTAAGGAAGGTATATTTTTCTGCTGAAGTGAATTTCAAAAGGGTTAGAGAATTATGTATTCAGCAATAAGGTACCAATCAGCAGAAGTGTAATTATTAACCAGTTCCCAACCGCGTGCCGTGTTTTCACGGTGGCAGTCGGGATGCTGAGCGCGAATTGCCGTAAAAAGACGGCGATCTGCAAACAGCCGCTAGGGGGTGCGCCCGCCGCACTCCTGAGGAGTGTGCCCGTGGCTCGGGAGGACCTGATGTCCGCCGGCGAGGCGCAATGAGCGGCCACAGAGTAAGAACGGGGACCCGTCGATGTAAACACGACGGTTCCCCATTCTGTTAGTGCAGGCATGAGAGATCTACTGATCCCTGTCACTGGGATCAGTTAGATCTCTCATGCCCATGGTAGCCCAGCCCCCCCAGAGTAAGAACACACCCAGGGAACACAGTTAACCCCTAGATCTCCCCCCCAGGTTAACCCCACTGCCAATAAGATTTATACAGTAATCAGTGGACATTTAAATTTCTGACCACTGAATAAATGTCATTGGTCCCAGAAAAGTGTCAAAAATGTCCGACATGTCCGCTACAATATCGCAGTACCACTAAAAATCGCAGATCACCGCCATTACTAGTAAAAAATAAAAAAAAATAAAAACCCCAGAATTGAATTCTCATCATCCGTAAACGCGGCCACTTTTGCGCAAACCAATCAATAAATGCCAATTGTGATTTTTTTTTTATCACAAATATGAGGAAGAATATAAATCGGCCAAAACCGGTGAAAAAAAATGGAAAATTTCCTATCAAATACTTACCGTAATTTTCCTTTCCTGATGGACTCCATGGCAGCATACGTATGGGTTAACCCCGCCTCCTCTCCACTCCTATAGGACCCCACTCCCATAAATTTAGGCTCAGAGCCAGGGGCCGTGTTCTGTAACTAGCCTACTCCTGACACTGGGGTGGGAACTCCTGCTGCCATGGAGTCCATCAGGAAAGGAAAATTACGGTAAGTATTTGATAGGAAATTTTCCATTTTCCTGACAGACTCCATGGCAGCATACGTATGGGACTTAACTAGCCATACACCTCATGGGCGGGCAATGCTGAAAATACTGAACCAAAGGCTTTAATTCGTACCGTCAACAGACAGGCCCTTCAAGCCACAAAAACAGAGGATAACGAAGCAGGCTCTGCATAATAATGAGCCATAAATGTATTGATTGAGG
>BLSH010517591.1:417715-428332 GCA_018402905.1 Glandirana rugosa | reverse complement strand
TGAAAAACGCTAAGCTGGGACGCAGCGAAATTGACTGTTAAGGCGCCAGCACGCTGCAACGTGGGTTTGTTTTAAACGCAGGAAAAAAGGGGTGTTTATCTCGAAAGAAAACCACCATAAACTAGTGGAGACGCAGTAAAGAGCTGCTGGAGATTTTACATGGCACCGCATCCATCACCCCTCTTCACCCCACTCACCGCTGAGGACTGCCGGGGATTTACATGGGACTGCAGCTATCGCCCTTCTCTGACCCACCAATGGCTGGGAATTTCTGGAGACGCCACACATCTTCTGGATCACAACTTGCCGAACAACCAGGCCTCGATCGTGGTCACCTTATCCAAGGTAAGACTTCAATCATTCTGGTCTTCAGGAGGAGGACAAAAAAAAGAACACGGCCCCTGGCTCTGAGCCTAAATTTATGGGAGTGGGGTCCTATACGAGTGGAGAGGAGGCGGGGTTTGGATTTGAATTTTAGCAAAAAGTAAGAAATTTGGGTTTTTTTGCAAAATGGTCGCTCTTCTTTTGTTTATAGCGGTGATCAGAAATGACGCAGAGGTGATCAAATACCACCAAAAGAAAGCTCTATTTGTGGGGAAAAAAGGACGCAAATTTTGTTTGGGTGCAACGTCGCACGACCGCGGAATTGTCAGTTAAAGCGACGCAGGGTCGAATCGCAAAAAGTGCTCTGGTCCTAAACTGGGAAAACCTTCCGGTTGGTAAGTGGTTAAAGAAACATCTGTGTGTCAAAAGCCTCATGAAGTGACATAGTCTGCATTGTCTGTAGCCCATCTTGACCAGGAAGCCCCACCATCACTTCAGGAAAAGGAACAGAACATCTCCGAACTTGGGAAAGAAAATGAACCACCTGCAGCCTCAGCTGGAAAATCTGTGAAATCCAATAGGGTCAACCCAGCTACACACTGGTCATATATAGTTTGTAGAGCACCACAGCCTGAGCCAGCGTCATGGAGAGAATTAACCTTGTTTATGAGAAGCAAATGTGGATTAAAGCTGCAGATGAACTGGTGACATCTCCCAACCAGCTCCAAACTTGGGAACTTACAGGATGCAAAGATGTTAGCAGTCAGTGGGGGGCCACGGCGTGCACTGATCTGGTGCACTTTGTTTTGAAAGCAAGTCCATCTGTAGGTATTGCCCGTTCTGAGTTACTCCCTTAAATGGGCTGGGGAAACTGATTCATTGGGGTTGATTTACTAAAGTTTGAAAGTGCAAAACTTGGTGCAGCTCAACACAGAAAGCAATCAGCTTCAAGGTTTTATTGTCAAAGCTTGATTGAACAAGCTGAGGCTAGAAGGTGAGCTAGCATGCAAAGCTGCACCAGTTTTTTTACTCTCCAGCTTTAGTAAATCAACCCCTCTGAATCCAGTGGCGGCTGGTGCTCCAGTCGGTGGGGAAGCAAACATATCACCCGACAGCCCCCCCGAATGGGTGGTATTCACTTGGCAGGGCTTTCGCTTGTGTGTTGGTGATGGCTATCTCCAAGATCTCCCCATACATCCTCCTCAGTACCGGCCAATATGGTAGTTTCTCCTTCCGGCCAATCGGGCCAGGCAGGAAGACAATAGCTAATAGTAATTCTCTATTGTCACACAACTGCTCCGCGCCCTGAGCCCACCCCTTTTGAAGCCAATTAGATCTTCAGGCTCTAATCATGTGCTTTGAAAAAAAAAAAGCCCATTGGAATCCATGCGTCCGGTGCCCTGCATGTAGATTAGGGGCCGGGCACATGGATTAGGGGGGCAGTGCCCCTGCTCCCCTAATGGAGTGGCCGCCACTGATTGAATCTTTGCTCTGCATATTTAGAAGAGGATATTAAAGCGGAAGTAAACTCCTCTACTGCCTTTAACTATAGGTAAACTGTGCTGTCCTGTGCCTTCACCCCTCCCCCAGTTATCCACTTTGCTGAGTCCTGATTGGATCCAAAGACTTTAATGTTGAATATTATCTTGCCTTTTTGGATTGGTATTCACACATGTATATCAAATTGGTGTGGTAATACATATCTCATGAAGAAGTCTATAAATTGTCGAAACATGTTGGGATTGCTATACCGCGATAACCATTTGTAATACACTGATTTTGTGAATATCCAAAATTAAATGATTCAATGTTTCTTGTGGATTTTAAATGTCTTTTAATTTTTTTCTGCTCTTTACTATTTTTAATATGAATTGATCAAAAAAAAAAAATAGAAATGTTATCCGATGTTGTGACTTAGGTTATTGGGACCTAAAAAAGTCACAGCTCTTCCCCAGAGAATTTTTTTCATGTCGGTTAGCATGCCAATTAAGTCAGCTTACCTAAAGTTGAAAGGTGAAGAAGATCTTTCAGCTAACAATGGACGGTACAGACAAGCAGCAAGGATGCTTTTATATATTACACATCCAGATAGAGTAGTTGAGGAGCTGCCATGTAATTTCTGCAGAAACCACTACGAAAGCCAAAGTTTGAAGAACTCCAAAAGAAGATGGGACTTATATGAGAAATAGTTGTTGTTTGGGGATATTCGCATGCTGTTCATACAGCTATACCTGTAGGTGCAACAACCATTCACATATTCTAGACCAGCCTTTTTCAACCAGGGTTTCCAGGCACCCTGGGGTGCCTTCAGGTTTCTTCAGGGGTGCCTACAATGCCTAAAAATTGTCCAGTGGGTGGATTTAGTTATACAAAGCCACAGGTTTTCATTGCTCACCATTACAACCTGCTATCTGCAGGCCTCCTAACAACCAATGACATCATCAGTTGATAAGGAGGATGTCAGTCGCTTGCACAGCGACCCTGCCCCACTCCACCAGTACTGGGGTCACATTAGTCATTAAACGATGGTGATAAACTAAGGATTAAGAGAAACACTAGAATACTAGTCAGTACCAGTGTGCAAAGGTGAGGAATACATCACTTCTAATGTTGGGTGTCTCATGTGTGTGGATGTGGCTGCATTATTACTATTATTATGGTTTTTTTTTTAACATTTTAGAATGGGGTGCCTCAAGACTATCCATAATTTTAAAGGGTGCCTTGGTTGAATAGAGGTTGAGAAACACTGTTCCAGACTGTGGTTTTGCCACTAGGCAGAAGTGTGTGTTATGTCAATTTTTGCATTGTGTAATGTTCTCTCTTATGGAACTACATAATTATCATGCATTGAGCCAGTCTACACTATTGGAATCTATGCCTGCCTGACGGAGTTGCAGATCCCTAGGATAGGTGATGGTTCTGGATTCACTGCCCTATATGTACACAGGCGGTTTTATCATATTTTAAGTGTTTTATCTGCTGTTATGTTTTAATAAGTGTTTGGTTAAATGGGGTTACGTGATATATGGGGTCATTGTTATCCCTGCATGTGATCTGTGGAGTCTGGAGGGGATGCAGTGAAGCCCTTATGAGGAAAGGATAAGTCTGGGAGCGTTTAATGACACACACCTGAGTTGGAAGAGTTCCATATAAAGAATTTGATCTATCAAAGGCGTTTGTCATACGCCCAGCAGTGGCTGGTGTGTGAGAGGCGCTTGGGCACTGCCTCCCCGCCGGCTAAAGAAGTAGAAAAAAAAAGTCAGCCCGCCCCCCTGCAGGAGGCGCCGATGCATTGACTTTCTTTTTTTTTTTTTCGGCTCCTTGGCTATCACATGACAGCCAAGTAGTGAGCCTATTGGTCGGTCATTAAAGCCTATGCGGGTGCGCTGAACAGGCGCACCCTGCATAGCTTGATTGGCTGCCCTGAGCCTCCGCTCAGTGTGATTGGATGCGGTGGCCGGGGGCGGGTCACTGTGGCAGCGGAGGTGACTTCCGCTCCCACAGAGACCATGACCTCCCGGGGACCGACGAGGGGGGACAGCATGCTCTCCGTATGCCGAATCTCTGCAGACTCAGCGTGCTCTCTGCATGCCGAATCTCTGCAACAATCCTGCCTGCTGGATGGGGTAAGTGCGGGGGGGAATATCTGCAGTGTACCCCACCTGTGTTACTGCCTGAAAACTGCCCCCACCCGTGTCCCTGGCTGCATAACTGCCCCACCTGTGTCACTGGCTGCATAACTGCCCCCACCTGTGTCACTGGCTGCATAACTGCCCCCACCTGTGTCACTGGCTGCAAACTGCCCCCACCTGTGTCACTGGCTGCAAACTGCCCCCACCTGTGTCACTGGCTGCAAACTGCCCCCACCTGTGCCACTGGCTGCATAACTGCCCACACCTGTGTCACTGGCTGCATAACTGCCCCACCTGTGTCACTGGCTGCATAACTGCCCCCACCTGTGTTACTGTTTACTGTGCCCTGTGATGCAGAGCTGTATACTGTGTCCTGTGATGCTGAGCTGTATACTGTGCCCTGTGATGCTGAGCTGTATACTGTATCCTGTGATGCTGAGCTGTATACTGTGTCCTGTGATGCTGAGCGGTACACTGTGTCCTGTGATGCTGAGCTGTATACTGTGTCCTGTGATGCTGAGCTGTATACTATGTCCTGTGATGCGGGGCTGTATACTGTGTCCTGTGATGCGGGGCTGTATACTGTGTCCTGTGATGCTGGGGCTGTATACTGTGTCCTGTGATGCTGGGGCTGTATACTGTGTCCTGTGATGCTGAGGCTGTATGCTGTGTCCTGGGATGCTGAGCTGTATGCTGTGTCCTGTGATGCTGAGCTGTATACTGTGTCCTGTGATGCTGAGCTGTATACTGTGTCCTGTGATGCTGAGCTGTATACTATGTCCTGTGATGCTGAGCTGTATACTGTGTCCTGTGATGCTGGGGCTGTATACTGTGTCCTGTGATACTGAGCTGTATGCTGTGTCCTGTGATGCTGACCTGTATTGTTAGGAACGCTTTCACCAGTTGGTGGCACTGTAGCCCCCACACCTAGGGGCTGCAGTTCCAGTGTCCACCAGCAGGTGTCTCTTCGCAGTCAGGACCTGATATTTTCTCCTGCAATTAAGCATCACCTGAGACTGTTTGCAGGAAGTGTATTTAAACCTGGGAGTGCTGTGCTAGCTTGCCTTGGTATTGTTCCTTGTGCCTCTGTATCCTGAGACCTGTATCCCGAAACCTGCATCCCGAAACCTGCATCGTCCTGCTCCCCAGTTCCCTCTGACTGATCTCCCGTGGATGACCCTGGCCTGGCTTGAAGTTTATGGTTTGGACTTTCCGTACTGCTCTAGTTATATGCTTTTGGTTGGCTTCACTATTTCTATTTTGGTTGTGCGTTTTAGTTCACTGTCACATCTTATAATAAATCCTCTTATTTTAGTTACACTTTTGTTTGGTATTTTCTGTGCAGTCCACACATTTCTGGTCACACCAGTTTTCTGACATGTATACTGTGTCCTGTGATGCTGAGCTGTATACTGTGTCCTGTGATGCTGAGCTGTATACTGTGTCCTGTGATGCTGAGCTGTGTACTCCTGACACAATATGTGGAATACAGGGGACAGAGTGGGTGTATTCTATAAGGGGTGGGGCTTATTAGAAGTAGGAGGGGCCAAAAGGAAGGGCGGGGCCTGGCGCCCCCCATCCTAAAACTTCACCAGCCGCCACTGCATACGCCCCTAAGGTGGGGGCACATCTGGTGGTGGGCAGAAGGTGCTGTGTGTTCACGTTGTAAGGAAAACTCGTGGGGTGAATGATGTGTGTTTAACCAGTTCCCCACCACCTGCCGTGTATTCCCGGTGGCAGTGTGGATGCTGTGCGTGAATCGCCGTAAAAAGACGGCGATCTGCGAATGGCCGCTAGGGGGCACGCGCGTGCCCGCCGCACTCCTGAGGAGTGTGCCCGCGGCTCGGGTGGACCCGATGTCCATCGGCGAGCTGCGATGTTCGGCCACAGGCAAAGAACGGGGAACCGCCGATGTAAACACGGCGGTTCCCCATTCTGACAGTGCAGGCATGGGTGATCTACTGATCCCTGTCACTGAGATCAGTTAGATCTCTCATGCCCATGGTAGCCCAACCCCCCCCCCCCACAGTTAGAACACACCCAGGGAACATAGTTAACCTCTTCACTACACCCTGCAGGTTAACCCCTTCACTGCCAATGACATTTATACAGAATCAGTGGGCATTTAAATTTCTGATCGCTGTATAAATGTCAATGGTCCCAAAAAAGTGTCAAAATGGTCCGACATGTCCGCTGCAATATCGCAGTACCGCTAAAAATCGCAGATCGCCGCCATTACTAGTAAACAATTTAAAAAAAAAAAAAACCTGAGAAATGAATTCTCACCATCCGTAATCGCGGCCACTTTTGCGCAAACCAATCAATAAACGCCGATTGCGATTTTTTTTTTTTTTTTTTTTTTTTTTTTTTTTTAATATGAGGAAGAATATAAATCGGCCAAAACCGGTAAAAAAATGTTTTTTCATATTTTTTTTGGATTTGTATTTTAGCAAAAAGTAAGAAATTTGGTTTTTTTTGCAAAATGGTCGCTCTTCTTTTGTTTATAGCGGTGATCAGAAATGACGCAGAGGTGATCAAATACCACCAAAAGAAAGATCTATTTGTGGGAAAAAAAGGACTCAAATTTCGTTTGGATACAACTTTGCACGACCGCACAATTGTCAGTTAAAGCGACGCAGTGCCGAATCGCAAAAAGTGCTCTGGTCCTAAACTGTGAAATTCTTCCGGGGGTGAAGTGGTTAAGCAATGGATTCCAGCAGAGGGAGAGTATAAAGAGTTGTTGTTTTATACTGTGCACAAGAATACTTGGAGCCAATACTGGGCATTTATTCTTAAGGATGTTTTGATTGAACTTTGCACCAGAGCACTCTATATGTCACATGAACACGTTCATGTATTGTTATGTCTGCACACTGAAGGCTGTATTGCATGCACTTTACATTTGTTTGTCATACTAAGCTCAATTGTATTTTAGCTTACAAGGAGGTAATAGGTTGTATGAGCGCTGCACTCATATATGTATATATTTGTATATATACACATATACTTTAGAAACATATTTGAGCAATGATGTCCCCATTATCCCCACCCCTTCTCTTATTTAGCTGACGACAGCTCAGTCAGGAGCTGTCATTTGCCTAGTGTTGGTTGCGTGAGATTTTTTCTTTTTAGTGAGTTGTCGGGTGATGGGCGTTGTGACTGACAGTGGATTTACAGATTTATGAGGGACACTTTAGAGGGTCGCAGAACTACATCTGCCTACACACAGATATATTAAAATACTCCTATATACTCCTATCTACGCTAGATCTTCCTGCCAGGAAATGGCAGAAAAATTAAGTGTAAAAAAATGCTTGTTTTGTCTACATCTACGGGCATATGGCATTGAACATGCACGGTTCAGGGGATATGTAGTGTTCTGGATGTGCCAACGTCATTTCGGCACATGCGCAGTGAAGAAACGGCCTCCGTGCCGTTGCTTCACTGTGATCGTGCCGTGACTGGCTGCTCCCACGCGCATGCGCGGGAGTGATGTCACGCGACTCCGGCCAGTCACAGAGCTGGAGACGCTGCCCTGGAAGGAAGAGGGGCTGAAAATGGACACCGCCAGCACAGGGGACAGCGCTGGATGTCGCTGGCTTCGTTTGCAGGTAAGTGATGCATAGTAGCCCATTATGTTTCTACTTTACAGGGGAATGTAGAGGAAGTAAACCCGGTCTGGGTTTACTTCCTCTTTAAGCTCCTTTTTGAATGCCACTTTGGGCATTTTTTTATGACTCTAAATACTATTCTTAAAATTCTGATCTAAATGCCTGATGTGCATGGCTAACATAGAACTGCATTTAACCAGTTCAGGCCCACCCTATAGCAACTTTACTGCAACAGGGCGCCACCTATGCGGCAGATCACGTGTATATATATATGTGATCTGACACTTACAGGTAGGGGGCGTGAATGCAGCCTCGATGTCTATTGGCACCCGCGATCATCCTGCAGAGAGACCGAACTGTGAACAAGGCAGATTGCTGTTCTGTCAGCGTGGAAGGGATGGAATTTGTGTTTTATTATTGATCCAGTGATGGTTGGTGCTCAATACTTTTGGGGGGGGGGCAGCAAACCAACACCACAGGAGACAGGTGGGAAGGCGGCGATCACCACCCACTGTGCGAGAGGCGGGTGGGGATGCGGCAATCAGTGGCCTGCTTACCTTAGTCCCGGGATGACACTCTGATCTCCTCTCCTCCTCCTCCCTCCACTTTCCAAGCCAGGGAGTGTTGGAAGTGCTGGAAGAAGGTGCCAAGTCTTGGCTGGAGAGGAACGCTGGCTGATCTGCTCCCTAATTCTTCCAAGCTACGGAGCCATTGCTTCACCTCCCGGCCGAACAAGAAGTGGGTCCTAAGACTCCCTGGCCCATTGGGTCTCAGGACCCGCTTCCCGATTGGCTGGAAGGAGAATCAGGAAGATAACAGTGAATATTAATTCGCTATTGTCACACAACTGGGTGGGCTCAGGGAGCAGTGCTCCCTGAGCTCACCCTTTCTTGAAGCCAATTAGAGCCTCAGGCTCTAATCACATGTTTCAAAAGGAAAGAAAAACCCCATTGAAATCCATGTGTCCGGCCTCCTGCATGTAGATTAGGGGCTCTGGGCGTAGGGAATAGGGGAAAGGCGCCCCTAATGGACTGGACACCACTGCACTAATCATTGTATTAGTGTCACTGGTCACCAAAAAGTGTCAAAAGTGTCAGTTAGTGTCTGAATGTCTGCCGCAATATCACAGCCCCGCTATAAGCCGCTGATCATCGCAATTACTAGTATAAAAAAAAAGTAAATAAAAATACCCCATAGTTTGTAGACTCTGTAAGTGTTGCAAACCAATCAATATACGCTTATTGGAATTTTTAACCAAAAATATGTAGCAGAATACATATTTGCTCAAATTTTATGAAGAAATTTGATTTTTACAATCTTTTTAATTGGATGTTTTAGAGCAGAAAGGAAAAAATATTGTTTTCAAAATTGTCGGCCTTTTTTGCTTATAGCGTAAAATACATGCAGTGGTGATCAAATACCACCAAAAGAAAGTTCTATTTGTGGGAAAAAAGGACATAAATGTTATTCAGGTACAGTGTCGCACGACTGCGCAATTGTCAGTTAAAGTAACGCACTGCCGTATTGCAAAAAAATGGCCTGGTAATGAAGGGGGTAAATCTTCCAAAGCATAAAAAAAAAAAATACTGCATGCCTGTCAACAGTGGCGGCTGGTGCTCACTATTTTTTGGGGGGCGGCACAACAACAGGATGGGTCATACACCCCCCCCCCCCAGGAGACACAGGCAGTGTTGATCAATCACAAGGCCATCCACCCCCGGCAGGAGACACAGGAGGCCGCAATCAATCACACACCCCCCCCCTCCGCGGGAGACAGACGGCGGTACCTTATGAGGCAGGGAGAGGGAAGAGCTGGGGCTGCTCCGGCAAGCATACATTCTCCTTCCAGGGGAATAGAAACCCCAAAGTGTGTCCTGAGACACGATTGGCCAGGGAGTCCTAAGACTCCCTGGCCAATAGGGGCTATCTGATTGGCCGGGAGGAGAATGAGGCAGAATAGTGAATATTCATGTGACGCAACAGGGTGGGATCAGGGTGCAATGCTCTGCACCCCAAGCCCACCGTGTTTTGAAGCCTGTTAGAGCCTCTGACTCTAATAACGTGCTTCATAAACATACACCCCCCCACTGGAATTCATAGTCCGGCTCACGATATGTAGAATCAGGGACGCATAGATGGGGGGGGGGGTGGCCGCCACTGCCTGTAAAGTTGGCAGTTTCTGTTTTTTTTTTAGATTATTTACATTAAGAGTTTCTCCTTACCATCTTAAAGTCCAGACATTATTTTATTAATGTCTTCATAGTTTCTGCATAGTCATATATAGACATCTATTTATTAACATAGACTATAGGCTCAACTTAGACTTTGCACTTTTAGTTCTGCAGGGACTAGAGAGCTGCTATTTATTAATTTTCTTATCTGCTGTGTATTCACAGACTATTGATCCATTATTTGCCCCTTTTCTTTTTTTGCACATTCAAGTTTATTCAAGGTGGCAATTTTTATACCCGTGTGCATAAGGCCTAAAAAGGATTGCTATAACCTGTGATAAGGTTTTTTTTAGTTAATATATCCAGTTTGTTTAGAGCCTTTTCTATGACTTGAGGTCAATGTGTACTTTAACCATAGTAGGAGAATAACAGATTAACCACTTCCCGCCGGGTGGACGTCCATGGACGTCCTAGACTTTGAGCGGGGATATCTGAATGGTGCCAGCAGCTAGAGGCACCATTCAGATATCATTTTTTCCAGCTGGCGATTTTGTACACCCCAAGAACGATCATAGCGGCAGTTCAGCCGCTTGATCGTTCTTGTAGGCAGCGGGAGGGGACGTCCCCCCCCTCCCGCCGCCATTCGGTGCTTCTCCCGTGCCGCTCGTACGATCGGCGGCAGGGAGAAGAGATCCGTCGCCGCTGGAGTGTCGTCAGGGAGATGACTGATGACCATCTGGTCACCAGTCATCTCTATGACCCTCGGAGGACCGGGCGCGATGTTATGACGTCACGCCCGGCCCGGCTTTTGTAAACAAAGCCGTGATCACGGCTGGAAAGGCTGGGATCGGAATTTTTTTTTCTGATCTCAGTCTTTCC
>BLSH010517591.1:363906-374125 GCA_018402905.1 Glandirana rugosa | reverse complement strand
TAAAATGATACCCCTTCCCCGCCCAACGGCGAATAGTGTGTCTGTGACGCCCTCCCGCCCCCAACCCGTCGCCGCGGCGGCGACGACGACGACGGTAGATGCCGTGACGTCTCGCGAGCGACGGTACGAGCGGGTAGGAGAGGCGCCGAGGGGGGGGACGACACAGTGCCCCGTGCAGCCTCCTCCCCCCTCACGCTGTTGGCTCCAGACGGTCAGCTGACTTTGTCCTGTGCTGACCGTCCGTGACACAGCAGGGGGGGGAGCCGCGGAGAGGATGGGCGAGCATGGCAGCGAGCGCTCTGCAGTGCCGTAGATGGCAGCAGCAGCAGCGGCGGCGCCGCTGCCCAACCCCCGCCCTCCCGCAGTGTCTGTGTGATAAGCGGCAACCCGCCCCTTCCCCATAGTAAAATAAAGGGGAAAGGAGCGGGGCGGCAAAGTGCCGCTCCTCTTGAACTGCCGCCTGGGACCATGGTCCCACTTGGTCCCATGGTAGGGCCGACCCTGGCTCTCCCCTTACTAAAGAAGACTTGGATCAAAGTTTAGAAGCCTTATGCTCCAAGCTAATCTCCAAGTTTCAGAATGAACTGCAAAAGTCCACCACCACTCTGTCACAGGAGATACTGTACAGACAAGTTAGAATCGAAATATGATGAACTTGCCATCGCATATAACGATCTATATAGGGAACATGAGGCCCTCTCTAACGCCTTCACACAGCTAAAAACACATGTCGACTATAGGAGAAACTGAGAAAAGTTCTTCAGACAGCCGCACTCCAAAAATTGCCGTTTATTGGTAAAATCAAATGAAATACAAGCAGAGCATATTGGGGGACAAACCCCAGGTACAAATGTTGACGCCTTTCACGTCTGTATCTGACGCTTAATGATAGCTAGAGATGGTATGATCATATCGCTGCTTAAATATGAATTCAAGATCCTCTCAAACAAAGAGAGGAGGAGGAAAAAGGAAAAACCAGGTGAGTGTAATTACCTCCAAATTGAAAAATTAACAACTCACTTTAGGCAGCGAATGAAGTTAGCATAGAATCAATTGTGTCATCACATACAAAAACACAAATGTGTAACATACATAATAAAAATTGGTGTATATAAACTAATTAAACACAATTAAAATGCAAGTACAACCCAATTTCGACACAGTGATAACAAATATATTGTGCTGTTTAAACTGATGGTAAAAAGGCAAAACAAGGCATCACGTGGAAGCATAAAAGGGAAACCCCATGAGTTAATTAAGCCACATGAGCATGTTTAATACTATGTCACCAAAAAAAGAGGGTAGAAGAAAAAGGGAAGACAAAAAAAACACACAGGATTCCCCCATATATGGTTCAAAAGACATCGTGCAGCAAAAACTCCAAAGTCTGGCTCTGCTCTGTCTCACTCTCACTGCAGCTGCCTCCTATCACAAGCACGCTGCCCGCAGAGTTTTTGCTCAGACTGTCACTCTCCGGGCAGTGCATTAGTGATAGGAGGCAGCTACAGTGAGAGTGAGACAGAGCAGAGCCAGACTCCACTCAGGGACAGCGGGGTGCATGGCCCTGGTGTTACATTGAAAAACTGTCATCCACCACTCAGGTGCATACGGGGAGGGGGGTTGGTGTGTCTTGGGGGGGTCTGTACTGATGGGGGTTTGGTTTGTTCTGGGGGGGTCTTTACCAATTGGGGGGTGGTTTGTTCTGGGGGTGTCTGTACTGATGGAGGGGGTTTATACTTAGTGGGGGGTCTATACTAAGGGAGGCAGTCTGTACTTAGCGGAGGGGGCGGGCTATACTGAGGGGGGACTACACTTGGAGAGGGGTCTGTACTGATGGGGGGGTCTCTACTGAGGGAGGACTATAGTTGGTTGAGGGGGGTGACACCATGTTTTTCCATACCGGGTGACACCAACCCTAGTGAGGCCACTGCTCCCAATGGACTTTTTTTGGCTTGCCATGATGAACTTTTCTTGACTATGCAGCTGAATGTAAACAAAAGGGTGAGAGATCCTGGGTGACATCAGTGACCAAACATGGCCATGACCTGACGCGTATTTAATAACATTAATACCTTTGTCTGATATGTTTGGTAACTTTTGACTTGACCTTTCCCTCGTGGTTAGTGGAGTTTGTTATTCCAGTACTGGCGGTGGTGATAGGAGTGAACACAGTTTTGTCATTACAAAACACACGGTGGGGCTACACTTACACACTATGGGGAGTCATCACAATATTCAGTTTCAGGGGACAATGGAACACATTTTCCTGCACATCAGCTACTGATCAATAGATTCATCTATTTGTTATAATGCTTTGATGCCTACAGTGAATCTTAAGTACCAGGAAAATTACATATAAATACAGCTCTAAAAATGGCATTGAAACAATTTCTGTGTATCACAAAGAGAATTGATCCAGAAAGCAGCAGATGAACTCTAGAGAAAAAAAAGGTTATGTATTTAAAAGTGCATCTATAGAAAGTAGCATTTATCAGCATCATTAAAGTGGACCTGTCACATAACTTTCACAAACCTCTCAGCGATTCTACTCCTTCAGTAAACATTGCGATGCAGCCGCAGCACAAAAAGATTTATATAGTGATTTTCTCCCTTGGGACTCAACATGCAATTTTACAAGTTTGTGAAGTCGATTTTATTAGGTCGTGGTTGATTAGCGAGCACTAAGTGACTGGGAGCTGCCGTTTTGGCATTCGGTTGCAGGAGCTGTCCGCACTTTGAGTGTGCTTGTAAAAACATTTGTTCTCTAGCTTTTATGTTGTAGCCGCTTTATTGGCCTTTAGCTAAAAGATTTTGTTAAAGAGACCCTGTCAGCAGAGCATTAATTTCAACAAAAATCTTCCCATAATATTATATGGGCATTTAATGAATGTTATGCATGTTAGTAACCTGTAAAAGCCTCCCCTGTGTAGACATTTAAAAGGCTAATGACTGGGCACCGCCATTTTGGATGTGGTGTCAGCAGCAACTATAGGGTTGATTTAAGATAGGCAAACAGACTGTGCCCTTTGCAAAGTGTAGCTGCTCCAGTGCTTAGTAAATGATATTAACCTTTACTTTGCAAAGAACATCCAATCACATGCAAGGAAAATTAAAAAAAAACAGCATTATTTCTTGCACATGGTTGAATGATGGAAATCAGCAGAGCTTCATTGCATTTACTAAGCCTTGGGGAAAATGAACGCAACTGCACTTGCAGGTCCACAGTTTATTTGCCTTTAGTAAATCAACCCCAATGAGTTATCACTCAAGTGACATTCTACAGAATACCCCTTCACTCATAAAAGTTATATAAAAGGTTATGCGGAGAGGTAAAGGTAGGGGTTGATGAGCTGGGTTGGCACAGACAATACTTAGACACTCCCAGAAAAGAAGAAGGCTATGATGTGCAAGAAGGGAACATTGAGTGGAGATAGGACCCAGAGTTGAGAAAGTGTACAGAGACTGTTAGGCAAGTCAATTGGAAGCATCAAAGCTAAAGGTACATGCACCACTGCCACAGTCTACTCCTTGTTACAGCTAAAGCCTTATTGCAAGTACTCATATTACCTCTGTAAGGCATTGTTGCAGCAAGAAATTATTACAGCAAGAAATCATCTGTACCGGACTGTGTTGATGCAATGTATTCATGTCCAGATTTGATCTTCAGTAAAGAAGCACGGTTTATTCAAAGAGTCTTGTCTGGTCAGTGAATGGATAAGTGGTGGGTGCTCTTACAGTGTATGGTGTTGTAGGGATCTGCTGCCCTCTACTGTCTGTAACTAACTCTGATACTTACAGAAAAAATGTACAGATATTCCTTCCTGTCTCTGTGCGTCTGGGTCAGAAAGAGAGAGAGACAGAGAACTGACCCACATAACCTCTTACACACACAGGGTCTGCTACTGCTGCTGTATTTTCACCCAGACCAGAAACAGAGACTATTAGGCAAGTATTCCTATGTCCTAACACTTTTTCTGTAACAGTCAATAGCTTCTTGCAATAGAGTTTATATGCGCCTCTGGTTATTATAGTTAACCCTATCTCTTGTAGTCTGCAATTCTATAGTGAGTTTTAGCTCAGGGCTCAATAACCAGCATAGGCCAGAGCATTGTTTCTCAACTCCAGTCCTCAAGGCGCAGCAACAGGTCATGTTTTCAGGATTTCCCTCAGATGAAACGACTGTGGTAAATAGTAAGGCAGTAAAACAGATCAAATCACCTGTGCAAAAAATGAAAATCCTGAACACATGACCTGTTGGTGTGACTAGAGGGCTGGAGTTGAGAAACACTGGACTAGAGTCATGTTAGGCCACTTCTGATAGTTGGAGGTTTGGTCGCATGACAGATAAGACAATACTAAAGACCAATCATAGAGAAGGTATGTTATCTCTGAGTTTCAGTGCCACACCACAGTTTCTGCTGGCAAAAGCTGCATTTCAGGCTGGTTGGACAATAGGTGGAGGGTCTCCTCATCATTGCAGATCTTGTGTTCAAGTGTCTGACACCAAGACGAATGCCACGTCATGATCATCCTCAGGGGCCCCTGCAACTGGACTTTGCTGCAACATTCATCTGGAGGTAGTTCTATTAATAACTATGTATACCTAAGTATAGGTACACAATTCCACCAGGACTCTTGTAGTTCCTCTGCTCTCAATTACTTTGATTTGATTATTTGTAAGTTTCCCAGAAAGGGAATCACCTCACAGAGACCCTGTCCTGGGTGGAGGCACTGCCAAAGTTATTATCAAACCCACTCTTCAACCTAGCAAAGGTTACGGTTCTCTTATTTATCTACAGGTTTAGCTCGATATCTTGCCTGGGGAAGGACATTTGTCATAACACCCCCCCCCCCCCAGGCATGGACCACAAAAGAAGCAAGTGAGTGAGCTCTCCTTCCATGCCTACGAGTGGAGCATGGGCTGTGCTAGCAAACTGGTAGAGGATAGCTAGTGCTCTGCACTATTGACCTCAGAATGTTTCTGTAGTCTAACACTGGGACAGGTAGGTACACATCCATGTCACCGGCTAAATAAAAAAAAGACATGGTGTGAAGCTAGGAGAAGCAGCAGCTGACAGGAGAGAAAACATAAAACAAAGCCTTGGTGGTTGCATGCAGTTTCCCATGCGGACACCCAGACAAAAAGTTGCCATTGCTTTGATGGGTATAGCAAAATATTCTGGAGAATCTACAGTAAGTTTATTCAATTATTTCTCGAACACACAAAGAATGGATAGAGCGATTTTGGCAGAGCAAAAACTTTCAACTTACTCAGCCACATAGGCTCAAGCTGCTTAAAAGAAATAAAAAAAACATTTTTAAAGTTTTTTTTTTTTTTTTCAGTTTGGATAGTTTTGTTTATTCCTTTTTGTGTAGTTAACCATTATTTGTGTACTGTCATGTTCAATGTTTTCTTAATTTTCCTTTTTTCTTTCTTAGAAAACCAAACCAAACAATGAGGGGGGGTGCATGTGCAAGGCTCACTGCGACGGACATGCCGAGCTAGAACTCCGCACAACAGCGAGATTCTAGGCCATTCTAGGCCACCCTTGCCGCAGCCAGGCATACCCGACGACATCAACGCTCCTGTCAACCTCAGTCAATACCCGGACAGTGTCACCATGGTCACGGGTGGTTCAGAATCAAAGCTTAGGAGCAGAAATATCCACAATGTCCTCCAAGATGGTGCCACCAGCAAGTACAGGCACAGCAAGTTCTCTCAAACAACAGCAGCTATGAGTAAGCGTCAACTCTAGATGTGAAACACGTTAGCTACTACCTGGTGTCCGTTCCTGCTAACATTTGACTGTACCTGCATTTACCTGTTTTGTGCATGTTTGCCAAAATAAATCAGCATCGATTGGAGTGCGGCTGTCTGAACTTTCTGTTTCTCCTAACGGCAGCTCCCACATCCAGTTGAGGGCGAGTCAGACACAGATTTCTTAGCTACCCCTCTACCCTCTCAGCGCAGCCTCTCACAACCTGACATCCTTCAGCAATTTGAGCGTATGCTGCACCGCGCTCTAAAACAGACATCAAATCACTGAGCGCCTCTCTAAAGAGATCAGGAAATTAGGCCAGCACACCTCTGATCTGGAACAGAGGATAGATGAGCTTGAGACTCACCTCAGTAATCCATCTGATAAACTGGAAACACTCAGAGAGGAGAATCATCCCTGCAGGCACATTTGGAAGAGTATGAAAAAGGGCCAGACACTTTAATATCAGAATAAGTGGAATCCCTGAAGTGGTAGTGGACCTTCAATCCACAATTACCACCTCATTCCAAGATTTATTCCCTTCTATACCCATCGAAAGGCTTGAAATGGACCATGTACATCGAGCCCTAGCACCGCGAAAGCAGGACGGGCCTCCGCGAGATATAATCGCCAAGCTGCATTATTACCACAATAAACAGCAGCTCCTTCATGCAGCTCGCCAGAAGGAGACTCTGTCATTCCAAGGCCATGAATACCAGCTTTTTGCTGACCTCTCCCAATCTACCATATCCAAGCGGAGGGCCTTCAAAACGCATTTACAAGTCAGCAAATCACCTACTCCTGGGGTTTCCACTTCTCTCTCCCACCAGGGCTGCAAACACTCCTGCAATACCATTGAGGACCTCCAAGGCCTTCTTCAAGACTCCCATCTGGCTCCTCCATCCACCTCAACCACACAGGGCAACTGTCGACGCTCGGACTCTTGCTCTCCACAGAAAGCGAAAACTTCAGCTTCGTCTTCCTCGAAGAAAAGCAGATATGCTGCCACATATCAAGGTCATTCAGACGCTATGGACTGAGGGTAATAATTATCTCTGACCAACGGCCACCACTTCGCCATAACTAGGCGACTTGTCCTCCTGTACCACTGTAGGTATTTGGTCTCTATGTTTTGTTATGCCGTCCAGTTTTGTTAAATGTCTTTTTATGGACAACAAAGACTTCCTTTCTTTAAGGGACGCTGTCCCTTGGTTCCCCCCCCACCCCCCGGACTCCTCTTTGAGGACTCTGGATGGGTCATTTAACATGCTGCCCCAGATGGGGGCTGCCATGTCCTTAGTGTTTGAAGTTTTGTTTTTATACTCCTGCTTTTCAATCTGTGGGTCACGGCTCTCTGGAACACTCTCCCACCTCCCCTCAATCACTGTCGAAACTCAAACTCGGTACCAGTTTTCCCTGTCTGGGACCTCCTTGGACAACATAGTTCCCTCTACGCAGGTGTTTTCAATCTGCTTAGATGGTAAACACACAGACCACTATATGCCTTCCTTATTTTCTCTGCCTATCATTTCTTCTCTCTTCTCCCTCAAACTTTCTTGGTTTTCTTCCTTCTCTCCTCACTGGGAGGTAAGGACCCCACCCAGTTGTTGCTTCCCTCATAGGCCCTCAATCCATCTTCTCCCGTGGCTTCCTTGAATCCCCTTACCCTCAATGTACAGGGTCTTAACTCTCCCAATAAAAGATGTAAGGCCTTTCAATCATTAGCTTTGCATAAGGCACATATTGTATGTCTCCAAGAGACTCACTTTACCAACCGCTTTACCCCCAAATACTTAGGTGCAGTTTATCCACAATTCTATACAGCCTCTGCAGATGTCAAATGTAGAGGAGTTCTGATCACCTTCCATCGCTCTACCCCCATCTCACTCCGAGCAGAGATCAAGGAACCAGAAGGTAGATATATAATCCTTGTAGGCCATCTCTTGGACACTGAAGTAACTATAGTTTCATACTATGCCCCCAATCGCAATCCAACCTCTTTCCTCTCCCACCTATTTCAAGTGATAGATGCTCACAAACGGGGTACCCTAATAATTGGTCCTTTTCCTTTTTCTAGATAAATCCCCTTTCTCTCCCTCTATTTGCCTATGTAAACTAACCTTCCAACAATTGTTACATTTACACTCACTCCTGGATACCTGGCGAGAGCACAAAGCAATTTAACTACTATTTCCATCCGCACAAAACCTTCTCTCGTATTGATCACATTCTAATTTCTATTGGATCTTCTCCCTCATTAATATCGTCCCTGATCATTCCTATCCCATGGTCAGACCACAACGCGGTCCTTTCTTCGTTAGAATCCCTTATTCCCAACCCTCCTGGCTCATCCCTCCCACAAATTGGAAATAGAGCTAGCCCTCAAAAACTACATTTCCCTTAACAAAACGTACAATGTAACCCCACTCACCACCTGAGAAGCCCACAAACCAGTCAAAAAAGAACGCCAAACCCTATTTCAAA
This sequence comes from Glandirana rugosa, assembly GCA_018402905.1. Lineage (NCBI taxonomy): Eukaryota > Metazoa > Chordata > Amphibia > Anura > Ranidae > Glandirana > Glandirana rugosa. The sequence continues at coordinate 365,882 of BLSH010517591.1, read as the reverse complement.
ATCTGGAGGCTGCTATTATACAGGCACACTTGACGTTTCAAGACAACCCTTCAACAACACACAAACAAGTATTAGATGAAGCGAGACTAGAACTGGACCTTTTTCTTACCGAGTTGGCAGAGAAATCACTTTGACGCTCCAGACATAAAATATGTACCAAGGCGAATAAACCCGATACCTTTCCAGCCCTTTCACTCTGTAACATTGATAGACCGCACAAACCAATATGTTTAAAAACCTCCCCAGACACTTACTCCAGCAATCCTGTGAAAGTCTTACATATCTTCCATAAACACCTTTCAGCTCTCTACTCAACCTCCATACCGTTAGACGACTTTCGTGCCTCAGACTTCTTTGCCAACATCAAATTGCCAGCCATTTCGACCATCCACCAGGCTCACCTGGGCCAACCCATAACTGAAAATGCAATCCGCAATGCGATCAAAACCCCTAAACTTAATAAACGCCCAGGTCCAGATGGCCTTACAGCGGCTTATTATAAACACTTTGCTGACCTCCTTTCTCCGCTCCTATCTGAAGCCTTTAATTCTATCTTAAAGGGTCTCCCCTTCAACCCTCACTCCCTCCAAGCCACAATATCTATGATCCCCAAACCCCAATCAGATGAGTTATCCTGAATGAATTTCCACCCTATCTAAGGAGAATTAGTAATGATTAAGCACATTTGTGTGAAACGCATCTACTGAGCACATTTAGATCTTCTGTATTTCATGTTTCATCTTTTTTATGGAATCTCAGTGAAGCTTTGCTTTTAATTCCTGGATGTGCCGTCACCTTTCTTCACTTCCATCATCCATATGTTACTAAAGATCTGCTGGTCAAAGATCAAAGTAATTCAGGAAAGCAACAATGTAAATTGTCCTAATAGATTGCTATGAATACCATACAAGTATTATCAATAAAGTGACTGGTGCAGTACTTATTGATACTAGTATGAAAAGCAACACCTCAAGTGTTGCTGCTTTATCATTAATATACAAAATTATAAGCCAAACTGTAAAAATTTGAAACAGCATCCAACATTAAAGTGCTGCAGTATACATGAAACTTTTTTTTGGCAGTATGAAAAGTGATACGGACATTGAACGCCCTCTGCTATTTGGATAAATTATCTTATATCTAGAGTTGAGCGAACCCGGACTGTAAAGTTCGGGTCCGTACCGAACTTTGGGGCATCCGGGACCCGGACCCGGACTTTTCAAAAAAAGTCCGGGTTCGGGTCCGGGGTTCTGGTAATTGTAATTAAAATTCTTAAAAATGCTGTAAAAAAGTCCAGGAAGGTCCTAGAGGTCTGCAAAAGGAAGGAAAATGGGGGTAAGGGTGGGACAAGTGCCCTACAAAGAAATGGGGACAGGGAAATAACTTTAAATATTTTTTAAAAAATAAAAACATAAAAAAAGCAAAAATGGAGATCATCTTCAAAATGGGTCTGAAAAGTATTAATTAACGGTAGAGGCCATAGAAATGTTCTAAAATCATCTTCAAACTGTGTCAAAAAAGTATAAATAAGCCGGGAGAACCCATATCACTGTTCTGCAAAATGTGTGTGTCACTTTAAATGAAACCGTGAATAACTGCACATCTGTTCTGCAAAATTATTTTAAGTCTGTGTGTCACTTTAAATGAAACCGTGAATAAAATTATTTTAAGTCTGTGTGTCACTTTAAATGAAACCGTGAATAACTGCACATCTGTTCTGCAAACGTATTTTAAGTCTGTGTGTCACTTTAAATGAAACCGTGAATAACTGCACATCTGTTCTGCAAACTTATTTTAAGTCTGTGTGTCACTTTAAATTAAACCGTGAATAACTGCACATCTGTTCTGCAAACAGAACATGTTCTTCACACATCTGTTTAGTCTGTGTCACTTTTATTATTGCCGCTAATAATAAGTCAACATCTGTTGAATGAAGAACACATCTGTTTAGTCTGTGTCACTTTTAATATTGCCGC
>BLSH010517591.1:342870-356185 GCA_018402905.1 Glandirana rugosa | reverse complement strand
TTGTTTCGTGTCACAGTGGCTGGTGGACTAGGCGTGTCCCTTAACGAATTTCTCCGTCACGGGCGAAGAGGGAGGTACGTCGGACACTATCTCTACCCTCCCCCTCCGTCAGATCTACCACAACCGTCTGTCACGTCTCAGGGCCACAGTCCTCAAGTCAGGGTGGATTCCAAGAAATAAACTGCATGGGAAACTCATTTGTAAGGGCTAAATTGAGTTGGACCACATAAGATAATGACACAGTAATGAATTGGTGAAGTCGGGGCCTTCCTAAAGGTCGAAATCCTGGCCTCGGGAAAAACGCTAAGTCGCGACGCAGCGAAATTGACTGGGTACAACATCGCACGACCGCGCAATTGTCAGTTAAAGCGACGCAGCGCTGAATCGCAAAAAGGGCTCCGGTCCTAAAGCTGGAAATCCTTCCGGGGCTGAAGTGGTTAAGTAATGACACAGTAATAGAATACACCAGGTTGAGTTAAATCGGGAATGTTTACTCAAAGGGTACGTCAAATAAAGAACCTTAGGTGGGACTGAACTCCTGACACCGGGACTCTGCACTGTCTGCCAACACCATCTAGACTGCCTCCCCCTCCCATCTCTATCACAGGCTGCATGGAGGGAGAAGCGGGCACTGCCTCTTTAAGCAATTCCCTGTGCGGATCAGGTGGTCGGTGACACTGTGCTTTGTTCCCTTTTCTGGGCTCCCGGCCGGCTATTCCACCACTCAGAGCGGCTTGTGAGTGTGACAACCAGCATCATTCAGCCCCACTACATCGGGATGGATTGAGAGGTCCTACACCCACTGGAACAATACACCACATGTGCCTTATCTACATCTTTATCTTGTGGGTGTTTATTGACTTTGGGCCATAATAAATTGCTTTTACTATTACACTTAGAGGCGCCTCTCCTTTTGTTTTTCTACAGTTGATTGATGATAAATGGCTTCAGCCAAACACTAACCATGAGTGAAAGAAATGTTTTTGTGTTATCATTCATATTCTCTGAAAAATGGCCAAGAAATCATAAATTCTGCCAGGGTATGTAAACTTATGAGCTCAACTGTAAGTGCAGTGGCTGGTCAGCAAATGGTTAAGGAGGACTGAGCTCCCACCAGGCCCACCACACATTTACAGGAGTTAGGACTACAGGTAACTCAGGGTGCCGTGAAATGGCCTTGCAGCTTACACATGCGTTTGCAAATGTGTGCTAACTAAACAACTGTTTTTAACGCATGCTGTTAGATAAGTTAATTTGGTTGGTTGCAAGCTGGTCGGTAAGTTGAACTGGGAATTTCTCTGGTTTTGAGTTGCATGCGTTGCCCTTCCATGTGCTCCTTGCTGTGCAGGCCAGTTATAGGTGGGGGCGGGGACCGTTTTGTTTGAACTTCCCATGTCTTCTGAATAAAATAACAAGATGTGCTTCCCCCATAAACTTCAATAGAGATCACATTGAGCAACATTCATAAAACTGTTTCCAGGCAGATTTGCTCATTGCTAGTTTTGATCTACCTTGTTTCGAAATTGTATTTTCTCTAATGTTTTGGAGCTATCAGTTAGTTTGCATTTGCTTTTCATGTAGGAATAATAAATCATGAAGTGTGTACCGCAAATGTGCTTTCACGATCTCATTTGCTTGCTGCTTGTAATTGCATGTTGTCATAATAAATATACATGCCTTATTTCTTGTGAAGCATGACATACTTTGTTTATTTCTATAAAGCATGTGCCTTTCATACCTTTCCTACCTAATGCTTGTCACGTTAAAGCATAAATCAAGCTAGTAAAAACATTTTTGTTAGTTTAGAATAGACTGGGTTTGTCTTGACTCCAATGTGGAAATTTTTCCTCACTCCCTGGCTCTGTGATGCCCATGTAAGAAAAAGGGAGGATGTGTTTATTGGACCTAAATTACATTAGTGGGCAAACATCCACTGGGGAACTTTTGTAGCCAGGAAAAAAGAATATTGCTACTTACCTGTCACTGGATTCTGGCAGGTAGATTGGACATCAATGGTGGTGTAGCTGTGCTTTTTATATTATTTCTTTTCAACCTCTTCAAAAGGATGTTTTAGGTATTCTGTATAATGTTTAACATCCCTTTTTATTGCTGTATTCTGTTATTCAATGAATGTAATAAAATATTAATTTTATTTGATTTGGAGTGGACAACATGTAACCAGGGGTCAGGTGATGCATCCAATACTCTTCAGCTTTCCAGGGGCGGCCCGTCCATTGTGGAAGCACGGGCACCGCCCCCCCATCCATGCCCCACCGCCCTCCCTATCCATCCGCCCGGCCCCTTTCAGTTCACCGGGTGCATGAATTTGTTTGGCGGGGATGGGCGGGAGGTGTGCTTTTTGAAGCACTGATTACAGCCAGGGGCTCTAATAGGCTTCAAAATAAGGTGGGCTCAGGGCGCAGAGCATTGCAACCGGAGCCCACCCAGGTGTGTTTACAGCGAATGAATATTGCAACTGTTGTTTTGTGTTGCAACTCTGATCCTCCTCCCAGGCAATCAGGAAGCGGGTCTGATACCCGTCACCCGATTGGCTAAAAGGACAGGCAATCCTATTGGACTCCTAGGAGAAGAAGGGAGGAGTCGCCCACCGTCCATATAAGCTCACTGCCGCCGGAGCCTGCAACCCACTGAAGCCCACCACTGCCACCAGAGCCCGCAATCTGCCGAAGCCCGCCCCTGCCACCGGAGCCTGCCGCTGCCACCCGAGCCCGCCACTGCCACCAGAGCCCACCGCTGTCTGCCCAAGCCTGTAACCTGCCCACGGGAGCCTGTTGTGGAAACTGCTGGGTGGGGGGGTCGATGATGCCACCGACCAACGGGGGGCTGTTTGGCACCCCCCCCAAGAAAAACCCACCGGCCACCACTGCAGCTTTGCTCTTCGTAGGCAGGCCATAGACGGTGCAGATCTCGTGGTTGCAGGAAAGAAATTTGCACGAGTCCCACATCAGCACGGACAGTGTCGACAGGGGAATCCCTCCTGCTGAGCAATTGTCTGCTCCCAGGGGGGTTATTATATACAGTGATTATTTCTAGCGACTCTAGCAGCCGTTAGCAATAATTACAAGTGAACCCAGCAGGCTGGTTGTACTCAAGTTGATCAATCGATCAACTTAGTACATTTAGCCCGCCCACATGGGGATCAAATCTCGACTGGTTCAGCAGGATTCAAACCATCTATGGCCGGCCTTAGTCGTGGACTGCAAATTCTGGATGGACCCTCTGCCAACTGTTATACACCCTTTTCAGCAAACTATGCAAATGAAAAACAGGGATTTTTAGCTCCCATATATTGCAATACATGCCAACTGTGTCAAAGTAATCCCACGTATGGACAGTCCTACTCTGCTTTGCTACTACAAATGCTATGATAGTCACCATGCCACAAGGTGGGGAAGAGCTACTAGGTTCAGGTCTGGCCACTACCCTGTGTTACATCAGAGAAAAGATATACCTTTGCTCAAATCCCAACAGCTTGTACATGCATTTAATCGCTTACTGACCACCCACCGTAGATATACTGCAGCAGGGCGTTTGCTCTGCTCCAAATCACATACCTGGTACATGATCTGACACTTCCAGGTCTGGGGCAGCCCAGTCCCACTGTGATTAGAAGCGATGTCCACCAGGACCCACCGTTCGTTCAGGAGAAAGGCAGAACGGTGGTCTGCCTATGTAAACAAGGCAGACCGCTGTTTTGTGAGAGGGGAATGTGCTGATCTTGTGTTCCTGCTAAGCAGGAACACGAATCTTTACATTCCCTCAGTCAAAGCACCTCCCCCACATTTAGTTATCACTCCCTAGGGAACACAATTAACCTTTTGATCGCCCCTGATGTTAACCGCTTCTCTGCCAGTGTCATTAGTACAGTGCATATTTTTTAGCACTGATTACTGTATTAGTGTCAATGGTCCCCAAAAAGTGTCAAAAGTGTCAGTTAGGTGCCTGATTTGTCTCAATATCGCATTGTGTCTGCCTCAATATCGCAGTCGCTGATCGCCGCCATTACTAGTAAAAAATAAATAAATAAAAATAGCCCATAGTTTGTAGACACTGTAACTTGCGCAAACCAATCAATATACCGTTATTGGGATTTTTTTTCCAAACATATGTAGCAGAATACATATTGGCCTAAATTGATGAAGATTTTTTATGTTTGTTTATTGAGAATGTTTTATAGCAGAAACCAAAAAATAAAAACCACAGAGGTGATCAAATACCACCAAAGGAAAGCTCTATTTGTGGGAAAAAAAGGACATACATTTTGTTTGGGTACAGCGTTGCATGACTGCGCAATTGTCAGTTAAAGTAACGGAGTGCTGTATTGCAAAAAATGGCCTGGTCATGAAGGGGGGTAAACCTTCCGGAGCTGAAGTGGTTATACTCTCAGGTGCTAAAGGCTGTTACCACATATATAATGCTACAAATTCTGGATGGACCCTCTGCACACTGCAACAACCTTCCCAGCAAACTATGCAATGTAAAACAGGGATATTTAGTTCACACATATTGCAATACATGCTAAAGCTGACCAAAGTAATCCCACAGTGGCAAGGCAGTGTAGGGCTGGCCATAAGCAGGATTACTTTGACGCAGTTGGTCAGCTTAAGCATACATTGCATATGTGTGAACTAAATATCCCTGTTTTAGATTGCATAGTTTGGAAAGGGTGTACAGCAGTGTGCAGAGGGTTTATCCAGAATTTGTAGTGTTCATATATGCTCACACCCGTTTAGCATCTCATAGTTTAAATGCATGTAGAAGCTATTAGGATTTGAGCACAGGTATATATTTTCTTAGTCTGGGACTGGGTATGCTCATTCCTGAGAGTATGGATTTTCTTTTGGGTGCAACAGCACTTGGGAGTGACTAGAGGGATCCTTGGATTAAGCTGCTTTATCTTTCAACATGGGCTCTGCTGCCATTTTGGGGAACATATGGCTATCTACAGTATGGCACAGGATTCCCAAGAGATTCAGGTGATCATTTGGGGTGCAATCATGCAATACAATAGTGTATCATTAAAGGCCTCATGAGTGGAAGTGACAGGGACAGTTGCCTGTAAATTAGAGACAGATGGGCGAAGGTGGACACATGTATCGACAGCAGTGAAAGGACAAATGCTGGGTTTGTACTAGGGTTGCCACATCATCCCTTTAATCCAGGACACATATGAATTACACAGGTTGTTCTGTGGCTGATTAAGGTGGTAATTAAACTCACTTGGTGCATCATCTGCATTAAATTAGCCTCAGAACCTGGGTAGTTCATATGTGTCCTGGATTAAAGGGATGATGTGGCAACCCTAGTTTGTACCCTACGTTGCTGCTGCTGTTTGGACACAAATTGCAGCTGCAATACTTGTTTTGGCATTGTCTTAGTGGGAGACTCTGAAGCTCCTACAGTTAAACTCACTGTTAATTACCCCCCGCTGCCAAAAAAATGGGTGAATATTATATGCTTAACAGCCTAGGCAAGCTGTGCACAGCTTGAAACCTTGACTTAAGGGAAGTATAATGGAGAAAATATCTGTAGGTTAACCAGGAAAAATTGTAGCTAAAGGCTCTCAGGTGTTCCTGATTTTGTATGCTATTAGAGATGATAAAAGGGAGCATTCCTAGAGAGTTTTGAGTTTTATCATTTCTAGAACTGCTATATCCTCATGTCTGTGGGTTGTTTAAATGTTTGGCATAGTTGACAGGATGAAGGCTCAATACATATTGTCTGCAGTGGTGGTGCTGATGGGAGCTGATTTATTGAATGAGTATTGATGCCAAAATTTGATGGCATCAATGTTAAGCTGTTAAAAATGTTTTCCATCTAAAGCCTGTGGTGCACCTTGCTGGTTTTGCTATCTATTCCTTGGAGAGAGGTGCCCATAGGGCAGTGCTGGTGCTGCTAGAAAATGACTGGGTCTCATAACAAATTTATTTGTGAGCTATTGAACTTCATGCTGGAAAATAATTGTTTTCAATTCCTGGGTATCAACTATCGACAGGTCAGGGGTACCTGTATGGGAGCCCCCTGGGCCCCAAGTTATGTGTGTTTACATCTGGGGCTTTGGGAGGAGGAGGTGGTCTATGAGTCCTCAATGTACCTTGGCCATTGTTTACTGTGGCTGAGGTACATCAATGAAGTTCTCATGGTGTGGGCAGGGTCAGATGTTGAATTGATATAATTTATAGAGACGCTAAACCAAAATAATCGGAATATCAAGCTGACCTGTGCACACCATGAGAACCCACCACCCTTCTTGGATTTGCAGCTAGTAATTGAAAATAACCAGATCATTACCAAAACATTTAGAAAGGAGACCACTGCAAATACGCTCCTACAGGCCCAAAGTAACCATCCAAAATCCCTGATCCATGGAATTCCTACTGGGGAATTCCTGATAATCAGGAGGAATTGTTCTAAAGACTGTGACTTTAATACAGAGGCAAGGGAACTATATGGAGGATTTAGAGAGAGGGGGAATCCCCATAAACTTATTAAAAAAGCCAGAAGAAAAGCAGCCCAGAAGGATAGAATGGACTTACTTACGAAGCCCAATGAGTATAAAAGAGAGCAAAGGATGGATCAACATCCACGTATTATAACCATGTTTGAGTCTCAATGGAACCAAGTGAGGTCCATTCTGGAGAGACATTGGTCGGTGCTAACATTATCACCCTCTATCTGGGTGATTGCTGCAACCAGACCCCTACTAACTACCAAAAGGGAAAAAAAACTGAATGACATCTTGGTCCATTCTGAATATCAGAGATCATCTAAAGGGGGCAATAGGTTGAATGACTTAAGACCGGTTAAAGGTATGCACCCGTATGGCCATTGCCCTATATGCAAATATGTACATAAAACAAATACATTTTTCAATTTTGATGGATCCAAAACGTTTCAAATACGACAGTTCATAAATTGTTCTACGACAAGGGTCATTTATGTGTTCACCTGTCCTTGCAAAAAACATTATGTAGGTAAAACCAAAAGGTCCCTGCGTACAAGGATAGGTGAACACATGTCCAGTATTAAAAAGAACGATGATGATCGTCCGATTGCAGTACACTTTGCCCAATTCCATTATTGGGATCCCAAGGGGCTTATGTTAAAAAGCAATTTATGCTCTTAATCTCCCACTAAGAAGAGGAGATTTCGATCAAGTTCTTCTTCAAAAGGAAAAGATGTGGGTGTATAATTTGGGTACCCTAGTTCCACAGGGTTTGAACATGGACTGCATCCTACAGTCATTCCTTGAGCAATATGATGTAATGAGGCACTTTTTATCTTAACATATGTGATGCCTGAATAATAGGGTCCTGGATGGCCTGGTTCGTAGTAAACTTCAGTTCCTCTTTGAATTTAATGAATATGTGGTAATCCTGTTATCTAAAAGTGAGGAGATTGGGAAAATCAGTGCTGAAGCTATCTGGTGATGTACATTTTTAACTGAACTTCTGATGAAGGCCATGAAGAGTTGTGGAAGAATTATATCTAGTGTTCAAAATTGAAAATTGAGAATAATGGAAAATATGGGCATATAAAATCCCAGATCTGAGGAAATTGACGATAGGTCAATGAAACGTGTCAATGTGCGTCATCACGGATGTGACGTGGGAGGAGACGCATCCGAAGGGGCGGAAGTGACATATGGAAGTAACCCATGGGGGGAGTGTGGTATTACCCGAACGATCGAGTGACTCCTTGGAACGAACGAACGAACACTGAACAAACGCAGAGAGGAGCGGAGGGCAAGCGCAGGAAGCGGCACAGACTTTGGTTACTCTGGTGACACAGTGAGTAACACCAGGTGATTGGTGAAAGGATACTCGGCAGTAAGGGTGAGGGACTTGCTTGTACCACCGGCTGGTTTAGAGACATCGTTCCATATTAATCCACCATGCTGCTATATAAGGAATAACAACATCTGGTTCCTTTACTACCATTTAGTGCAACAAACCTCATTCAGCTCCAAGCACACATGCACTTTCATTTTGCAGGACTGCTTCCCTCTCTCCCCCGTTCCAAAAGTTAAGACTTGTGGAAAGTTAATGGACTATAGGACGTCCTACACCCATTAGCACTGAATCATCCAGAATATCTATATATTCTACTTGTTAACTCAAGATCATATGTCAGTGAATTAAAGACATGAGTGACTGGATGAATGAGACAGGTGTGTGAGCAGCTGTGTTCTCCCCCTAGATACAGACAACATTGTCTTTTTTTAATTGGTGAAGGTCTACCATCTTATCCATTCTTGTTTTGTTTTTGTATATTGTGCTTGCATTCAATAAAGTGTTACTTTTTGTAGTACCGTAGTATCCTCTGTGACCACAATATGGAAGTGAATCTTCATTCCCTGGTTTTTTGAGTCTAAAAGTTAAAGAACTATTTTGAGCAATGCTTGAAGGATGATTAGGAAGATGCTAAAGTCCATGGGCTTCCCCTTTTGTCCTTGTTTGAAGGAATGATGGAAGTGCTCTGCGTAGACTACGGGAAGCTTAAAGTGGTTGTCAACCTGTGACAGCCACTTTAACCCACAGGTAAGCCTATAATAAGGCTTACCTGTAGGTGCCCTGGATATCTCCCAAACCTGCATGGTTCAGGAGATATGCAGTGTAAGAGATGTGCCGACGCAATTTTGGCACATGCGCAGTGAAGAAATGGCCTTCGTGCTATTTCTTCACTGTGATCATGCCATGACTGGTGGCTCCCGCAACTCAGAGCCGCGGAAGGGTAGAAGATGGATGCTGCTTGCACAGGGGACATCGCTGGACATTGCAGGCTTCATTTGCAGGTAAGCGGCACATAATGGGCTACTATGCGCTGCATAGTAGCCCGTTATGCATCTACTTTGCAGGGGACTATAGAGGAAGTAAACGTAATCTGGGTTTACTTCCTCTTTAATACCTACACCAATGAGGACACATATCCTCTTCTCAGAGTAAAGAAAGAGCCATTTGTAGCCCTGGGACAAGCTTGTTACTTTTCTACCATGGACCTTGGCAATAGATAATTGCAAGTGCTGGACACAGCATTTTTTTTTCTGAAAAACATTTTTTTGAAAAGACCAATTTCATCACCCCCATGTGCTTATACGAATCCAACTGCATACCCTTTAGTTTGGCAAATGCTTCAAGCACATTTGCAAAGGTTGTTTAGAGGATAATAATTTTGACCTACTTTTTGATTGCAGTCATCTAATAGGTAGAAGGCAACCCTTACCTTAGAAGAAAGCAGCATTGCAGAGGGGAATCATAGGCTCATCTTTGGCTTTTATATGGTATATGACACAGTTGAGGGGAAACCTAGGGTGACCTCCCTCACACTGCCAGGCACCACTACATCTGAGGTCTGGTGAATGAAGGGGGGGTGGTTGTGCTGTATAACTCTGAATTGCATACTACTGACCTCTGCATTACTTACTGCATTCCTTACTTGTGAGTCTTCTACCCTGTATTACATATTGCTGGCCTTTGAACTCTGCTGTACTTACTCCAGACCTCTGTACCCTGTGTTACCTACTACTGACCTCTGAACTCTGTGTTACTTACTCCTGACTCTTTCACTTTGTGTTACATACTACTGACCTCTAAACTTAATGTTACTTATTTCTGAATCCTGCACTGCCCTGACCAAAATGTATACTGCTTTAACAGGCAAAAAGTGGCTCAGCTAACCAAGCCAAACCCAGCCAGGCCAGAACTCAACAAGCCAGATAGGTGACCAAGGCAGCCAGACCAGAAATCAAACCAGTCAACTAGGCCAGAAATCAACCCAACCACTCAGCCAGGCCTGAACTCAACCCAACCACTCAGCCAGGCCTGAACTCAACCCAACCACTCAGCCAGGTCTGAACTCAACCCAATCACTCAGCCAGGCCTGAACTCAACCCAACCACTCAGCCAGGTCTGAACTCAACCCAATCACTCAGCCAGGCCTGAACTCAACCCAGTCAGCCAGACCAGATCCAAGAATAGCCAGGCCTGAAACTAGCCTATCAGGTCAGTCAGCAGTGCCAATTGTTCTATCATCATAATAATGGCAAGCAAAATCCATAAATGTATAGTTTTCAAAGTGAAGGGGAACATGACTACTTTTTTTTTACTGAAGTGAATAGGAAGTGTGTTTCTTCTTCAAACCTTCCATCATTTTTGCCAAGAATGGAAATGCTGAGAGACACTTCAAAACACTTTATTCTAAAACCCATAATGACTTTCCACCGAGTTTTAAAAAAGTACAAAAAAATGAAAAACTTTGCTTGGCAAAAGCACATAAAAATGAAAAGAATAATTTCATTTTCTTTTCATTTTCACAGCAAAGAGTGTTTACTAGGCCTGCAGAGAAAAACATAGCCACAACTATGGCCTCTTATCATATGTCTCAGCTGATAGCAGGATAAGAGGAAAAGAAAAGGGTGGTAAGATTATTAAAAAAAGCATTTTTAGAAGCTGCTGATTCACTCTTTGATAACTTAAAAAAAAACAGAAATAATATCCTCAATAAATTTCCTTCAACATTCTGGTAACAAAACTTACAAGAAGAGTTGAAGTCATGGCAGTTGACATAATTTCACAAATAGAAAAAAAATACCACAGCAATTTTTCTCTTCAGCATGATCAATCAGTTGATGTGACAGATTATTCACAATTAGCTATGTTTGTTATAATGGTTTTCAGTGACTTTGAACTAAAGGAAGAAGTTATGAAAATCATTCATTTGAAAGGCCATACCAGGGATGAAGACATCTTTTCAAAAATGAATTCATTTTTAATTTCAGAAAATATTCAATACAAAAGCTTGCCAGCATTACAACAGATGGCGCTCCTGCTTTCACTGTCAGTATAAACTGATTTTTAGCTCGCTACCAAAGGTTTTTTCTTACCATTGCATCCTTCATTGCACCAGCAGGAAATGTGTTGGACGGTTCTGAACATGAATGATATAATGAAAACAGTGATTAACCATCCCAGACCCACGCTATAACCAAAAGACGATTACAGCACCATTCGGTCGATCCAGGAGGGCATCCATGGACGTCCTCTCAGAACCAGGACCCCCGTGCGCTCCCTGGGGCACGATCCTCATGCACTCTGTGATCACGGTAAAGGGCCAATCACAGCGGTAAACAAACTTGCCGGTTATCAGCATTCTCTTCCTCACACACTGTCACAGCATGGGGAGAGGAGACAAGGGACATTTACAAAGATAATCAGGGCACTGCTCATCAGTGCCCTGATGATCAGTGAAGCCCCATCAGTGCAGCCTATCAGTGCCCATCAGTGCCGCCTATCAGTGCCTCCTCATCAGTGCTGCCTATCAGTGCAATCAGTACCTATCAGTGCCCATCAGTTTTGCATATCAGTCCCACCTATCAGTGCCACCTATAAGTGCCTAACAGTGCCCCTCTCAGTGCTGCCTCATTAGTGCCCATCAGTGCCACCTGCTCAGTGCCAATTAGTGCAGCTTATCAGTGCCCATCAGTGTAGCCTCATCAGCGAAGAAGAAAAATTACTTATTTGCAAAATTTTATAACAGAAACAAAGAAAAACTTTTTTTTCTGTATTTTTTCATTTGTTTAGCAAAAATTAAAACCCCAGTGGAGATTAAATTCCAGCAAAAAATGCTCTATCTATCTCAAAAAGTGGATAAAAATTTCATATGGGTACAGTGTTGCATGACCGCGCAATTTTCATTCAAAATGTGACAGTGCTGAAAGCTGAAAATTGGCCTGGGCAGGAAGGGGGTGCAAGTGCCTCGGTATTGAAGTGTTTAAGATTGCTAACAAAATTAAAACCCACTCTCTTAAAAAAAAAAAAAAAAAGGTTGTTATGAGTATTGCTTAGAGAACTTTAAATAGAATAGGGTGAACTTCCCTTCCATACTAAGGGGCATAGACTCAGCAAAGGAAAAGCAGCTTTTGCCAGCCATAGTAATATTTCTGAAATAATATAATGAAGAAACATTTGTACTGATGCTGAAATATTGTAAATTAATTTTTGTCTTTTATGGTAATTGTTACAAAAGTAAAAAGTAAAAATAAAAAGGTATTGATTTGAATCTGAAGCTTCAAGGTAAAGATCAACATATTCTAAGTATGACTTCTGAAGTAAAATTATTTTCTAATTAACTTGGACTTCACAAGAAAATTTTGAGAAAGGGAGATTTGAAGCACTGATTAAATAGCATGGCTGGTGGGGTGTCCTAATCTGTCTGTGAATGAGTCCCGCCAAATGGGTAAGCATTCAGTTCTCAATTCATTCCGAACTTGTGTTCAGACCTAACCTCAAGCTCATCCCTACTTCTCACTACCAGAGGTAGTGAAACTATCAAGCCATTTTCTCATTACCAGAGGTAGTATGATAAACCATCTTCTCACTACAAAAGCTAGTGAGACTGCAAAACCATCTTCTCACTTTTTGATATTGTGAAGCCCATGGAGTGACCAGATCAAGCCACTTTTTCACTATTGGGGTAGTGTTACCATCAAGAGGTAGTGAGATCATCAAACCATGTTCTCAATACCAGAGGCAGTGAGACCATCAAATCATCTTCTCAATACCAGAGGCAGTGACACCATCAAACCATGTTATCAATACCAGAGGCAGTGAGACCATCAAACCATGTTCTCAATACCAGAGGTAGCGAGATCATCAAACCATCTTCTCAATATCAGGGGTAGTGAGACCATCAAACCATCTTCTTTCTAACCTTTTGGTATGCTGAGGCCCATGGAATGACAGATAAACATCAAAGCTTGGGGGCTAAGAATATGCATGCATCGTACATACTAGGGGGAGTACAACTGGGGGAATCCATAGTGGAGAAGAATCTGGGAGTTTTGGTAGATCATAAGCTTAATAATGGCATGCAATGCCAAGCTGCGGTTTCCAAAGCAAGCAAAATCCTTTCTTGTATTAAGAGAGGTATGGACTCCAGAGATAGAGACATTATTTTGCCCCTGTACAAATCATTAGTAAGACCTCATCTGGAATATGCAGTTCAGTTTTGGGCACCAGTTCTCAAAAAGGATATCGGGGAACTGGAGAAAGTGCAGAGAAGGGCAACCAAACTAATAAGAGGCATGGAGGAGCTCAGCTATGAGGAAAGATTAGAGGATCTGAATTTATTCTCTCTTGAGAAGAGGAGATTAAGGGGGGATATGATCAACATGTACAAGTATATAAGTGGTCCATATAGAGAACTTGGTGTTGAGTTATTTACTTTAACCACTTTAAGACCAAGCCTCTTTTTGGAGTTTGGAGGTTATCAGCTAAAAACAGGTTTTTTTGCTATA
>BLSH010517591.1:330260-341391 GCA_018402905.1 Glandirana rugosa | reverse complement strand
ATAAGTGGTCCATATAGTGAACTTGGTGTTGAGTTATTTACTTTAAGATCATCACAAAGGACAAGGGGGCACTCTTTACGTCTAGAGGAAAAAAGATTTCATCTACAAATATGGAAAGGTTTCTTCACAGTAAGAGCTGTGAAAATGTGGAATAGACTCGCTCCAGAGGTGGTTTTGGCCAGCACGGTTGATTGCTTTTAAAAAGGCCTGGATTCTTTCCTTAATGTAAATAATATAATTGGGTACTAACATTTTTAGGTAAAGTTGATCCAGGGTGAATCCAATTGCCTCTCGGGGGATCAGGAAGGAATTTTTTCCCCCGTTATAGCAAATTGGATCATGCTTTGCTGGGGTTTTTTGCCTTCCTCTGGATCAACTGTCGGTGAAGGATTGTATATGGGATTATTTGGTTGTGTATGTATATGTGTGTATATATATGTATATATGTGTATATATATATATGTATATATATATATATATATATATATATATATATATATATATATATAAATGTTTTTTGTTTTTTGTTTTTTTTGAACTGGATGGACTTGTGTCTTTTTTCAACCTGACTAACTATGCAACTATGTAACTATGTAAAGCATCTTCCCCTTTCCAGAAGTCCAAGCTTCCCTATGAATGCATCTGTATAACTGACTCTCCTCCTCTACTCATTCATCGTTCTCTATGTATTAGTAACCTCATAAATTAAAACTGCACCAATTTTTCTAAAGATATTGTCAAAAAATGTTTCACTTCCATATAAGCTTGCAGATGTATGTTACTTAGAAAAATTCATTTTTTTATCATTTTTTCCCATCCTTGTTTTCAGGGAGAAAAATATTTAAAAAAAATACATTAGTATACATTTATCATTGTTATTGTAGTTACATAGTACTGCACAGCCACAAATATCCCTGGCCATTAAAAAGCAGCCTGTGGGTGCCTACATAATTGAAATTCTGCCCTTTTTCTATCCAAAAATAAAGCTGCAAGCTGTCTACATATATGCCATGAAGACTTGATTGAGTATTCTGATTAATCATTTGGAAATATAAAATCTGGCATTGACGACAGAAAGTTCACTACAAAACTTCATCATATATTCCAACTTATATGTTTCATTTCTGTTCTCTGTGCAAAACTAAATCTAAAAAAGGGCAAAAAAACCCCATAAAATCCTACAAATTCTAGCCAGATACTGTATTTTCTTCTACCTTAACCTGGATTCCTGGATGGCTTCCGACCTTCATTCTGTTCCACTGATAATACTTTATTTGGCATAATTTTTGAAGATGAATTATATTATTGCACCATCACATTCACAAGAGACTTAACATTGTGTAATCAGGCCAATTATATTTCTGAAATGTTGTAGCTGAGTTGAAAAACAAATAATACATTTGGAAATGTGTCAGCTAGTGACAAATTACTCATCAGTGTTTATTAGCTGGAATTGTTTCAAAATCTTCTAACACATGGGAAAGAAAAATGTGGAATGTGTTTTGTTTTTAATCATAGATACAAGCATACAAAGGAAGATGTTTTTCAATTCTTCATTCTACATTGTTACCTTTGGCCTACAGTTTGAATATTTTTACACATACATAGCAACGTACAAAAGAACATATTTTTTGGGGTATGTTGACGTGTGTTCTCAGGTGCAAATTGTTTAAAAAAGTCATTCTCAACTTAGGTTCCATGGAACTCTATGGTTCTTTCAGAGGATGCTAGGGGTTCCTTGAGTTGTGGCTGATTGGCCTCCCATTTGACGGTGCCTACATAATTCTGGATCCAATAGCACCTGGCAGAGCCAGCAGCACATCAGCATTGATCTTTTTCGCTGGCTTTTTAATCACCACTGCAAGTAGAGCATTCTTAACACTGCCCACCAATGGAATGGGCACTCTTACCACTGCCCACCAATGTAAGGAGCATTTTGTCCACTGACCACCAATTCATTTGTTTTTGCACAGGTTCCTCCGAGACCCTAAAATTATTTAAAGGGTTCCTCTGGGGCAAAAAAGTTTGAGAATGATAATCAATTCTAAATATTGATTTTGCTTAAAGCTGAGCCCAAGCAAACAACGGGACAGTCCAAATATATTTACTGTTTTACCTGCCAAAAATTTGTAGTTATGGTCATCCATTTTTGCAAAGCACACATAAATCACTGCTACCTGCCATTATTTCCTGGATCAGCTTGTGGGTGGGGGGACCAACCACCCTGCATATGGGGGTACCTTCTGCCATACATGCACTCATCAATGTCTTAGTCAATCCCAGTCTTAGTTCACTGGGTTCAATATTGAGTTGGCTCGCCCTTTGCTGCTATAACAGCTTCAACTCTTCTGGGAAGGCTGTCCACAAGGTTTAGGAGTGTGTCTATGAGAATGTTTAACCATTCTTCCAGAAGCACATTTGTGAGGTTAGGCACTGATGTTGGATGAAAAGGCTGGGCTCACGTTCTCCGCTCTAATTCATCTCAAAGGTGTGCTATCGGGTCGAGGTCAGGACTCTATTCCGGCCAGTCAAGTTCCTCCACCCTAAACCCACTCATCCATGTCTTTATGGACCTTGTTTTGTGCACTGGTGGAGGAACTTGACTGGCCTGCACCCAATAGAGCATCTTTGGGATGAATTAGAGCAGGGACTGCGAGCCAGGCCTTCTCATCCACATCAGTGCCTGACCTCCTCTGGAAGAATGGTCAAACATTCCCATAGACACACTCCTAAACCTTGTGGACAGCCTTCCCAGAAGAGTTGAAGCTGTTATAGCTGCAAAGAGTGGGCCAACTCAATATTGAACCCTACAGACTAAGACTGGGATGCCATTTTAAGTTCATGTGCATGTAGGTAGGTGTCTCAATACTTTTGACAATATAGCGTATGTCTATTTCAATTTAGCTGAGTGTCTGAAATTGCACTTTAAGAAAGGCAAAGGTTCAGAAGCCATAGGTAAGCAAGTAATTATTTATCAAAGTCTCAAAGTTGTAATCTTTCCCCATTGTACCTGAAAAAAAAGTTTTGGCTACATCTTAAATTCCATATTTTTCACAGGTTTTTGTATGTGCCTTCTGTTCCCATAAAAAGCCCTAAGGCATGCGTGTCAGCATCTTTCCTGGAAAAAAAAAAAAAAAAAATATATATATATATATATATATAAATACAGTGGGGCAAAAAAGTATTTAGTCAGCCACCAATTGTGCAAGTTCTCCCACTTAAAACGATAAGAGAGGCCTGTCATTTTCATCATAGGTACACTTCAACTATGAGAGACAGAATGAGGAAAAAAATCCAGAAAATCACATTGTCTGATTTTTAAAGAATTTATTTGCAAATGATGGTGGAAAATAAGTATTTGGTCAATAACAAAAGTTCATCTCAATACTTTGTTATATACCCTTTGTTGGCAATGACAGAGGTCAAACATTTTCTATTAGTCTCCACAAGGTTTTTCACACTGTTGCTGGTAGTTTGGCCCATTCCTCCATGTAGATCTCCTCTAGAGCAGTAATGTTTTGGGGCTTTCGCTGGGCAACACGGATTTTCAACTCCCTCCAAAGATTTTCTATGGGGTTGAGATCTGGAGACTGGCTAGGCCACTCCAGCATCTTGAAATACTTCTTACGAAGCCACTCCTTCGGGCGGTGTGTTTGGGATCATTGTCATGCTGAAAGACCCAGCCACGTTTCATCTTCAATGCCCTTGCAGATTGAAGGAGGTTTTTACTCAAAATCTCATGGTACATGGCCCCATTCATTCTTTTCTTTACACGGATCAGTCGTCCTGGTCCCTTTGCAGAAAAGCAGCCCCAAAGCATGATGTTTCCACCCCATGCTTCACAGTAGGTATGGTGTTCTTTGGATGCAACTCAGCATTCTTTCTCCGCCAAACACGACAAGTTGAGTTTTTAGCAAAAAGTTCTATTTTGGTTTCATCTGACCATATGGCATTCTCCCAGTCCTCTTCTGGATCATCCAAATGCTCTCTAACAAACTTCAGATGGGCCAGGACATGTACTGGCTTAAGCAGGGGGACACGCCTGGCACTGCAGGATTTGAGTCCCTGGCGGCGTAGTGTGTTACTGATGGCAGCCTTTTTTACTTTGGTCCCAGCTCCCTGCAGGTCATTCACTAGGTCCCCCCCCATGTGGTTCTGGGATTTTTGCTCACCGTTCTTGTGATCATTTTGACCCCACGGGATGAGATCTTGTTTGGAGCTACAGATCAAGGGAGATTATCAGTGGTCTTGTACAGTCAGGTCCATAAATATTGGGACATCGACACGATTCTAAACTTTTTGCCTCTATGCACCACCACAATGGATTTGAAATGAAACAAACAAGATGTGCTTTAACTGCAGACTTTCAGCTTTAATTTGAGGGTATTTACATCCAAATCAGGTGAACGGTGTAGGAATTACAACAGTTTGTATATGTGCCTCACACTTTTTAAGGGACCAAAAGTAATGGGACAATTGGCTGCTCAGCTGTTCCATGGCCAGGTGTGTGTTATTCCCTTATTGTTGGAAATTATGAATTTATAATATTATTTTGAATAATATTGGGCTCTGAAATATATGAAATGTATGAAATATAATGTAATATGTTTGTTATATTTGTAAGGTTATTTCAATGTGCTTTTGGACAGAGAAAATGTTGTATGTGCAATTCTATTTCAAACCTCGTGTGAAGTAATGTTAGGAGGAGTCATGAGTAGTCTTTTTATGGACTAAAAGCCATATAAGTAGGTATAGGTTACTTTGAAAAGAGCTGACCTAAGGTTTACAAACAGTATAAGAATTTGTGACTTTGTGATGTTAGCTAGGAAGAGAGATGAAGGATATGGAAGCCTACATTCTCGGAGACCTGACATGAACACCTGTCAGAACTCTTCCTCCTCCTGACTGACATCTGAAGCCATACCATATCTCATCATAGACTTCATATTATGTTGCTACGTAAGTTTGTCTGATGTTATGTTATGTTATGAAGAATAAACCAAAAAAGATTTTCCAATGATGTCGTTCATGCAAGTTTCTTCGATGAAAGCTAAGAAAGGATTTTCAACATCATGGTGGAAGAATGCGGACACACACATAGATTGTTTAATCTTGACGCCTGTTTACGATCCTGCTACAAAAAGTGAGTTTTTATGTCTGTTTTCTCACCTGTCAATAGCTTGTATGTTTTAGCAAGCAGAAGAAAAAAAAAAATCACAGTTCGGACAGTGTCCCCCTAATTTTAAAGATAAAAGGATTTCCGGTTTGAAGCGTAACGTTACGACGTGGAGGATTCTGCCAAGGTCACGGGACACAATCAGGGATATTGGTTGCTAAGGTACGTGAAAGTTTTCACGGGATATCAGGATTGGATAGTCTGAGGAAAAAAAATTTGACATTTCCACGTTATTAAAAACCCACCATTGAAGGAATATTTGGCAGATATTGCCTTTGGAACAATGGCAAGTTTGGAAATCAGACACTGAAAAAAATAGGGACGGACGCTCAGGACAAAAGATAATAGACACTTTTCTTCAAGGAAACTAAACAGATGGAAGTCATAAGGTATTTCAAAATAAGAACAGGAAAAAGCTTCAAAGAAGAAAAAATGCACACACATGGAACGAAAGAACAGACAACGGAACGACAGAAAAGTCAACAGAACAACAGAAGACAAAATGTAACCTCTCAAGACAAAAATACAAATGGACTGCTCGTCTCTTGTTTTTTTAAGCGCGCATAAGAACTATCATTCTAAACAAGGGTGAGTGTTTGTTTTAAGCAAGATAATGGTTTAAGAAAAATCTATGTATTTAGTTGGAATAAGAACTGTATGTAAACTACATGATGGAAAAGAACATGTTTAGTGTATAATAAAAAAAATCCTACAAGATGTGGTTGCATGAAATAGTTAATGGTTGAACAATTTTTATGAAAAATGTTAAATTTGGTAATTCAATTAAAGGTAATATATTATCTTACTAAAGCTACTCTTGAAATATTAAAATATGAAAGTTTTAAAAATTCTAAAAAGTCAAATTGTTAAAAATTATGTTAAAATTGATTTGCAATGGGTATTTTTTGGTAAAAGTGAAGACGATGATTGAGAAAGAATTTTCTCGGGGAATTGGCCAATCACAGTTTATGGGGGAACCCAATCTGTGAGTTTCACGAGATTGTTCTCTTAATTAATCAATTGTCTTTGCTATAATAAGAAAAGTCATATTGAACAGCAGTGTACATGATTTTTAGCAGATGTACAATCAAAATCTGATATAAAAAGTTAAAAATTTTAAAAAAGATAGAAACGAGATTGTTACTGATTGTACAACAATTGTACAATGTGTGGTAACTAAGTCTGGCAATGAACAGACCAACTGTAATAGAACATTCTTTGTGACAGTACTAGCAGCTCGTAAGAAGAAGCCTAGATCCAGTTACATACTAATTAGCTACTCATCTTAAAATAGTTTGGAGTACAGTACAACACATTTTTGTGTTAACCTTCAGAGATGTGGAAAAGGATCCCAAGAGATACAAATATATATGTAAATTATTGTTTACTGATGTAATTGTTTTAAGAATATTTTTTGGGTCTTAATACATTTTCTCCAGAATTCATTATTATTTTTTAGGCAAGCATCTGTCGGGGAAAATTTTAATGAATTACTAAAGCTTATAGAGGATACAGGTCAAATATATTTAATGAAATGAGAGGCCTTGTATACAACAATTTAAATATCTAAAATAAAGTATTTATAAATTTGGTATTTCAGACTAATATAGAGATCTATCTCTCTCTCAAATATTTTACATGCAAATGAAAGCGAGAGACAAGAAAACTTTATAAAAGCTAGTGCTGTTACAAATGTTATAGAATATTGTCCATTGCTGTGAAGTTTTACATCATTTGTTTTTAAGACATCTTATGTAACACGGAGGGTGTTTTTAAAGGGAAAACAGGTGTTAATTCACAAGCTTGGCCAAAAGTGACAACTGAATGTTAAAAAGGGTTGTCGGTTTAAGTAGGGAATAAATATTTTTGGGTTAAATTAATACAGTGTGAGAGACAGGGTCACATTTGAGTAATTAGATATTTTCCAAATTTTAAGTGTACACTTGTTGGAAAGGTTTCCTGTGCTTGTATATAAGGCGCCATATATCGGCACAGTGGAATTTATAAAATTATTAAACACGTGTTTACACTACAAACTGAATTTGAGTATTTGGTTGACAGGGTGACAGTCACTCACACTGTATGACAGATGTTAGTTTTAAAAATAATCTTATTTCAAAATGATCAAATTTCTTTTAGAAATAAGAATATAGAAAAAAAAAAACAAGAATTTGATTAATATTATTTTATAGGATTTAATGTAGTCACAGGATAACGAGGGAGGTTAAGAAGATAAAAATAACAATATTATAAACAAAATAGTGAATAGAGTTATTTTTAAATGTAGATATTCTTTTTGCATATCCAGATACCAGATTTAATTTTTTTTAAGCTAATGAGAGGAATCCTGAAATACTCATTTGAGAGCACTTTTGTCATAAAACTTCTGAATTTTGTTTTATTTGTTTATAAAACAACTCATAAGAAATTAAATAAGTGAATATGTAATATATTATAAAAAATATATTACTCATGAATTTGGCAATCTATATAGATTGACTATATGAGTTTTCTTTACCAGCTAAATGTGGATACAAGTATGTTTTTTTTTAGTTAATTTATTTATATAAATTAATTGAGATAATTCTGGAAATAGATAATATTGTTTTACCAAAGTTAAAATTGTTATGAACTTATGTCATATTCCATTGGGGTTGGATGTCAAACCATGGAATCAGACAATAGTTTTAATAATAAGGACATATATGCAATTTTAGGCATTTATAAAAAAAATTATGTTTCTTATCATCTTTAATACTTAATTATTATTAAGTCTAAATAGGGTAAGATGATTTAAGAAAAAGGTAAAGATTGAAGGTGATCATAGTAATTCGGAAGTATGGTTACAAAACATGGCTAGGCCTTTGTTAAATTTTTAAATAGAAATAATGTCTTGAATTATATTTCTAATGGGTATGATTAGTAGTTAAAGTTAAGGTATCGGGAATGTCAAATATCATCTGGGGAAAGTTATATTGTTATTCTTGAGGTAATTTGAGTTCAAAGAATTGGGTAAAAATAAAATGGGTAAACATTGAAAGGATTATAAATCTAGAATGGTTTATATTGATTAATGAGAATTACTTAAAGAAAACATATATAATTTTTTTATAATAATTTGATACTTGTTTCAATATTCTTTCCTAGATATATGTTTCATTTCTAAATTATTCTATTCTTTTCTGGACTTACTTTCTTAATTGTTATAATTCTATCATGATCATGAAAAGCTCAACTGGACTTCTATTTGTTCATATTTTTTTGTTTTTTTCATTCCATCATTATTTTTGATTATGTTATCAAGGACTATGATTTTTGCTTGGACAATGATTTATTCATATAGACTTGCATCACATGTGTCATATCGATCGTTCGATCATTATGAAAGGGGGAGTTTGGATGTGACTCTTAATGAATTTTTTTATGAATAAGAGCATATTATTGGTATTTAGATATTGAAAATGTTCATGGTACTGAAATAATAGGAAAAACATAAGCAACTCTGCATAGACATTTGAAATTTGATATTTTTAAGTTTATTAGATACTTGAAAGATTAATATCACAGTAATAATGAGGATAGTTTAATATACTATACATTATAGTTATTATATTTAGGTTTCTTAATTTTTATAGGAACACATATTAATACAGAATTATACACATAGAATTTATTTTTATTAAATTTGAGAGAACACATAACTTGGGAAAATTTGGATAGTTTGTTATAACAAGAATGTATAATAAATAGTACATTTGGGAGTATTAATACATAATGTATCCTAATTTAAAAAAAAAAGAAAGGGTTAGGAATTTAATATAATAATTAATGGATATATATATTTTTAATGAAGAAAATGTTAATTATATCCAAAAGAAAAAAAAGGGTATAGTTAAAATACATATAGGCTTGTGTGGAAGAAAATAATTAGATTTAAATTTCTAAATAAGAGTTATAGTTGAATTAAATAATACACAATAAGAAAAAGGGGAAATAGAAAAAGTTGCTTGCTGGTCATAGATAGATAGATAGATAGATACATGAATGGATGGATACATAGATGTATAAATGAATATGATAAATTATATATGGAAAGTTATATTTTTATGTATCAACAGATGAATGGGTTATTTATTATATGTACAGTATCAAGGATAATGTATAAAAGCATATATTGTAGAATTATTTGGTTAGTGAAATTTCCTGGAATGGAAGAATTTGTATTAATTAATATTTTATATTATGGATTAACATAATTTTTTGATATATCAAAGATATTATTTGTTTCTTCCTTATATTTAACATAGTTATTTAATATAGTTAAAGTTATAAGAGGTTTACAAAAAGTTAAATAAATTTATGAATTTGAAGGAAGAATTCTTTGATGATATTATGTTATAATTAGACGGAAAATTAATTAAAATGAATAAATATATATTAATTTATAGTTTCTTGATGAAATGAGATAGTTAAATTTTTCACAAGAAAATATTTCAGAATATTAGGAAAATGCTTTTTTACAATATCTGACATACTAAATTGTTGTTTATTGTAAATATTTCAGAGAAAAGTATTATTTAAAATGAATGCACTTTTGTTGATAGTTATAGTGCATTGATGGGGAATTGTTGGAAATTATGAATTTATAATATTATTTTGAATAATATTGGGCTCTGAAATATATGAAATATAATGTAATATGTTTGTTATATTTGTAAGGTTATTTCAATGTGCTTTTGGACAGAGAAAATGTTGTATGTGCAATTCTATTTCAAACCTCGTGTGAAGTAATGTTAGGAGGAGTCATTAGTAGTCTTTTTATGGACTAAAAGCCATATAAGTAGGTATAGGTTACTTTGAAAAGAGCTGACCTAAGGTTTACAAACAGTATAAGAATTTGTGACTTTGTGATGTTAGCTAGGAAGAGAGATGAAGGATATGGAAGCCTACATTCTCGGAGACCTGACATGAACACCTGTCAGAACTCTTCCTCCTCCTCCTGACTGACATCTGAAGCCATACCATATCTCATCATAGACTTCATATTATGTTGCTACATAAGTTTGTCTGATTTTATGTTATGTTATGAAGAATAAACCAAAAAAGATTTTCTAATGATGTCGTTCATGCAAGTTTCTTCGATGAAAGCTGAGAAAGGATTTTCAACACTTATTATCCCATTTACAAGGAGCAGATAAAAGGTCCAGAGTTAATTTCAAGTGTGCTATTTGCATTTGGAATCTGTTGCTGTCAACTCCCAATATGAGATCCAAAGAGCTATCACTATCAGTGAAGCAAGCAATCATTAGGCTGAAAAAACAAAACAAACCCATCAGAGAGATAGCAAAAACATTAGGTGTGACCAAATCAACTGTTTGAAACATCCTTAAAAAGAAAGAACGCACCGGTGAGCTCAGCAACACCAAAAGACCTGGAAGGCCATGGAAAACAACTGTGGTGGATGACCGAAGAATTCTTTCCCTGGTCAAGAAAACACCCTTCACAACAGTTGGCCAGATCAAGAACACTCTCCAGGAGGTAGGTGTATGTGTGTCAAAGTCAACAATCAAGAGAAGACTTCACCAGAGTGAATACAGAGGGTTCACCACAAGATGTAAACCATTGGTGAGCCTCAAAAACAGGAAGGCCAGATTAGAGTTTA
This sequence comes from Glandirana rugosa, assembly GCA_018402905.1. Taxonomy (NCBI): domain Eukaryota; kingdom Metazoa; phylum Chordata; class Amphibia; order Anura; family Ranidae; genus Glandirana; species Glandirana rugosa. The sequence continues at coordinate 330,553 of BLSH010517591.1, read as the reverse complement.
CCAAACAACATCTAAAAAAGCCTTCACAGTTCTGGAACAACATCCTATGGACAGAACTTGTACCAGAGTGATGGGAAGAGAAGAGTATGGAGAAGGAAAGGAACTGCTCATGATCCAAAGCATACCACCTCATCAGTGAAGCATGGTGGTGGTAGTGTCATGGGGTGGGCATGTATGGCTTTCAATGGAACTGGTTCTCTTGTATTTATTGATGATGTGACTGCTGACAAAAGCAGCAGGATGAATTCTGAAGTGTTTCGGGCAATACTATCTGCTCATATTCAGCCAAATGC
>BLSH010517591.1:308245-326991 GCA_018402905.1 Glandirana rugosa | reverse complement strand
GCTCCCGCCCTCCACAACTTCTGCTACATCTCCACTCTTCCACCTGACACTCTCCTTCCCCCAGCTGGGCAGACTACAGTATTTAAGAAGGCCCACCCCTGCCAATTAAAGGTGGGGATTGGTAAGGGCTCCTTAACATACCTCAGAAAGTCCCACCTCCTTTTCCATCCCCCTTTCCAGAGCCTTCTGGAAACAAAGGGGAGGGGTAACCAAGGGGTGTTCCTTCCTGCAGTCTCCAGCTCTTCCTGCACCACTCACCTACCCAGATTAAAACATCCAGGCCTGCACAACAGCCAGGCCTGACTAAATTTGGCTCTCCTAACAAAAATATATCACCTAAGCACCTATTCACTATGGGGCGAGATATATATATATATATATATATATATATATATATACTGTATATCCGTATACATACAGTGCCTCGAAAAAGAATTCGTACCCCTTAACATTTTCCACATTTTGTTATGTTACAACCAAAAACATAAATGTATTTTATTGGGATTTTATGTGATAGACCAACACAAAGTGGCACATAATTGTGAAGTGGAAGGAAAATGATAAATGGTTTTCCAAAATTTTTACAAATAAATATCTGAAAAGTGTGGCGTGCATTTGTATTCAGCCCCCTTTACTCTGATACCCCTAACTAAAATCTAGTGGAACCAATTGCCTTCATAAGTCACTTAATTAGTAAATAGAGTCCACCTGTGTGTAAATTAATCTCTGTATAAATACAGCTGTTCTGTGAAGGTTTGTTAGATACCTTTCATGTGGAAGCGCTTTACAGGTGTTTTTGTGCTAAAAATAGCATCTGTAAAGTGCCTGTAAACTGCCTCTTCTGCAGCCCCATTGTGAAAACCCGAGTGCTTTCACACTGGGGCAGTCTGCTTACAGGAGAGGAAAAAAAGTCCTGCAAGCAGCATCTTTGGGGTGTTGCGGGAGAGGGGCATACACCACTCCTCCACCGCCCCTGTCCATTGAAATTAATCAGCACCGCTTTCAAAGCTCCTTAAAAGTGATTTGAAAGCAGCGCTAATCAGATGCTTTTAACCCCTTTTTGACCCCTTCTGGGGGTTAAAAGCACCCCTTTAGCGGTGCTTTACCGCTAATGCTCAGGCCGCCCCAGTGTGAAAGGGGTCTTAGAGAACCTTAGTGGACAAACAGCATCATGAAGGCCAATAAACACACCAGACAGGTCAGGGATAAAATTGTGGAGAAGTTTAAAGCAGTGTTAGGTTATAAAAAAATATTACAGCTTTGAACATCTCACAGAGGACTGTTTAATCCATCATCTGAAAATGGAAAGAGTATGGCATAACTGCATACCTACCAAGACATGGCCGTCCACCTAAAGACAGGCCGGGCAAGGAGAGCATTAATCAGAGAAGCAGCCAAGAGGCCCATGGTAACTCTGGAGGAGCTGCAGAGATCCACAGCTCAGGTGGGAGAATCTGTCCACAGGACAACTATTAGTCATGCACTCCACAAATCTGACCTTTATGGAAGAGTGGAGAGAAGAAAGCCATTGTTGAAAGAAAGCCATAAGACATCCAGCCTGTAGTTTGCAAGAAGGGAACACAGCAAACATGGGGAAGAAGGTGCTCTGGTCCAGATGAGGCCAAAATTGAACTTTTTGGCTTAAAAGCAAAATGCTATGTGAGGTGGAAAACTAACACTGCACATCACCCTGAACACACTATCCCCACCGTGAAACATGGTGGTGGCAGCATCATGTTGTGGGGATGTTTTTCTTCAGCAGGTACAGGAAAGCAGGTCAGAGTTGATGGGAAGATGGATGGAGCCAAATATAGGGCAATCTTAGAAGAACTGTGCAGAGCTCCTATGTAGTAAAAAAGTCCAAAAGTACATTCAGTAAAGACTTCCTCACACGTGCTGTATCAGTGGGATCTTAGAGCATGCACATTTCAGCTTCACATGTGAACAAGGGTGCTCAGGAGTCCATCACCAATTACACAGGCTGCTCACCTTTCTCTTATGATCTTTATTACAGGGATCATACAGAGCCTCTACCTTTAATTAGGGAAAAGGCAACAACCCCTTTAGCCGAAGCCGGGCGACCCCCGTTCTCTATGCGGCCAGCCGAAACTGACCGCCACCTATACTAGGTGGGGGTCCCTCGAAGGGAGACCCCATGAGAGGCGGTGGATCAAGCCAAAAGGCCATACCCACCACCTTCCCAAGACGTTCAGGGTAGGCCCGAAGACCGTACACCTTACTAATCAAACGCGCAAGTGTACCCAACAATCAAGTGACACAACACTACAAACAACACACAAAAAAACATATAATAGTGGTGGGAGGATAGTGGAGAGGTGAAAAGGTGCCTTTGTACTGGACAAAGGCCGGCCTTGTGGTCAGGAATCAAAAATTCCTCTGGTCCTGGCCAAAAGGCACGGCCCTAGAGGCATGTACAAAAAGAAGGTGGACATGGTGCAATGACCTAGGTGCCATCAACTCAAAGTGCTGCCACTCACTGTGAGATTCAGGCACCCCTGGACTGCCACTCCAGGGGCACATGCACCACAGGCTTCTTTCCCAACCCGGCTCTTCAGTCAGACCAGTGCCTCGCCATACCTACCAGAAAGACCTTTCTTTGTTTCCCGTGTACTCACTCCCGGCCCCCAATTACCTACGAGCGATCTGGTTTCAGTACCATCCGGTACTAACCATCCAGAATCCAATTACACCGCAGGATTTGCATAGCTGCAGCCCTTCCAGCCCAGTTGGCCACAGCTACAGCTCAGCGCCTCCTTTGGCAACTGATAAGCACAGGTACTACATATGGTCTAGCCAACAGGCCGAGAAACTCAGCCCTCCAGCTCTGACCAGCACAGCACCCGTCCCACTCAGAAAGAGCCCTTCCAGCTTTCCCAGAGAAACATCCACCATCCCCCTCTCTTTGATGGCTTCAGTTCCCCCAATACTTGCCTTCCAGCCTTCTTTACGCCAGGATTTGCCTAGCCACTGCTATCCTGAACAATCACTTGGCCAGGGCAGAAGCACAGCGCCTCCTTTGGCAACTGATAAGAACAGATTTTTTTTTTTTTCCACATCAGTTCTGACATAACCTCATCTCCTTCTTTCCCATCTAGGTTTTACTCGACAGCACAAGAACATCTTTTCATCAGATCATCTTCTGTGGTAAGTATCAGTTTTATCTTTTATAGAAAAAGTCATAAATACATATTATTCACCTATCCACTAGCCCAACTATGCTAAACAACCTTATTTTAACCTCATTCCTACCTTATTATAACTCTACACCAAATACTTCCACCTACTCCTCCTCCAAAAATCCGATGCCTCCTCCTCCCCCATCACTTTCACATCCCACAGGTAAGTCACATATAACTTGGCCACACATAACTTTACACATTCCTCTGGCCCCATCGCTACATCCTTTTTAACGTATAGACACCGTTCATCCCATACAACCTCCTTCATTATACACGAGAAGATCCAAGCCTTTTTCTGTATTTTTCTATCTCCTTGTGCCATACCATACATCCATACCTACAAGGTAAGTAGGCTTACTCCCAATACTTCTCTTGCAAACCTGTCAAATTTTCTTTGCATCACTTTTACAAAGCTACAGTCCCAAAAAACATGATAGACAGTCTCCATTGCCGTACACCCTCTAGGACACATTTCATCTCGACTTAAATCTCTTGATTTCAGAAAATATTTTGTCAAAAGACACTCATGGAAGGTCTGCCATGCGACACTCCTCTGCCGATTTGACACGCCTCCCCAACTTAATCTGCTCCAAATTTCTTGTGCTTTACTTGCAGGAAAGTTATATATATTACTGACTGTTTCATTTCTCCTCAGCCAACGTACCAACTTCACTTTATCCGTTGTTCCTTCTGTCATTTCATTCAATTTATTACTTGTAAAGAAAGATTTTAACTTCAAATAAAATACTGGGGTTATAAAGGCTTTTGGCCTAGATAAATCTTTTTGGCACCAACCCCATTTCCACACTTCCCATCCAGCCAGATAGTGCTTGAATTTTGCAGTTCTATTGCAACTTTGAAAAATTTTAAAACAATTCAACCAATAAATATCCAAAAAGGTTCTGAGGTCAGGAATATTATGTCCTCCATTCTTACCCTCCTTTTTGATTACTTCTCTCCTTAGTCTCTCCATCTTTGAGCCCCAAAAAAATCTGCACATAAGCATTTCCAACTTTTTACACCAAACGTTGTTTGGAGGGAAGACGGTTGCAAAAAACAAACATAATGGTAGCAGTACTGCTTTTGAAATTAACACTTTCCCTGTAAATGTTAATTTTCTTAGTTTCCAGAACTCTACTTTCTCCTGGATCTTCTCCACCGCTTTCTCAGCATTCACAGAATTTGACAGGTTTTTTTCGAAGTGTACTCCCAGAACAGTGATTGTCTCAGTCTTGGGTATTTTTTCTGAAACCACATTATCTGCCCCACTCAAGCTACATAACTGGCTTTTCCCCCAGTTCACTTTTAGCCCTGATACACCCGAAAACATTCTTAACAGCAGGTCTACTCTGTTCAGGTCAGCTTGATTACTACATAGAAAACACATGTCATCCATGTAGCATAGTCTAACCCCATCTCCTCCTGGCATAAAAAAGCCTTTCAGCACTTTGTCTTTCTGTGCATATCTCAATAGAGGCTCAACTACGCAAATAAAAAGAATGGGTAACAATGGGCATCCCTGCCTAACTCCTGACAGGATATCCACTGCCACTGACAATTTCCCATTGATCTGGCTTGAGATTCCAGAGTACAGACTTTTAAGAATCTCTACCACAGGACCTGGCACTCCCGTTTCTTTAGGCACAAAAAGAGAAACCTATGGGACACTTTGTCGTAAGCCTTCTCCAAATCTATTCCGGCCACTGTCAGCGTCTTGTTATTCGCCTGAAGGTAAAACATGAAATCTCTTAATAATATCAGGCCATCCGACATTCTTCTTCCTGGTACAGCGCATGTCTGCCACTCGCCCACCATTTTTCCAATCACCTGCTTCAACCGGTTTGCAAACATCTTCGCGTAGATCTTATAGTCGCAGTTCAGTAACGTGATTGGGCGCCAATTTTTCACATCCCTCCGATCTCCTTTTTTCTTATATATCAACGTGATCAGACCTTCCTTCATAGATGGCGAGATACATTTTTCCCTCCTGCAAAATTCCAACACCTCAACAAAATACTTTCCCACTATGGGCCAAAAATAATCAAAAAATTCCACGGGTATCCCATCTTTTCCGGTGGTTTTATTTCTCTGCATACTCTTGATCGCATCCATCACCTCGCGCTCCGTGAATTCTTCCTCCAACATATTCTTCTCCTCTGGATCCAATGCATCTTCAAGTATTCCACAGTATTCCTGTACCTCCTGTAGTTTAGCCGATTCCTTTTCATTATACAGATCCGCGTAAAAATCCTTCACCATCTTCTCAATACCTTCACCCGTCACCACTTCACCATTCGCTAGTATAGATGTCATTGCACTCTTGGGGCTGAGGACTTTTTTAAAGAAAAAATGTGAACACTTTTCACTCTCTTCGAGGTCTTGAATCTTGGCCTTAAATACAATTTCTTTCCCTCTTTGTCTCAGATCTTCATTCCGTTGTTCTCTTACTTGCTTAATTTCCTCCTCGACGTCCAGTCCCAATCCTTTACACCGATACAAGAAGTGCAGTTGGCTCACAAGTCTAGTATTCTCTTCTCTTCTTTTTTGGGCTCTCTTTTTACCCAATTTGGTAAAGAAGCTGGCCACCCGTGCTTTAACATAATCCCACCACTCTAGGATATTCTCATATCTCACCCTTTGTGCTACTAATTTGTCAAAGAAAAAGGAAAATTCATTACGTACAATTGGGTCTTGTAAAACTGAGGTGTTCATTTTCCACACCCCCTTCCCAACTCTCAGTCCATCTTCCACTTCCACTGTCCCACATACTGCCACGTGATCCGAAAATGACATTTTATGACATCCATAACCTTTGATACTTAAATTATCTGATACAAGCACAAGATCTATACGTGATTTACATGTTCCCTTATCCGAAAAGTAGGAAAAAGGTACTTCCTCTCCACCCACCTCCACCGCCACATCTTTTAGTTTAAAGTAATCCACAATTTCACTTATTTTTTTGCAAGTTACATCAAGTTTAGACTCTCCCACTCCTTCACGATCTTGCACTCTATGGATAAGATTAAAGTCCCCTGTTAGGATTGTTGGGATTCTTCCCAATAGGTATATCCTTAGTTGCTCCAGTAATTCCATCATCTCGTTTTTATCAGTATTGGCATAAATGTTAAAAAGCCTTATTTTGGTTACACGATATTCCAAATGGCATAATAGCAGTCTGCCTGGCACAATGCATTCATAAGACACAATCCTTACATCTTTATTTTTACAAAGCACTCCCACTCCTTCATTACGACAGGCACACACAGGGGACCACACACAATCACCCCCTCCCCATTCAGATTGCTCTGGTATACTTTCTATGCAACATTCTTGTAAACAAAAAACATCTGCGTTCAAACATTTCATCTCCTCAAACACCGCCTTCCTTCTCCACTCAGCGTTCACACTGCTCACGTTGATGGTACATACTGTGAGGGTCATTAATAACAGAAAAATTAAGCTAGCCATCATAGCAAATACAAAGGGCCTTACATCTTTCCTTCCCGCCCTGCTTGGCTTCTTCTGACAAACATTAGTGAACCGGCGAGGTCCTGGGCTTCCCCAGACCCCCGTAAAGATTTGGAGGTAGCACCACACTAGCTCCCACCTCCTCCTTCCTCAGCTTTTTAGCGGATGATCCAGCCTCCTCCTGAGCTGACTGAACCACCCCTTGACCACATGCTAAACTTCCTTCACTCTCCTCTACCTCCTCCTCCCCTCCCCCTTCCTCCATCTCCATATCACTTGATGGCATGATTCCTACACCAGACACAGAGGCAGGGCTGCATTCCCCAGAAAGGTTCCCACAGTCCACCTCCCCTTTTGCTTCAGATGCACCTACATCCATATGAATTTCTTCTTCCTCCACCTTCTTCTTTTCACCATGCCCAGTGTCCATGGTAGAGGGAACAGTATCGCCACCAGCCACCTTCTCACTTGTGGCAGCTGTACTGGCTTCCTGCACCCCACCCACATCATTCATATCCCTGCTAGGCCCAGGACCAGCCTTCCTCGGTACTTTGGGTGCGCTGGCTGGCCCAACACCACTGATGGTGCCAGTCCCAGCCCTTTTCCTCTGGGGTTTTGGTGCCTGCTTAGGTGTGTCTTCATCATCAGATGTGTCTACTACATGTCTTCCATTTAATACATCTGAAAAGTGATAGATGTTTTTTACAACTTTATATTCCTCGAACTACCTCGCAAGGTGTCCTGATCTTTTACAAATGTCACAAACATGCCCCTGCCGACACTGGGCAGCCTGATGATCTCCACTACCACAGAACCTGCATTTCAGTCCTCCTTCACAGTTCTCCTTAGTATGCCCATAACTCAGGCATTTCCTACAATACATAGGCTGTCCCGGGTAGAATAAGAACCCTCTTTCCCCACCCACAGAGAACACCGCAGGGGGGCACTTGACTCCACCAATGCAATCAGGATCGTCCTTAAATCAGCCTACGAATCGGTATTTCCCTGACCAAATACCACATTTGTTTTTTACCTACTCTCTGCCCCTCAGGTCATTGCAGTAGGACATCAGGAAGGCTCTTATAAGTGACAAATCTGCAAACGGATTATACCAGTGGACAGTTATCACCTTCTCCTCTCTCAGGAACAAAGGTAAGGTCCGGAATTTTGTCACCAACGGTATTTCTGCACGTGACCTTGCCCGTTCATAAACGTTCCAGCACACCTCGGGAGAGATGAACGTAATATCATAAATTCCCTGAGAGGGAAAGTCTTGAAGACACAATATCTGTCTCACCTTGACATCCAGGACTCCTTTCAACAGATCCATGACCACATCCTGTAGAGTAACTTGCTCTCCATCCTTCACTCAAAACAGAATCGTATCATGAAGCCCATAGCTGGCAATTCTGCCCAAGGCAGGAAGACAATACCGTCAAAAATCCGCTGAGCCCGGAGAAGCTGGGCTCCGATCCGCCACCGACTAGCTGCTTTCGAAAAAAATGATGGGGTTCCCCCCCAAAGGGGGTCCCAAAGGATCTCCTACTCAACAACTAGCAATTTGTGGGGCTTTGTACCCACACTCACTCACTCCCTCGCTAACTTCCGGCAGTTCCCTGCCCAATAGCAACAGGGGGTGTACCCGAAGGAAACACCCCCGGCCGAGCCGGGTTAGTGCCTTCTGAAACCTTTTGACTTTAACTCACTTGGTCTTAGCCAAAAGGCCAAGGAAGCGAAATGGTGACTAGTATCAGTAGTAAAAAAAATTTGTTCAGAGTTACTTTTCCTTTAAGAGACTGGGGTAGATTGATTTGCTATTCTTATATATTTACCGCTTATAGAGATGTTTTTATTCACTTATTTACATATTAAATTATCTATTTTATATATTATAATGTATTAAAAGAAGAGCTTATGGGTAAAGAGTATAGGTTAGATTGATTTGCTATTCATATATACTTACCGCTTATAGAGATTTTTTTATTCACTTATTTACATATTAAATTATCTATTTTACATATTATAATGTATTAAAAGAAGAGCTTATGGGTAAAGAGTATAGGTTAAACGTGCTGGTCGGCAGGAAGACGTACAATTAACCCCAAATTACGCATCAATTCTGGCTGATTAGGTATGACACATTGGTGTCATCAATGGTGGTATTACATTGTGTATATGCACAATCACTTCATGTCACCACGAGTGGTTTCTGAGTCTGAGTTCGGGTACTGACTATTTAAAGTGGAAGTTGATGTTATTTCCACATCTGCTGAAGAAGTTCTGGTTAAGTGGAACATGTCACGTCTCTGTCTTTTGGGTGCGATCATCGTGGTCTGAGGGTTAGTGGAAGGTACCAGTCCCAATCGGCCTGGGGGTGATTCCTGTGGGTTCATCCCCTGCTGCTATTGGGTGGGACACTACTGGAAACACACGAGAAGGCGATAGAGGGCCGTGGACTGTCGGTTGGAAGCCATGGTGAGGCAGGAGGTGTGGAACTCCTGTCGAATTCTGGTTGAGCCAGAGCATCGTCACACCATTGGATTGAAGGAGATCGTGTTGGATGTTTTGGGCGATACTTTAGACCTACCGGTGAGTGTGATATATGCACTTCAAGACTTTCCAAGTACTGGCATTTATGATGTCTCTTTTTTTTTGGAACGTGACTGCCTGGATGCTTACGAGAATGCTCGCATGAAGAGGTTAAATGGTGATGCTTTACTGGAGAAACTTATCTTTGAATTATTGTTTGATCCCGGAAGCAAGTATGTAACCATTCATTTGTTTAACTCCTTTCTTGAAACTGCAATGGTACGTGCCTTTCTGAGACGCTATTGTTGGGATGTTGGTGCAGGGGAGAAACTTTACAACCCCTACGCTATTTACCGCAGTAAAATTAAGTTTAAAGTTAAATTTAACGCTGACCCTGGGGCATATGGGGGAATCCGGCACCTGCCGGCTTTCTTTACCATTGCTGGGAATAGGTGCTCACTCTATTATGTTGGGCAGCCAAAGTACTGCAGGCAGTGCTATAAATATGGGCACACGAAGGAGGAGTGTGAAAAGGGGGTATGCTGTCGAACATGTGGACAGGAGGGTCATCAGGCAGCAATATGTTTGTGACATATGTGGGGATGCCTCACATAAAGTGAAGGACTGTGAGAAAGTAAGTAGTACTAGGCTATTTACTTATGCCGACGTACAAGGGGGGAAGGCTAAGAGGTTTGCCAAGACTGTAGTGAAGACTGTGAGCCTGCAGCCCTCAACTGAGGGGCAGGACAGAAAGGGACCGGAGGAGGGGGGAGCCGTGATAAGGCCTATGGAGACTTCACCTCCTAAGCCGAGCTTCCCAGGACCTAGTAGGGAAGTTCCAAGCACTGCAGGTACCCAGGGGAAACAGATGGAAGGGCAGAGTGGAGGAGGAACCAAGACTAAGAGTGCAAAAGCGAAAGAGAAAAAGAAACAAGACAGTGGGGTAAATGTGAAAGGGGCCCTCGGAAGTAAGACCTTGATAGCAATTGCAGAAGGGGAGGAGGTGGAAACTAAAATACAAGAAGGAAGGGTGGAACAAGAGATGGAGGTGGAAAATGTGGAAAGTGTGGAAGCTGAAGCAGGGGATAGTGGAGGAACATCTAGGATAGAATATTATACCTCTACACCAGGGCAACGGGGGAAAGTGTGTGTGGAAAAGGAGGAGAGAGAGGAGGAGAGTCAGATTAAGAGGTTTTGGATAGAGATGCCTGACAGCCCATCCAACCGGGATCAGACCTGGTGATGGTGGGAGATCTTGCGATCTCTGAGTCTGAGGAGTCTGACGGTGAGGTCATGTGGAGGTGGGATGGAGGGAGTGGAAGGGAGCACTCTACTAAAACTGGAGACCTACTTAAGGTAGAAGGCAGGTGATCAAAATAATGTACCCATGATTACATTTCTGTTAACGTAAGGGGTATAGGCTCCTCGGTATGGAGGGCGGCTATACTGAAGGAGTTGAGTGATAATGCCTGTGATGTAATCTGTTTACAGGAATGTATGTTGGGTGATACGCCAAAACAGAAAAAATGGTGTTTTGGAAGTTCTGTTTGGTCTCCTGCTTGCACCAGTAAGAATGAAGGAGTGGGTGTGTTGCTGAAAGGAGATAGAGTCAAAATGTTGAGTTATAAAGTGATTATTCCAGGATTATTGTTGGTCCAGTTAAAATGTATTTATTTTGAGTTTCAGTTATTTAACTGTTATGCCCCTGCCTCTAAAGGGGAGTGCCAAGTCTTTATGGAGACCTTATCTCTGCATCTGCCAGGAAGATATCCCACTGTTGTAGCGGGTGATTTAAACTGCATTAGGAGTATTGGTGACAGAGTGAGTGCTGCAATAGTGTCACTAGATAGTACTTCTACAAGTTTGAATGGTTTAATTTCAGATTTTAATTTATTTAATGTGGGAGCAGAGTTGAGTGGAGAGGAAAATAAATATATGTTTTTTTTCAGATAAGGGAACAATTAAATCCCGTATAGACTATTGTTTTATTTCAAGGTCCTTAAAACCCATTGACTTTTATGTTAAAAAAATATGTTTTTCTGACCACGGTAGCGCAAAAAATAAAAACTGCAGGGGTGATCAAATACCGCTAAAAGAAAGCTCTATTTGTGGGAACAAAATTATAAAAACTTTGTTTGGGTACAGCGTCGCACGACCGCGCAATTCTCATTCAAAGCTCAACAGCACTGAAAGCTGAAAATTGGTCTGGTAGGAAAGTGTTCTAAGTGCATAGTATTGAAGTGGTTAAAGGGGAACAGAAAGTGAGTCAGAAAGAAATGGAAGAGTATTGTGATGTGGTGGGAGGAAATTTAAACGGAAGATGGTGAATGCCTGGAGGCGCAGGTGAATGAAAAAGAGATATGGAGTGCGGTGCAAAGTATGGCTATAAATAAGACTCCGGGAAGGATGGCCTGCTGGCTAAATTTTATAAAAAATGTGGCATATAGTGGGGAAACAGATATGTGAAATAGTGAGATTGGCTTTTGAGGAAGGGCATATGAGTAAGTCTATGAGAGAGGGGGTGATAACACTTATCCCCAAAGCTGGAGATAGAAGGGATATGAAGAACTGGAGACCAATTTCCCTTTTAAATGTGGATTATAAAATTCTGCCGAAATTAATAGCGAATTGTGTGAAGGAGGTGGCTGGGAAAATAATAGGAGACTACCATGTGTGCGCAGTTCCAGGAAGACTAATAGCGGATAACCTGATCCTGCTAAGGGATATGGTGTTCTTTGCGTGGTCTCATAACAGTCCTCTTGTTATAGAGAGTATAGCTCTGGAGAAGGCTTTCGACAAAGTGTCACACAGATTCTTTTTTCAAGTGCTGGATAGTATGGGCCTGCCAACCGGACTATTGAAAGCAATACGTGGGCTATATAATGACATTTCTAGCCAGGTATTGGTAAACGGGCAATTAAGTGAGGCTTTTGAAGTCAGATCCGGTGTGAGGCAAGGTTGGCCACTCTCGCCCTTGGCCTTTATTTCAGTGGTGGAACTACTTCTGAGGAAAATACAAGGGGATAAGGTTTGCAAGGGGTTTGTTATCCCAGGTAGTGGCGAACAACAAGTGAAGACGTTAGCCTATATGGATGACATAGCTATAGTAGCAACAACCCAGAGAGATTTGGATAGAGCTTCTTTACACCTAAAGATCTTTTGCAGTATGTCCGGAACGTCAATAAATTGGAAGAAGAGACAGTCTTCACACACCATTCTGGCTCTAGAGGAACGGGTGAGAGCATCTGACTCTCAAATCTGTCTCCCCGTCCCTCCAGCTACGTCCAGCACTGACTATCCTGCGGATCGGTGACAGACGCTTGCGCCAGCCAAAATTTAGGCTGCGGCTTCTGTGCGGCCTACTGATCCGGACCTGACGGAGGTCAAGGCGGAACTCCTGCACACCATCCAGCCACCATCTGCCTTCCTACCAATCCCTGGGGCCCCCATAATACACTAGCCTACCCTTCAGGTGGCCCCGGACCCATTTTCAGTAACCTACACTGGGGCTTGAGTTGCAGCTTTCTGGAATCTGGCACGGCCGCCATTTTGGACGATCGTGGCCCCTTATACGGAGCAACTAGGACCTTAGAAAAGACATAAATTGCTTCATCCCAGCCATCCCCAGGAAGCTTATCAAAAACAGCTCTGTGGCTTCCGGTCTGGACTGTGGAACACGCCAGTGAAGAGCTCAGGGGGAACCCGCTTTTAATCCCTATCCATACGGTCGCTAAAAGGACTGGTGAACCCCGCAATTGTTCCTGACAGCCTCCAGCCACTCCCTGCCTGACCCCCGGACTCACATTGGACCGATCAGCGGTGCGACCCCAGCCGCCACTGCCCTCACCCTCTTTGCGGCCTCCGCCACCAGCCAGACCCTGGCTTAGCTGATATAGACCAGGCCCTCACCATCCACCACCTGACGGCAGACGGCGGACCCACACGATCCCCTTCACCTGAACGCCAGCACTTGCACCCTAGGCCCTGGAAGCACATATAACACCTCAGCTGCAGCCTGACGTGGTTCAGCTACGACATTTTGCTACTCCCGGCCCGTACATCCGGCCCTAGAGGACTTACTGGCCCAAATCTTGGTACTGGTGGCCCTGACTGCCCGCATATCACTCTGCTGGCCATACAGAGATCACAAACATTTCTTCGGGGGGCTTGCCTACAGGCCATCTTTGTCCACCCAACCCACTTCTAAACACTACCGCAGGCCCAGGCGACTCTCCTATACAAGAATAGCTGACAGGACAGTGATCAGCACTAATGAATAAGCTTCTCATAGCAAATTCTCTGAGGCACATGTAGTCCTGAGATGATAACAATCACATAACTTGATGTAACGAGCAGGGCCCTCTGATTCCTCTTGTGCCAAATTGTGATGTAACTGTACTGTCTGCCTTCATTTTTGTAAAGCACTGCGCAAACTGCTGGTGCTATATAAATCCTGTATAATAATAATGTCCCCGCCCCCCTGCCGTCCTCTTGATCTCCTGTACAGCTAACGCTAGCCCGCACTGCCCCAGGAGCACACCTTCTCTCGCTCTATTGAATTAGAACAATCCATGGTGAAAATTGGGCCAAAACCATCGGCCCCTTCACCCCCTACAGAGCAGTGGCCTACCCACACACTGGACCGCTTTCTACTGAGGCCAGACTCCCCGGCCTCCAACATGCAGTCCACCCAAACCCACTCCGCTGACCCGTCTGACACTAGCGGCGAGACTCTCCCGATACTCTCAACAAACAGACCATCCACACCCCTCACGGTGGAAGTCTTGGATATAAAGCTACAGTCTCTTCTACAAAGCCTGACCCAGAATATCACCAGAGAGGTTGGGAAATTGTCCCAGGAACTGAGAGGTGAGCTTACACAACTAGGAGAGCGTACTGATACTCTTGAACACAAATTCGATGACTTGGTACAATATGTGGATGCCCTAGAAGAGGATAATGCAGCCTTAAAACACTCCCAGCTTCAGTCCCAACAAGAAGACCTGGAAAACAGGGAACGGCGCCAGAACCTACGGATTCGGGGGGGTCCCTGAGTCTGTGGGGGACCGGGAAATTGGGCCCTATCTGCTGAGCCTCTTTAACACTATCGCACCGCTTATCCCTGACATAGACTGGTGCCTGGATCGGGTTCATAGATCCCTTGCTCCCAAACCTCCAGTAGGAGCAAGTCCCAGGGATATCATAGTTCGCTTTCACTACTACGACAGCAAAGAAGCCCTTACAATGGCTACCCGCAATAAAACCAGGCTGGAATTCAAAGGCGCAAAAATCCAAATCTTCAATGACTTATCACCTATAACACTCGCTAAACGTTGCAGCTTCCGCCCAGTGACTACACACCTCCAAAGCCATCAGATCACCTACCATTGGGGCTTCCCCTTTCATCTGTCTGCTTCAAGGGATGGCATCCAATACTCCATGAGAGATCTACAAGAAAGCAAGACCTTTCTACGCAATCTGGGGCTCCCCCCACTCCCAGAAGAAGACATAACCCCTCTTCCTACCACGCCAAGACCCCAACGCATACCTGGCAGGATTTGGACTCCGGCTTGATCAAAATAACAGAAAAACATCTCCACCCAGCAACGTCCCTCCTCCTCCCGGAACCCGACTTGAAGGACTTTCTTAGAGGCCCTGTTGTTGTTTATGGCTAGGCCCTGTCCAGCCACCCTCTGTTGGGAACCCTTCCCACACCCTTGGGTTGAAACAGTTATATATCAATTAAAAAACATTCCCCCCCCCCGCCAGGAGGACGGCAGAGTTGACCCACTCTCATCCGGAGACTCTCATGTCCCCTCGCTGGACCCCTGGCTTCGGCCATAGGACCCTGAGAGAGAGTTATCTCTCAGGCCTCTGCTTTTTGATGTTTTTGATATTCAGGTCCCTCTTTTTTGACCTGTTCTCTGTTCATCTTTATATGATTATTATAGTTGTACACAATTTTCTGGCTTATACCACTGTATTTGTCTTAACCATACCTTTTTCCCTACAGGACATACCATGGACTTATTATTTCCATTCTCTAACTATGCTTGTTGGTTTAGATTACTTACGCTTTACTCATAAGATATTTCCATGTCATTACGAGTTCTCACGTAAAACATGAAGGGTTTGAATTCCATTCATAAAAGATGGTTGGCATTGAAGGAATTCAAATCTTCTGCGGCAGACGTGGTCATGGTCCAGGAGACCCATTTCCATGCAGGAGGATCTTTAAAATTTGCCACTAAACATTTTCCTAACTCATATCTGGCTTCTGACCCCTCTGGCAAGGCTGGTGTTGCCATATTGATTAGACAATCCTGCCCCTTGAGAGTGAAGTCTTCCCACTTGGATCCTGGCGGTAGGTTCATACTTCTGGACTGTGACTACCTCTCCACCGCACTCACCCTTGTGAATGTTTATGCCCCTAATGTGGGACAAATCACATTCCTCACTAAGTTATTCGAGGAACTGGAACGTTTTTTGCAGCCATTTATGATAATAGGTGGAGACTTTAACATGCCTATGTCCCCCAGAAGAGACAGACGTACGCTCACTCCATCTACCCCCATCTGTCAAAATTGATCGCCTATCTACCTCCTTTTCGTAAACTAATGAGGTCACACAAACTTCTAGACATCTGGAGGGTCAAACACCCTACACACAGACAATTCACATTTTCACACTCCTCCCCACACAAACTATACTCAAGACTGGACTATCTCTTTGTAATAGCCCCGCTTTTAACAAACACGGTTGCCTCAGAAATTAATCCCATAACTTGGTCTGACCATTCCTCTGTTCAATTAGACCTCCTATTATCATCTTCCTGTTCTAGAACTTGTCACTGGCGCCTCAATGATTCCCTTTTGCGTAACCCTGCCATTAATAGCCATCTATCTCAGGAATTAACTGAATTCTTTCAGCTGAATGCCAATTCCGTATCTGAGATCTCTACCCTCTGGGAAGCCCACAAGGCGTACTTTAGAGGCCAATGCATCTCAGCTGGCTCTCATTTGAAAAAAGATGCCGCTTTCCAGAGGTCCTCTATCTTAGCTCACTTGCTCACAGCTGAAAGACGACTTATAGCCTCCCCCACTGCCGCACGTCTTCGTACAGTCACCTCATTACGCGAACACTTGAAAACTATAGATTTGCACAAATGCTCCAAATCCCTCTCCTGGGCTAAACAGAAGTTCTACGAATTTTCTAATAGGCCACACAAAATGTTGGTGAATAAATTAAGACCTCACCCTTTCCACTCCTTCCGTGACTTTCTTATTCAATCAGACGGATTCCCCACCTACTGCCCAAAACAAATGTCTAAGGTATTCGGTGACTTTTATAAACAGCTATATAACTGCCTTAACACAGAACCGGGATATTCCCCCTCCCGAGACAAGCTAGACTCTTTCTTCAACTCTCTCAAACTTCCTAAGCTATCCCCTTCTCAAATCTCTAAGCTCAATGCTGCCATCACTCAGGAAGAATTGACAGAAGTATTTAGGAACCTACCCTCTCACAAATCCCCTGGCCCATATGGTTTACCATACAACTACTATAAAACCTTTCTGCCCATTTTAAGCCCCTATCTACTTGACCTCTCTGCCTCCTTGATGAAAGGCACCGTTCCTCACCCCCACTTTTTGCATGCTCATATCACAGTAATCCCGAAACTGGGGAAAACCCAACAATTCCAGACAATTACAGACCCATAGCTCTACTTAATTCGGACTACAAGATCTTCACGAAACTCCTGGCTAACAGACTTTCTCCCTTTCTTCCCAAACGTATTCACAAAGGCCAAGTCGGCTTTGTTCCTTCCAGACATGCTGGCGATAACACCAGACACACAATAGATCTCATAGATCTACTAGATAAAACTTCTTGCTCTTCCCTAATCCTCAGTCTAGATGCCCAAAAGCTTTCGATATACTTGGTTGGCCATATATGTTTTCCACCTTATCACATTTTGGTTTTACGGGCCCTTTTGTCTCAGCTCTCAATGCCTTATATTCAAACCCAACTTCTCAAGTACAGCTATCTTCTTTCCTATCCGCCATTTTCCCTCTCAGCAATGGCACTAGGCAGGGATGTCCCCTATCCCCTCTACCCGACATACGTGGAGTATCTTTACGTCAAAGAGAATACAAGTTATCTCTTTTCGCTGACGATATCCTGCTGACATTGACGAACCCACACACATCTCTCCCCAACCTCCACTCCCTTCTGACAGAGTTCAGTTCACTTTCAGGTTATAAAGTTAACACGGCCAAAACAGAAGCACTTCCCATACACATCCCTCCTCGACTCCTCACTACTCTACAAAACAACTTCTCCTACCACTGGTGCCCCGTCTCCCTCAAGTACTTGGGCATCCATCTCACCGCATCTTATTCCACCCTCTACCAAGCTAACTACCCTCCTCTAATTACAGAGATTAACCATCTCCTATGGCAATGGGAGGACCACCCTCTGTCTTTTCTGGGTAGGATCAACATCCTTAAGATTTCGATACTTCCAAAATTGCTATATTACTTTGAAGCATTGCCCATAGATATCCCTATGGTACAACTTAAATCTATTCAAAGATTATTTTCCAGATTTATATGGAGAAACGGGGCCCACCGGATTGCTGGTGGAGTGGTTTTTGCCCTACACTCCCGCGAGGGTTTAAGCGCCCCAGACATCATCAAATACTTCTTCGCCACCCATCCCAGGGCTGTTGTTTCCTGGTCAGATCATTTTGCTGACAGCAGATGGTCTGAACTGGAGATGAGTATAACGAGCCATGTACAACCCTGCTCTATGTTATGGTCAGAACTAGGTATGTCCATGCCCCTACTTAGAGATTTGTGTTTGGGTCCAATGCTATTTACCCTTCAACTGTGGAGGAAATGCTCAAAACGGTTCTCTCTCTCTTCTCCATGCCCGCCTCTAGCAAATGTAATCTTTAACCCGGACGTTCCATCTAGTTTATCGTATACCCATGTATTACCTTGGTCCCAAGCAGGTCTCTTTCAGCTCTGTAACCTAGTCCATCCTACAACACGCAAATTACTTTCATTCCAAGACCTTCATAACCAATATAATATCCCGTTAATAGTTTTGAGCGAACCCGGACTGTAACGTTCGGGTCCGTACCGAACTTTCGGGTGTCCGGGGCACGGACCCGGACCCGGACATTTCAAAAATCATTCGGGTTCGGTCCGGGGTTCTGCTATTTTACTCCACGTGTTGAGAAGCTGCAGGGCAGCCAATCAACAAGCGTTTCACTGGTTTGCCCTTAGAAGCCATCACAGCCATGCTTACTAATGGCATGGCTGTGATTGGCCAGTGCATCATGTGACCCAGCCTCTTTATCAGCTGGAGTCACGTAGTGCTGCAGTCACATGCTCTTGGGTTAGTGTAGGGAAAGGAAGCTGACAGCGTGAGGGAGAGAATAGAGACATTTTAAGACCTGATCCTGCATCCTGAGATAGATTACTTTACTACTGCTGTCTGTGCTGTTGCTCTGAGGACAGATAGCAGAAATTAGAGATT
>BLSH010517591.1:295968-308235 GCA_018402905.1 Glandirana rugosa | reverse complement strand
TAAGAGAAACTGCATTTCTATGAGGTGCATACAACCCTACACACGCCTAGTGAAGTCGATCCCCAAGATCCGTTTCATATTTCCCATCTCCCCTATCCCCTGTAGGGACGGATCACGGTAACGACTCTCCCTATACCGCCTATCCTTTCTTCTTCAACCAAACTTATATACCGTCACTCTCGACTCTGTTTTCCCGGGCATTTTGGTTTTGCACTATTCCACCTTTTGTATATACCGGTTGGTTCGGATAGCTTCCGGAAAACCCGTAGATCTGACTCCTAATCCCTTCTCGCTCTTCAAAATATCACCCCCACTTTTTGCATGCTCATATCACAGTAATCCCGAAACTGGGGAAAACCCAACAATTCCAGACAATTACAGACCCATAGCTCTACTTAATTCGGACTACAAGATCTTCATGAAACTCCTAGCTAACAGACTTTCTCCCTAAACTTATTCACAAAGACCAAGTCAGCTTCGTTCCTTCCAGACATGCTGGCGATAACACCAGACGCACAATAGATCTCATAGATCTACTAGATAAAACTTCTCGCTCTTCCCTAATCCTCAGTCTAGATGCCCAAAAGGCCTTCGATAGGCTTGGTTGGCCATATATGTTTTCCACCTTATCACGTTTTGGTTTTACGGGCCCTTTTGTCTCAGCTCTCACTGCCATATATTCAAACCAACTTCTTCTTTCCTATCCGCCATATCCCTCTCAGCAATGGCACTAGGCAGGGATGTCCCCTATCCCCTCTACCCTTTATACTTTGCCTAGAACCCCTAGCTGAAGTGATCCGCACACATCCCAACATACGTGGAGTATCTTTACGTCAAAGAGAATACAAGTTCGCTGACGATATCCTGCTGACATTGACAAACCCACACACATCTCTCCCCAACCTCCACTCCCTTCTGACAGAGTTCAGTTCACTTTCAGGTTATAAAGTTAACACGGCCAATACAGAAGCACTTCCCATACACATCCCTCCTCGACTCCTCACTACTCTACAAAACAACTTCTCCTACCACTGGTGCCCCGTCTCCCTCAAGTACTTGGGCATCCATCTCACCGCATCTTATTCCACCCTCTACCAAGCTAACTACCCTCCTCTAATTTCAGAGATTAACCATCTCCTATGGCAATGTGAGGACCACCCTCTGTCTCTTCTTCTCTTCCAAAATTGCTATATTACTTTGAAACATTGCCCTAGATATCCCTATGGTACAACTTAAATCTATTCAAAGATCATTTGCCAGATTTATATGGAGAAACGGGGGCTCACCGGATTGCTGGCAGAGTGGTTTTTGCCCTACGCTCCCGCGGGGGTTTAATCGCCCCAGACATCATCAAATACTTCTTCGCCTCCCATCTCAGGGCTGTTGTTTCCTGGTCAGATCGTTTTGCTGACAGCAGATGGTCTGAACTGGAGATGAGTATAACGAGCCCTGTACATCCCTGCACTATGTTATGGTCAGAACTACGTATGTCCATGCCCCAACTTAGACATTTGTGTTTCGGTCCAATGCTATTTACCCTTCAACTGTGGAGGAAATGCTCAAAACGGTTCTCTCTCTCTTCTCCATGCCCGCCTCTAGCAAATGTAATCTTTAACCCGTACGTTCCATCTAGTTTATCCTATACCCATGTATTACCTTGGTCCCAAGCAGGTCTCTTTCAGCTCCATAACCTAGTCCATCCTACAACACGCAAATTACTTTCATTCCAAGACCTTTATAACCAATATAATATCCCGTTAAGACTCTTCTTTTTATATGTCCAAATCAGACATTACTTTAGCTCCATATCACCCACTTTAACGTTTGAAAAAACTACAGCTTTTGAACTATTATGCTCCCAAGGCCCAAACCAAACCAGTCTTATTTCATCCATATATAAAATTTTACATGAATCTGTCCCACTAACGATAGACTCTCATACCTACATGTGCAAATGGTCCCAACTACTTGAGACCCCTATCTCTATCCCTCTCTGGCAAAAGATCTGGGAATCGGCCGCAAAGGCCTCTAGATGCATGGAGCAGAGAGAGACAGCCTATAAAATTTTGATGTTTTGGTATAGGACTCCTGAAGTTCTCCATAAATTCGATCCCTCGACACCTCAAATATGTTGGAGATGCCTCAAAGCCTTGGGTACACACTACCATATCTTCTGGGACTGCACGGCAATCCGCCCTTTCTGGATTTTGTTCCAGTCCCTTCTACAGGAACTCCTGGAGATAAAGACTCCCCTAGACCCTCTACACTTCCTATTGGGCCTCCCGATAACAGGGATCTCTAAGGCCTCCAAGAAATTGACATCCTTCATTCTATTGGCCGCCAAGAGGACTATACCTGCCTGTTGGCTGTCTCCCAACCCCCCACAACATCCCAGCTCATCCAGACCATAGCCCATATCCGTAGAATGGAATATTTAACGGCCATAGTTCAAGACTCCCTCCCTAAATTCACACAAATATGGGCTGTATGGAACAACTCCCGATACAATCCAGAATCAAGTCCCCCAATACTTGCCTGATTGAGCTTTCTATAACCATCTGTTCCTTTGACTTTCCTCAACTTTTGGATTACATACCCTATTAACCTTAGCCCATGGTTCCCCTTTTCCCTTCTCTTCCCCTCTACAACCTCATCTCAGTGGTATAGACCCAATTTCAGTTCTTGTTTTTTGTTTTCTTACAAGGGAGCCACAGTAGGTATTTTGAGATATATATCTTCAACAACAATATAGGCTTCATAGGCATACGAGTTTGATTGATTACCTATCTCTGTAAATCTTCTTTGTGATTTTCATTCTCTTTCATTGTCAATGTAATGTTAATTCACTGAAACTTATATAACGAGTATATTTTTTCTCATCTTGTACATCCTCTATTCTTTTCTGAAATCTTTAATAAAAATACAATTATTATAAAAAAAAATTGGAAGAAGAATCAGCTGTGCCAATTAGGACAAGAAATCCATGTCAAAGTGGAAGGAATACAAGTTGTGGAAGAAGTCAAGATTCTGGGGATATATTTCGATGGGAGTTTGAAAGGGGCTTCTAGCTATAAGAAATTATCAGGAAAAGTTGAAAGAAAACTAAACTACTGGAAAATGAGGGATTTATCCTTGAGAGGAAAAGTGCTGATTATTAAAGCAGTCATCTTGCCCTTATTGTTGTATACCTGCATGATTCTACCCCCTGGAAAGCGATGGGTTCAGAAAATAATAAGAGAGTTGTTTGTTTTTTTCTGGGGAACAAAAATGGAGAAGGCAGCCAGAGAGGTCATAATGAAAAAGGAGGAGAAAGGAGGCATTGACTTCCCCAATGTGGAGAGATTCATAAAGCTACACTACCTTCTGTTAACAGGATTTTACATAGTGGCAGCAAAGCTGCTTTTTTGGCCAGGTATTTGGATGGATGGAAGTTTGTAAGATGGAGATGGATAAAAAAAGACCTGATTAGGCCGTGGGCACTAGTAGTAGCGCCTTTCTACCTATGTCTTGAGGAGATAAGAAAACAACTAAAAGTGGAAGATTTATAACCTAGTGAGTTGACAAAAGGGAGTATTGTTAATAAGCTAAGAAGTAGTGAGGCGGTGAGTCCTATTACTTATTTAAAGCCGGTCCAAGTTGTGCAAACATGGAAAAGGATGGAGTTGGTGGGGGTGTCAAATAAACAAAAGGACATTACATGGATGACACTCCTGGGATGTCTTCCCACGAGGGTGTTTCAAAAGAGGAGAGACCTATGTAACTCAGAGAAATGCCCTAGATAGAGTTGCTGGAGTGCTGAACATTTATGCCATTTATTTTTCTATTGTCCTTTTGTAGTACAGGTTCGGTGGATCTTCCAAGATTTTTTTTCAGTTGTTTTAAAGCAAAAGAATCCAGATGTTCGACAATATGTATCGCCTTGGTAGAGGGTGAGGAGGTAAGAGCGAAATGGATATTTGTTGTAATATTTAGAGAAGCAATTTGGGACGCTCTGAATCTTTTGGTCTATAAAAAAGAGGAACCGACGCCGGAAATGGTTGTTAAACTAATACTGGTCATGCTTTATACAACATACATGTTTGATGTAGCTAAAGTTGGGAGGAGGGAGGCAAATGATATATGGAAGGTGGAGGAGTGGGGTCATTTAATCTTCCTGTCATGATATGATTTGGGTCAATGTTTATTATCTTGAGTCTTATGGTTTTACCTATGATGTGATACTGAGTGCCGAAGCCCTTCTGGTTGGTGAAAGTATTCATGATGGAGTATAAACGCAGTAATAACTGATGGTATAAAAAAAAAAAAAAAAATCTGCTCTTATCAGTTTGAAGGTTAAGGCATTTAGGCCCCCTTTGAGTTCCAGGGGACTAGCCTTTTCCTGTTGTAATTGGTAGAGAATGGTGATGGCGAGGGGAGGGCCTTTTTCCTCCTGGGTTGAATCTGGTTTCGGCTTGTCCCCAGTTCTAGGCAAGGCTCTCCCTAAGCTGTCTAAATTCTTACGCCTCCTGATGGGAATGGAGAACCACTGGTCTGGCTGATCGGCCGGCTGAGAAAAACCCGTGGTGTATGTGCCCTTGGAGTGGCAGTCCAAGGGTGCCAAAAGATCACTGTGGAAAGGGAACACTTTGAGTTTAGGCACCAGGTCACTGCACCATCACACTTTTTTTTAGCACCTGCCTCTTGGGCCGGGCCTTTTGGCCAGGACCAGAGGAATTTTTTATTCCTGGCCGCAAGGCCGGACTTTGTCCTGCACAAAAGGCACCTATCTGCACCTCTCCACTGTCCTCCCCCCCCCCATATTTTTATGTTTTTATTTTTTGTGTTTGTTGTGTCACTTTGATTGCTGTGGGTACACTTTGCACGAGTGATTAGTAAGATGTACGGTCTTTGGGCCTACCCTATACGTCTTGGGAAGGAGGTGGGTATGGCCTTTTGGCTTGATCCACCTCCTCTCACTGGCTCTCCCTTCGGGGGTGCCCCATTTAGTATCGGGGCGGTCAGTTTCGGCTGACTGCCTAGAGAACGGGGGTCGTCTGGCTTCGGCTAGGCGTTCCTAGTGCACGATACCTCTGTTCCTGTCAGGAGCCTTGCACCCTGGGGAATCAGGGTATAGGTCCTTCCTCTTCAGAGGGGGACCATGTGTACACCTAGTGCACTTTTTGTGTCTTCACTTTTGTGTTGTGTACTTTTTAATGCACCCAGTGAGTCTGAAAGGTGTGTTTCACACACCACAGGCTTAAAAAAAAACAACGTGTACGGAGGGAGGAAGTGCCGTCACCCACGGACTGGCACGAATGTGTTTGTTGCACCGACTATGATTGATGTCTGGATTTTATGAGACTAAGCTTGTTTACTTGGCACTAGGTTCTTAGTGCCTTTTAATGTAAGTGCATTTCCTTTTTAAACATTAAATAGTTATTATTTTACAGAGGGCACTGTTTGTCTTCTATTTGCTTTCTGGGTATCTATGCAACCGGAGAGTCTCTGGGAGAAATGATCATTGGTACCATCCAGGACTTCCTACCTGCATCACTGCTTGAGAGGGGTCGTTGCCTTTTCCCTAATTAAAGGCAGAGGCTTTGTATGATTCCTGTACTATCATAAGAGAAAGGTGAGCAGCCTGTGTAATTGGTGATGGACTCCTGAGCACCCCCGAGTTCCCTTTTTCATGTGTGAAGCTGAAATGTGCATGCTCTAAGATCCCACTGATACAGCACGTGTGAGGAAGTCTTTTCTGAATGAACTTTTGGACTTTTTTACTACATAGGAGAGCTTCACAGTTTGATTATTATTGTCTGAATTAAGGGAGGTGATTGTATTTGCCCTGTGTGTTCAGCGCGTCTCTGGGACTTATATAGTGTGGTCAGTCCTTTATAGTGTATAGGTCTGCGCTGATTGAGTTTCTATTTTATAATCTTAGAAGAAAACCTGTTAGAGTCTGCAAAAGACTTGAGGCTGGGGTGAAGTTTCACCTTCCAGCAGGACAACGATCCTAAACATACAGCCAGAGCTACAATGGAATGGTTTAATCAAAGCATATTCATGTGTTAGACTGACCCAGTCAAAGTCCAGACCTAAATCCAATTGAGAATCTTTGGCAAGACTTGAAAATTGCTGTTCACAGACGTTCTCTATCCAATCTGACAGAGCTTGGGATATTTTGCAAATAAGAATGGGCAAAAATGTCCTCTCTAGATGTGCAAAGCTGGTAGAGACTTCCCCAAAAAGACTTGCAGCTGTAATTGCAGTGAAAGGCGCTTCTACAGAGTATTGACTCGGGGGGCTGAATACAAATGCACCCCACACTTTTCACATATTTATTTGAAAAACATTTGAAAACCATTCATCATTTTCCTTCCACTTCACAATTATGTGACACTTTGTGTTGGTCTTTCACATAAAATCCCCCCAAAAAACATTTACGTTTTGGTTTGTAACATGACAAAATGTGGAGGGGTATGAATATTTTCAAGGCACTGTATAGAAATAAATGTTATTACTGAGTGTTCACCATTCAAGCCTTGTGAGTGCAACCTTACCTTTTGGATCATACATATGCTTATGCTTTGCTGAGTAGCTGAACCCATTTTTCTCTGATATGTGTACAGTGGCAATCACTGGATTGATTGTCTGTGCATGATCAATGTACCAACCTACATGCCTAAGCTCTAGTGAATTAAGGCCAAACCAGAATGCAGCTAAAGAATTTTTCTTTTTCTAATGAAAGTCTTGCTGCATCACTATGTGTTCTACAATTTCTTAAAGGCAAACACTCTGCATGTCTTACAGTAATCAGTTTTGTAACCCTTGGCTCCAGATTAATAAAGGCATTAAGAAATATTCGACTTTTTAATAAAAAGAGGTTATTTAAAATTCTCCCAGCTACTAATTAGCATACTGAAATGAACACCAATTTGCCAGCTAATTGAAGCTGAGGGAGATAGTTACTTAGAGATCTAAAGGAGTGGTAGCCACATTCATAATGTGTAATTAAAAAAAAAATAGGAGAGTTCATGTTGGATTATTAGCAGGAATATTTAATAACCTGTTTGTAGTGAAATCAAAGATTAAAGTGAGAATTAACTGATATTTGTACATTAATTAAAAGAAGAAGGCTGTGGTAAAGCTTTAGATGGCTCATATAAACGCAGAAGACTTGTGGCTGAATGCTTGTTTATAGCAGTGACTCATAATGGATATGAATAGGTTTTGCTCCTTTATACACAATTTAGAAAGTATCCATAACATACCTCCTAACTTTCTGAAAGAGTAAAGAGGGACACCTTTTAGCACACAGTATGTAGGCAAAAGACATGTCCTTGCCTCAGCCCCAGTTACATGGGCCACTAAGATCTAATGTGCAAAAAATTACTGGTTAAACCCAACAAGTGCTTTTGTGACCTTGAGTTTTCCTTTATATTGACTTTTCAAAATAACAGATGCAGTAATATATAACTTGAATAATAGGTTTAGTGCTGTATAACACTATTTTTTGGGTAAAATAATAAATTTAGTATAGAGATGTACACATCAGACCAAAGAGGGACATATGAGGCTGCACAAGGGACAGAGGGATTTAGACTCAAATGAGGGACAGTTGGGAGCTATGCAGAAACTTTGATTACAGGCTTCAGAGAAAGGTGTCCTTGACTGAGCCCCGATTACACGGGCCACTAAGATCTAATATGCAGAAAATGACTGGTTAAACCCAACAAGTGATTTTTTGACCTTGATTTTTCCTTTATATTGGATTTTCAAAATATTAGATGTAGTAATATATAACTTGAATAAAAGGTTTAGTGCTGCCGAACACAATTTTTTGGAGTAAAATAGTACATTTAGTATAGAGATGTGCATATCAGACCAAAAAGAGGGACATCTGAGGCTGCACAAGGGACAGAGAGATTTAGACTCAAATGAGGGACAATTGGGAGCTATGTGGAAACTTTGATTACAGGATTCAGAGAAAGGTGTCTTGCCTTTAGCCCTTTTACTGCATACGTTAGTGGCTTGGGTGGGTTTTACACAAACTTTCAGCAGTGTGTGTGTAAATCTGACTAGCCAACTGTCGGCTGCCACGTGGAAATGATCCGGTGACTATGCAGCCAACAGATTGCTTCCACACACCTAAATGAAATGTAAATGAAGGCTCCATCCCCCACCATGTTTTCTGGGCTCCTCTTGCCCATCAGCAGACCTAGGACCACCGTGTCAGGTGTTACTGAGTAGAGGGGAGGGAGATCAGTGAATGTCCGTTTGTTGATCTCATCTTCCTGTTACTGAAAAATGTCACTTGTGGGATCTGGTGTCACTGTCACTGTCTCCAGGCAGTATGATTGATGAAGAATCTACGATCTGCACTCCATTAGATTCATTGGAGAGCAGCTGAAACCCCTAATGTCTCATTAAAGTAATATTAAAGTCTTGTTTTTATTTCTTTCATTTAAAAATAACAAACATGTTATACTTACCTGCTCTGTGCAGTGCTTTTGCACAGAGCAGCCCAGATCCCCCCTTCTTGGGTCCTTCGAGCTCCTGGCTCCTCCCTCATGTCAGGTGCCCTCACAGCAAGCAGCTTACTATGGGGGCACCCGAGCCAAGTCACTGCTCTGTGTGTCCATTTAGACACAGAGCCTCAGCTTGGCCCCACCCCCTCTTACTCTGCATTGGCTCACTGACTTTGATTGACAGTAGCTGGAGTCAATCTTGCCAATGAGGAGGGAGAGTCCTGGACAGCGGAGATTCTTGTGTAACATCGCTGGATCGAGATGAGGCTCCGGTAAGTATTAGGGGGGCTGCTGCACACAATTTATTTTATCTTAATGCATAAAAGTTCTAGTAGAAAAAAAAAAAAGAAAAAAAAAGTGAAAGCAAACAAAAAGGTACATCCAAGCACTTAAAATTCCCTCAAATACATTTCTATAGCTCTGCCCCTCCCACATACATGCACATACAGGCCTAAATGCACAGGCTTACACATGAAAAGGTCAATTTCATTACACATTTTACATATCGCTGCTGACAAGTTGACTAAAATATGAAGATATTATATTTAAAGAATATATAAGAATATATACTGTTTTAAAACTTATATTGCATGATGAAATTTGTTCAGGATTTCTTCTGTATGTATCAAACTATATGTAGCCAAATAATCTATTAGATAAAGCATGTGTCTTTCTGAATTCTTGACCTATGTTCTCCTGGTACTTGGAAAATAGAGGTTTCAACTAGAACTGACCGTTGACATTATGTTTCTGGGAAGGAGGTTGGCCACAAGAAACATATTCAGGGACTTGTTGGCTAAAAGATTGTGGTCTGGGAGATTCCAAATGGCATTGTTGACATTTATTTGGATAATGTTTTGTAATCAGCTATTTTAAGGCTCCATGCACACTGAAGCTGATAAACAAAAGTTTTTGGTCGTTTAGGCGGTTTTTTTTATCAGCCCAAAAACGCCCCTTTATGTTATCCTATGTGTCCATGCACACATGGACGTTTATTGTCGTTTAACAGCAGTGGCGTTTTTGGGCTGTTATCTGAACGCCCTGAATCATTCTTCTGACCACAAAAAAGTTGGTGCCGATAAACGCCAATAAACGCTCATAAACGCCCGTTTATTTGCATCCGGCGTTTTTTGTAGTCAATGGAAGCTAATGAATTAAAAAAAAAAAAAGATCAAAAACGCTGACGCCGATAAACGCTGCTTACAAAACGCTGCTTAAAGAACGTTTTCTAAGCAGCGTCTCCTGACACTAAAATCCGACGCCCAGAGAGCATCCAGTGTGCATCGAGCCTAAGTATAATTGTAACCATAAATTTTTAAAACAAAGAATTGGCTAGAACCTAAGCAATGAGAATAAGCTGAAAAGTTGATATGATCAAGATGTTTTGTTAGAAGTCAGACAGGAAACCTCCATTTCACGTGGTATGTCGTCATAGTTATGATTAGCCAAGGATTTGTGTATAAAAAAACAAATGTTGCTGATATGTTTTCACCACAATGCATGAAGCTGTGGTCCGATGATCATCGTATATTCTGAATAAACCATATATAGATAATGCAAGCTGATTGGAGTGGATATCTTTCATTGAAGGGCAACTTAACATTGGTGACCCCAAAGATGTGTCTCCTTGTCATCAGCTTCTTCCGTTCACTCTACCCACAGCAGGAGGGGTTCCTTGTAGAGTTGAGCGAACCCGGACTGTAAAGTTCAGGTCCGTAACGAACTTTGGGGTGTCCCGGACCCAAACCCAGACTTTTCAAAAAAAGTCCGGGTTCGGGTCCGGGGTTCTGGTAATTTTACCAAAAGTTCTGAAAATTGCTGTAAAAAAGTCCAGGAAAGTCCTAGAGGTCTGCAAAAGGAAGGAAAATGGGGGTAAGGGTGGGACAAGTGCCCTACAAAGAAATGGGGACAGGGAAATAACTAAAAGCATTTTTAAAAAAATAAAAACATAAAAAAAATCAAAAATGGAGGTGGATGTGGACCATCTTCAAACTGGGTCTGAAAAGTATTAATTACCGGTAGAAGCCATATAACTGCCACGAAAATAAATAAAGGCTTATCAGAGTGCCAAATATATTGAGCCTGGCACTCTGGTAAGCCTTTATTTATTTTGGTGGCGGTGTCTCACTTGACTACTTCGTCCACTACGAACTGTTGAATATCTATGAATTTTGAACATTGGTCTGCAGATATTTGCACAATATTTTTGGCACTTTTTTTGTAATTTTTGCACACTTTTGGACTTTATGCACTTTATTGTCTCTTATATAGAGGTTTATTCTCCTAGGGACATTTGGACACTCGTTCAGATTATTGTGTAGTGAGTCCTTCTGAGATATTTCCACCTTTTCTTCTTTTTTTTCATTGATTTATTTATATTTACTTGATTGTCAATATCTATTTATTAATAGTATGACATTGATTTACTTTATTCAACTATTT
Organism: Glandirana rugosa; assembly: GCA_018402905.1. Lineage (NCBI taxonomy): Eukaryota > Metazoa > Chordata > Amphibia > Anura > Ranidae > Glandirana > Glandirana rugosa. The sequence continues at coordinate 297,286 of BLSH010517591.1, read as the reverse complement.
AGTTCACTGTATGCACTTTAAGTTTTTTATGGTTCACGTATTAGCATGTACAACAAGCGCTACACTTTAACTTATGCATCTTATCTACACAACTCCATTTGATTATGGTGTTAGCTGCTGTTCCAGATACAAACTACTCAGCGCAGTATTCATCCACGTATACACTATTAACGTAAACCCGTTTAACAAACTTTTCTGAATATTCATAAATTTGAATATTCCAAAATTTGTAAAACTGAATGTTCGAAAATTTGTAAATTTGTAAATTTGTTAATTCAAAATTAAAAAATCTGGAAATTTTGAAATTCGGAAATTCGAAAATCCGAAAATTTGAAAACACAAAAATTTGAAAATCTGAAATAATAACTAAATAATAATAACTTAACTATTACTAACTATCAAATTATAGGTATTGGAATTTCCTTCAAATTTGGCTGTTAGTGAATGTAACAAATACAAATTTATCCAAAGTTACGAATTATCAGAAATAACAAATGCCGTATCTAAATGAATGGAACATAACAAATTAATAATAATTAATAACAATAATAATACAAATGTTTTATTATTATTTATTATTAATTTGTTGCACTCCATTTGTTTAGATGCGGCATTCGTTATTTCGGATAATTCGTAACTTCGGATAAATTTGTATTCGCTCCGTTGACTTACAGCAAAATTTGAAAGGAAATTACAATACCTATATTTTAATAGTTGGTTATTATTTAAAATTTTTGGACTTTCGAGTTTCCGAATTTCTGGATTTCTGAGTTTTCTAATTTCGGGATTTTCAGATTTTTGAATTTGCGAATTTATGAATTTCAAGTTTATAAATTTACAAATTTCAATCATAACAAATGACTTGAAAAACAAAAAAAAACAAATTAAACGAAAATTAACCCATTTTTCGGCAGTGCACGTCTACTCCTATTACTTGGAAAAATAGAGGTTTCAGCTAGAACTGACCATTGACGTTGTGTTTCAAGGAAAAATGGGAGGTTGAGGCGACTTAAGTCGGATCGCAAGTCGCCCCTGTGTGAACCGGGCCTTCGCAATGAGAATAAGCTGAAAAGTTGCTATGATCAAGATGTTTTGTTAGAAGTCAGATAGGAAAATGCCATCTCACGTGGTATGTCATCAAAGTTATGATTAGCCAAGGGTTTGTGTATAAAAAAACGAATGTTGCTGATATGTTTTCACCACAATGCATGAAGCTGTGGTCCGATGATCATCGTATATTCTGAATAAACCATATATAGATAATGCAAGCTGATTGGAGTGGATATCCTTCATTGAAGGGCAACTTAAAGTAGTTGTC
>BLSH010517591.1:215051-229537 GCA_018402905.1 Glandirana rugosa | reverse complement strand
TTCAGGAACCGGGCAATGACTGGTCTGGGTCTGGAGCGCTGGTCTGACGGCTTCCCAATTCTATGAGCCCTTTCTACTATGCAGGGGGACTTTGAGGCCCAGGTGCTGTGGGATGGTGGTGGAGCAGATGGTGAACAGGGCTGTTTGGTTGTATGATTCGGGTAGCCCTATTATGCGTAAATTGTTCCTTCTGGACCTGTTTTCCAGGTCATCCAACTTTTCCTGGAGATCCCTCTGCTGTGTGGAGAGCCTGGCTATAGTCGCAGACAGGACCGCGGTGTCATCCTCCACCGTGCTTATCCGTTCCTCAGCGTGTTCCAGCCTGGCGGAGTGATGCTGGATTTCTTTATGGAGCTGTTCCAGCCCCCTATGCACTGCCTTCTCTATGGCCTCTGTCACCATAGGAGTGAGAAGGGTGATCACGGCCTGTGCAATCCCTGAAGGGGAGGCTGGGTCCGGTGATGGTTCGAGCGGGGGCCCTGAGAGAGCGAACTGGTGCACAGGGCTTGGAGGAGAGGCCGCTGAGGCGGCCTGTGTCAGCGTTGCGGCCGCCATATTGGCTGCAGCATGTGAGCCGTCTCCCTCTGTCTGTGATGGGAGCGGCGACGGGCGGGCCGTTTGCCACTCTACGAAGCGGTCCATCCTTCGGCTCCTGTGTTCCCCTGAATACGGAGGGGTGTAGGGAGGGGGTACCTCGGTGATGGCTGGCTTGCTGGCAGGTTTTCGGAGGAGCGCGGCGGGAGCTCTTTCCTTCTAGCTCCTCTCCATGCGGGCACCGGAACCGGAAGTGTCAGCAATTTCTTTTGAGTTGAACACTTTTTTACCTGTTTTGGGATTGTGAATATGACTATTTTTTTGTTTATTCGCTCTTTCTTTTAGCCGGGTAGCTAAGAGCTTACTCGCTCTATTGCCATATCTGTAAGATTGAGCTTTTACAGCTCTAAGTGATTTATCATTTTGGGATAGTAGGAGGGATCTTAGGTCTTGCCTGGCTTGAAAAAGTTGTTCATGAATGGTATGTGAAGTGAAAATGTTATTGCTATTTTCCAGGAGGGAGATGGTGGAAAAAAGGTATTTTAGCCTCTGTGCCCGTTGCCGCTTAATTATATTAGTAAGTTGTATAAGAAGACCTCTAATAAACACTTTATGAAAATTCCACAATGTGAAGAAATCCTCGACTGATGGGTCATTAAGTTCAAAAACTTCTTTTAGAGCTTTCACAATTTGTTTTTTTGTTTTCTGGTTGGGGCATTGTATAAATGCAGTGTATAAATGTTTGTTACACCAGCGGTTTGCCCTTGTTTCAGTAGGCAGATCCTCCACCGTTATGGAGACTGGAGCGTGGTCAGACCACGTGATGTAGTGAATGTCCGATTTGGTAACTTTTTGAAGCAAGAACTTGTCTACAAGGTATAAGGGAATATATATGGTGAGCATTAGAGAAAAAAGTGAAATCTTTTTCTGATGAATGCTGACATCTCCAGATGTCAGATAGGTTTGATGAGGAGATGAAAGTTGCTCTATGTTTCCTATGGCGCTTTTCACCAGGTTCACGTTAGGAATGGCATTAAAGTCTCCACATGCGATTACATGCACTTTCCGCAGAGAAGATACTTTTTTCCAAATTTTTTTTTTCCAAAGTAGAAAATTAGTTTGGGGTTAGGAAGATATGGGTTGACTAGAGTCTATTTAACCTGGTTTATCTCACAGATTAGGATTATGAACCTGCCTGAGTTGTTTAACGGTGATGGCCACGCCTCTTTTTTTTTGAGGGTCCACTTGCCAAAAAAATGTGAGGGAATTGGTAATGTCAAAAGGTTGGAGGTTTACGGGAGTCAAAAAGAGTCTCCCTGATGCAAATTATGTCACATTTGAGGCTACAGGCCTCTTTCCAAGCCATTTGTCTCTTGAATGGGCTGTTCAAGCCTTTTAAATTCAATGAGGATATTTTAAAGGCCATGGTTGAATAATGTTTTGAGTCACGAAAGTAATATATGATTGGTTTGAAGGTAAAGTTGTTAGTTGCAGTCAAAAGGAATTACTTGGTTAAAGAGGCTTCTGGTGCAGGATATCTACGTTTCAAGAAGTGGCAAATTAGTTGCCCAGATAGGGGAGACGATCAATCAGAAGAGCTCCTGGATGCTGAAGGTCTTTGAATGGAAAACTGTGTCAAAGGGGATGTGTCACTGCAGGAACACACACAAAAAAGGAACAAAGAAACAAAGATAAAAGCAGATGACTCTGAACTTGAATCTGTGTGGAAATATACCCACTCGGTTAGTGGGGTCAATAAAAAACAAGCAAAGTGGCATTCTCCTGGGTTGCCAGAAAATTAGTGATTTATATTCTGTTATGTGAAGCACATAGGTTAGCCCGCTTCAGTGTCAGATTCAGCGTGGGTGGAAGAGGGAATCTCAGTGGGGTTGTCATCTGCAGGATCTTGGGGATCAAGTATGTTACATTTTTGTAATAGGCTTATACCCTCTTTAATAGTTGTGACCACATAAGTGGCATCATCTTTTGTAATGAGCAATCTGGCTGGGTATAGCCAGCGATAGGTGATGCAATAGTTGTTTAGAGGTTTTGCAATAGTTGCAAGTTGTCTGTAAAGGCAGAGAGATCAGCAAAGAAGGATAATTCCTGTAGGCTTTGTGGTAAGTTATCACAATTTGTGACTCTCATACCTGATCCTTTGTGTGGAAAAACTGAATTCTAGCCACCGTATCTCTAGGTAAATGAGATGGAATATGTTTGGGCCTTGAAAGTCTGTGTATACGATCTATGATTAAGTCCTCTAATGGTGCCTCTGGTAGAGCAGTTTTTAATATATTTGTGAAGTATTTGTTCAAGTCGGGAGGTTTTATCAACTCTGGTATTCCCCAGATCTTGACATTATTACGTCTCAATCGATCTTCAAGGTCTGTGAGTTTCATCTTCATCCACCAGATCGCATCATCCCTGTCATTATGAGCGTCCACTAAGTCATTAAATGTGGATGGGAATACACCCATTTTTAATTCAATGTGGGTGACTCTGTTGTTAACTTTAACACCTCATTTTTAAACTGCTGTGCCAGTGCTAAAATGTCTGTATGCAGAGTAGATGTAAGCATGTCTTTTAAAGTGGTGTCAAGGACTGGCATGTCTGCAGTAGGGAAGTCTGAGATGGAGTCCTGCAGCTCCCTGGTGGCATCTAGAGATGAGTTAAAACTGCTTACCTCCGGGTTATTAGATGAGGAATCTTCCATCTTTTGTTTGCTTTTTGCAGGGATGGAAGATGATGAGGGAGGTTGAGAATGGTTTCCCTTCCCATGCTTCAGTGCATTGGTGTGAGCTGTGTGTTGCTGAGCAGCCTTGTTGTATCCCTGTGACAGCCCTGGTGGAGTGTTGACATGACCGCCGGCGCCATCTTGGTTTGTGAAGCGGCGCAGCTGGGAGAAAAAGTCAGTCATTTTCCCAGGCCTTTTCTTTTTCTGAATGTCATCAGGAGATGTGCCCACAGCTCTGGGACACTGTGGCAGTGCAAGACAGGGCTTCTCATGGTTCAGTTTGTCTCCGGCAACCTGCTGTGGAGAGGAGCTGTGTCAGTGTGCAGCCATCCGCTCTGCCGGCTAGCCACGCCCCCAGTCCCGTGTCTTCCTGTGTTTTCGTTCCTCTGTTATCAGCATGATAACGTCTGACAAGTTCTTGAGAGATGGGAGACAAAAGCAGCTGGAAATTTGTGTCGTGGGAGGTTGCTATAAATATATTATCAGAAAGCTTGTCTTGTCACAGCACAGCTCTGCAAGTATCTTCATTCTTCTACCTATGTGGAGGGGGGGTGTGTGCCTTTCCTCCAATCAGCGGTCTCCCAGTGTAAGCTAAGACTACACTCCCAATGCTGGATGAGGAAGGGAAAATCCTAACACCATGTAAGAATTCTAAAGAATATAGAAAGCTGATGACAGCAGATATGCAAGTAAAACTTATGTAGAGAGATTTGTTTCATCTCTGTGTATCATCTGAGGCTGTTCACTTCAGTGGTTATAGGAGAGGGTTTACATCCACTTTAAGCTTTGAAAAAATAACCTAGAAGCTGATTAGTTCATATACAGAGCTGCACCAGATTTTGAACTCTCCAGTTTTAGTAAATCAACCCCTACAGGAACCTAATTTGTACAGTTTGGAGTAAAGAAGGGAAAGGGGAGACATAAAAACTCTGCATATTCCCTTTAACACGTAGCTGCACAATAAACCCATTTACACTGACTAAGGCTGGCCATACATGGTTCGAATCTCGGGCCGTTACATCAGGAACCATCTGCGATTTGAACCATTAAAGGACAGGCTTAATGTACCAAGTTGATTGATTGATCTATCAACTTGGGTACATTTAGCCTTTTGGATTCGCTTGCGATTATCGCAAGCGGCTGCTATAGCTGCTAGCAATAATCATTGTCTTCTGGGGGCATGGCCAAGCAGCAGTGCGGAATGGCAGCTTAGTTTGGCGGCTCTGCTCCACAGAGGGACAAAGTGGCTTACTGCAACCACAGGCACCAGAGGTTCCCACTCCAACGGACTCTCGCACCTCCCTGACATGGCCGGCACCAGCAGCATGCATGAAAGATAATCGACACCATGCCGCCTCACAGAATTTTTCCCCCCTGCCTCTTCAGCACGGAGCTCACAAGATGACGCCAATGGGGATATATAATTGCACGCACGAGGCTCTATCCCGCTACAAAATGCAGCTGAAGACATGGAGGAGATGGAAGAGGGCGCACAATTAGGAGACTCCTCCCCTTCACAACTCTCTGACAGAGGTAAGAGACCTACATCATCTCCTACTCACTCCCTAGACAAGGCGCCCACACATAAGAAGCAGCTTTGCTCCCCTCCCCCTCAACTTCATTTTGAGGAGGACACGCAGGAGTCTCTCACTGCTCTCCCCACCAGCAAACAGTCAGCTTCAGAGCATACACTCAAATTAATTCTGCTCTCCTCCATATCTCTTCTCACTGTGAGAGTAGATCAAATAGGAGAGCGCACAGACATACTGGAGCAGCAAGTCTCTTATACCACCAGAGCTTACAATGATATGGTAACTACATTTTAACTACAGTCCCAAGACCTCCGGTACATGCAGTTAAAAATGGTGGACCTCGAAGACAGGTCGCGTTGTAATAACATCAAATTCAGGTGTGTGCCTGAAAATTTTAAATCTGCTGACCTACCTACGTACCTCCAGCATCTATTCCTGAAACTACTCCCACGCTGTACTATACCTAACCTCACCAATGATAGAGCACACAGGCTCCCCAAGCCACCCCACCTGCCTAAAGAGACACCCCGGGATGTTCTGGCTTGTATCGACTTCTACCATGTGAAGGACCAGATCCTGAGAGCAGCCAGAACTGCCCCATCTCTTCGCTCCATATACGGGAGACGCTCTATATGTGGACATATTCGCAGCTCCTGCACAGCGAAGAAAGGAATTCAATTCAGTCAGATCAATCCTCAGGGACCACAACATCCCATATAAACGGGGCTTCCCAGAAAAGCTCATTGTTACCTATCAAAATCAGTCTGCTACTATCACTTCTCAGAAAGATGGCATAAAGCCTCTTCAACTGGGGTCTCATTAATGCCCCACCTCCATCTCCCCCATGCAGCTGATCCACCCAATGGTGCCCAGAGCCATGGCCAGCTAGGTAGAGTGCATAACCATCAGTTTTTCTTGCTCTTCAGGCTCCAGGCCAATGCACTACTGAAAACTTGCATAACCTCTGCCTGTTAGCCACAAGACTGTCCCAGTGGCAGCCCATTGTGAACTCTATTCCTAGCCACCCCCATTTGGTATAGGGTGCTAAGCATGCCTACAAATAACTGCAATATCTACTACCATTTTCTTTTTTTTCCATTTAAAGTTTATTAGATCTTAAGACAGGTGTACAGAAAGTATGTTTTGGTAAAGCACATAATGACAATACAGAAATATAGTCATTGAGTACACAATGCCTCAGTATCATATTTAAACTCAGATGATGTACATCTATATTGGCATATAAGCAGGAATATTATTGTTTTAATTTGAATAAACATAATAACAAACTCAGCTGATATAGTAATTTCCATTTGAAAGACTTCTCACTCCCAGGCATCACTCAAAACAAACCTTCCGAAGCTGTGACGGGGAGAAATATGCTATTGTCAATGAGGGGTAGAAAGGAGAGTGAGAGGTAGAGAATAGAGTGAAAGAAGGAAAGAAAAAGAAGTGTGAGGAATAAGCATCTCAAACCTATCAGCAGACCGCAAGGCACTTGTTTCCATCTCTGTGAAGTTCCACAGGGGTTTTTTGGTGTGTTGTATCTGTCAGCTGTATCAGGGTATCAGAAGTTATAAGTATGTTAAGGAGTCAGTAATCATATGCCCACAAGAGCAGATCTCTTTGTGTTGGTTGGGCACTGTCCTACTGAGATAGTAAGTTCTCGTATTTTGCAGAGGAGTGAAACTCAAACCAGGGAGACCATGTATTATGGTACCTCTCGACTTGGTCTTCAGATTGGGCCAGTGTTTCTTCCATATGGCAAATCTCCACGGTTTTCTGTAGCCGATATTTAATGGATGGAGCTGTAGTGAATTTCCACCGGGTTGGGATGAACGCTTTAGCGGCATTCAGTAAATGCTTGGTCAATGTGCATTTATAGCGTTTGAAGGAAAAATTGCTAATGTGTAACAAGCAGCATGCCGGGGTGAGTGTGAGAGTTGTATCAGTGATTTGGCGGATTATGTCCCTGACTCCATCCCAGTAGCGTGTCAAGAGTGGACAATACCACCATATGTGTATCAGTGTGCCTTCAGCGTCACCACATCTCCAGCACAAGCCAGAAGAATGTGAGTACCATTTCTTAAGTTTCGCTGGGGTCAGGTACCAATCCACCAACAATTTGTATGAATTTTCCTGTGTTCTTGTGCTAATGGAGCATTTATGAGCCAGGATACATGCACATTTCCATTGGTTCTCCGTGATGTTCATCCACAGAGCCCCAGACCAGTGGTCTCTAAATCTATCTTCCCAGTTCGTGTTAGAATGGTTTAACCAGGTGTATGTAATCGAGGTTGCTTTTTCGAAATGGTCTCCACTCAAACAGACCTGTTCTAGAGTAGCGGGGAGTCTGGTGAAATCGCTTTTTTGTCTCCTGTCTGTCACATAGCTCCGGATTTGTAAATAGGTCCAATGAGGGAGATTAGGTAGACCACAATACCTAAAGTCCTTGTGTCTGGTCTTTAACTGTCAGTTTCAGTGTATCGTCTAGGATTGTAGGTTCCGGTTTGCCATACCAGGGGCGAAGACTGGGTTGTCTTTTAAAGGTGTCAAAGGGCTGAGGTTGCTTGTGATGTTGTGTTTGCTGGCAACTGTCTGGAAATCTACTACCATTTTCTATTGTAATTTCTGTTGTATTGCCAAGTTGGCAATGTCTCATACAAGATTGGTCTGTATGCGGATGACATGGTCTCACTCACTGACCCACTCAACTCATTGCCGCTACTCCAAAACCTTCTAGACAGATTTAGCCGTGTATCCCTTTACAACATTAATCACACAAAATCCTCAATGATAGACATCCCTTACCCCATTCTACCAAGCAACAGATCTCTGCATGCATCCCCTTCTTGTGGGCCCCAGACTCAACCCTCATATATCATGGCATTGAATTGGTCTCTTCCGCTACGAAGATGCTCCATATAAACCTGCAGATCTTGTTAACTAAGCTTTCTCAAATTTCCCAAGGCTGCTGTCTCCTGGGCTGGCCGCGTGGCACTAACTAAAATGTTTAAGTTACCTCATATCTTATATTTATTCTGATCAATGCCAGTCCCTTTTCTTTCCTCACACTTCACAAAACTTCAAGCTATCATTAACTCTTGCATCTGGAAAAACAACCGACCTAGAATACACTATAAACGTTCATGCACGCCTACTAGATTTGCTGGCCTGGGTGTACCGAGCGTTGGAGCTTATTACAAGGCTATTCTCCTGGACCAAGCCAAGGTATGGTGGAACCCCACAGTACATCCAATCTGGCTCCAAATTGAACAAAAAGTCATTGAGACATCTCCCAAAAACCTGCTCAGCGCCATTCTACTATGTCTACAACCACCTAAAATCTTCCTGGACACTGTTATAGCAACAACCAGAGCTTGGAGAGTTATTTATCAAACATCAAAGGACCTCAACATCTCCCTGCTCGCCCTTCTCCCCCTTAATGCTTTGGACCTACTAATCACAAACACATCCTTTGCTTTCTGGACTAAAGCAGGTATCAATTACCTGGGGACACTTTACTCAAATACTACACTGAAATCATTCCAACTACTATGTCGGCATTTCTCACTTAACCCTAAACAATTCTACAGCTCCAAAACCTACAATTCTCTAATGACACTGTCATGCCACATCTAATCCACTTTTACTCCAAGGCTCAACCAACCACCAAAGGCAAATTGAGCATCTACAAACTCCTGCTAAACTCTCTTTTGCACACCAAATCCTCTTCCATGCAACATTGGGAACAATGGACAAACCAAATATATACCACGACACAATGGCACTTAGCCCCTGAACTCTACCCGCAAGTTTCACAACTGGTATCTTACCCTGGCCAGGCTGGCCCATATGTACCCGACAGCATCTATTACCTGCTGGAGACAATGTGGCCACATCGGCTCTCTCCTTCACATTTGGTGGACCTGTCCAGCTCTCAAGAACTTCTGGTTAGATATAACCACATTTATTTCTTCCTCTACAAGATGCTCCCTCACTCTGAATCCCCAGATGGTGCTACTGGGCATGGGCTTCCACCTTTGGCCCTTAAAACGAACTACTTTAAGGACACACTTTAAGGACACACATTTTCATTGCTACACGCCTGGCATTAGCCAGAAAATGGAAAAGTGCTCTTCCCCCAACAATTGCGGAAGTCATCAATATCCTAAATATAAACTGTCATCTGGAATATGCCTTTGCAAAAGCAGACCTAAATGTATCACTGTTCAGGGAACACTGGAAGCCTTGGCTCCTCCACCCTAAGGGATCCGATATCCCATCTCAGCAAATACTTTTCTTGACTATCAGCCTTCCTTATTGAGTCAAGCACTAATTGAATTCCTTCCCTGATTCTCAGTACACTCACCCGCCAGTTTGGTTACTCTAGTTTTCCTTATAAGCCATTCTTACTTCTGTGTGGCCATACTGTTAATAACCTCATAGCTTCACATTATACATTTATATACGTTATTACTTATTCTCTTCTAGTTCAAGTACAACATCACTACATTGTGTTAATGTACATGTCAGTATCCTCGCCTGTTAACCTGTAACTGCATCTCTAATAACTGTTAACTAAATGTAACTATACTGTAAAACTAATAAAATCTTTAGTTTAAAAAAAAAAAATAATTGTCTTCTCCCGGCAGGGAAGGCTTCCCCCGCCTGCTCCCGTCTCCCCGCCAGGAGCAGATAATTGCTGATGCCCCTGTCAGCACTGCTGTGAAATTCACACCATGTATGGCCAGCCTGAGAGTGGGGTGAGGGCAATGTGAGGGTACCACTGTGCTAGTTGTTATCAAACAATGTCAGTGCATACATTTCAATCAGCTGATATTGAGCTAAAAGACAATGGCTTCCTTTTCTTCCAGCATGACTACAGAGAACAGCAGGGCATAAGCAAAACTCGTATTAAGATAGTTGGGATTTTGTGCAGCTGGATATTTTTGGTAGCAATATTACACATTGCTTTTCTAAAGTTTGTTGCGCTTTTTGTTGGAAAGAAAAATAAACTTTAATTTTCTTTAAAAAGAAACATCAAAGATAAACCAATTCGGAAATGTGAAAGATTATAAAAACTCATCACGGGGAAAATCAAAGGCCAAGTTACTGGCAAAAATGATACGGAGTTATAAATGAAGAAGATACTGAGCATCCCAACATCTAGACAGCAATAATAACAGAACAATATAGAAAAGGGAGAGGAAATGAACACTGTCACCATGGATATGGGAGATGTACGTAAATCTGAAAATGTTTTTTAGCCGGGGTGAGAAAAGGGTCAATTGTTAGAAATATCTTATTGGATGAGAGACTCTTTTCATCTCACAAAAAGATCAAGATTTATTTTTTAAACATTTACTCAAGGTGAGCTACACCTAACCTCACTAGATGTGCAAAAAAAAAATGTTTTTACTACAAATGAAATGGGTTGCTCTTCGTTGCATTAAAGGGAACCCAACATGGATTTATTTAACCTTTTTTTTTTTTTTTTTTTTTTACAGATGTCAAAATTAGTTTTTAATTCTAATTAATTAAGGATCCATGAAATAATACATTACCATGTTTCATATTTATAGTGTGTAGCTAGGAGACACATTCACATTTATCAAATAAAGGTTTTGCAAACTGTGACATAAAATACAATCTCTAAGTACCTGGAAATAAGATTTAAAATGTAGTCCGACTCCTCACTGATGATTGGGGTTGATTTTCCAAAGGAATAGCAATGTTTGCTTTCCAAACCGGACATGCAAGTGAAAGTGAAGCTGTTCTCATTGCAATTATCTCATAATCTGCAAATAATAAACTAAAAAATATATTTTTACCCATGCGCATGTTTTGATATTCCAAGTGAACTTAGCTTTATTTTATTCAAAAAGCTTAAGACTTCCTTAGTATAGCAAGTCCATTGTTTATCTTAACCACTTCCCATCCAGCCCATATCAATTTTACTGCTACAGGGCAGCTCTCCTGTGCAGAATTCTCCTGTGCACCTCCACCTGCAGGGGGCATGCGTGTGCCCCCGGCGGGCCGTTTCTGCTGTGAATATTCACAGCAGAAGCTGATCTGCGCGTGCGGGACACTTGATGTCCTTCTGCACCCACCGATCATCAGTAAAACACACAAAACAGGTATCAAACAAGGAGGGAAGGGATGGCTTATGTCTTCCTGCAAAGCAGGGACTAAAATCCATTTTTTCCCCTAGTAAAAGCACAACACACATTACACATAAGCACTGGTTAGGCTCACAGCTAACCCTTTGATCGCACTAGATGTTTAACCCCTTCCCAGTCAGTGTCATTAGTACAGTGACTGCATATTTTTAGCACCGATCACTGTATTAGTGTCACTGGTCCCCAAAAAGTGTCAAAAAGGTCAGTTAGTGTCTGATTGTCTGCCATAATGTCACAGTCCCGCTAAAGTCGCTGATCGCTGCCATTGCTAGCATAAGAAAAAAAATATTCCATAAAAATATCCCATAGTTTGTAGACACTATAACGTTTGCACAAAGCAATCAATATATGCCTATTGGATATTTTTTTACCAAAAATATTTAGCAGAATACATATTGGCCCAAATGTATGGGGAAATTAGATTTTTTTTTTAAATTTTATTGGATATGTTTTATAGCAGGAAGTAAAAAATATTGTTGTTTTTTTTTCAAAAATTTCGCTCTTTTTTTGTTTATAGCACAAAAAATAATAATGCAGGGGTGATCAAATACCAGCAAAAGAAAGCTCTATTTGTCTGAAAAAAAAAATTTATTTGGGTATAGAGCTGCACGACCGCGCAATTGTCGTACAATGTGAGCACCTGCAGCGGCTGCGGTTTGCTATCATCTGTGGGATCAGGACACTGCAGGTATGGATTTGATTAGATATTTACTTTGTGAGTTTTTATAACATTTGTATAAACTGCCTATCGCTGCACTTCCTGCACTTTATGGTGCTTTGCTTTCTTTACCGGGTTCACACACACAGGAGCGGTGGGGACATGCAGTTCGGACAGGAATCGCACATCATTCCTGGTCAAATCGCATGTCTTTCTTTGCAGTGCGATTTGTGCCCATTCATTTTGTATGGACAAAAATTGCACCATAAAGTGTTGTTATTCGGTATCAGCGAGTACTTGACCGAAGTACAGTATCTGTACTCGTACTTGTCAATATAAAAATGGTATGGGTGCATCCCTAATTTCTAACACTCTCATGTAATATGTCTCCAGTCTATGACGTCTCCTGAAGCATGCACCCAGTCTCCAGCAACTTCCATGTCATGTTCACAGTCTCAGACATTCTTCTGCAGTATGTCCACATACTCTGACCATCTCTTGTATCATGTCTACAATCTCTGACCATCTCTTGTATCATATCTGCAATCTCTGACCATCTCTTGTATTATATTCGCAGTCTCTGACCATCTCTTGTATCATGTCTGCAGTCTCTGACCATCTCTTGTATCATATCCGCAGTCTCTGATCATCTCTTGCATCATGTCTGCAGTCTCTGACCCCTCTTTTGTACCATGTCTGCAGTCTCTGACCCTCTCTTGTATTATATCAGCAGTCTCTGACCATCTCTTGCATTATGTCTGCACTCTCTGACCATCTCTTGTATCATATCCGCAGTCTCTGATCATCTCTTGCATCATGTCTGCAGTCTCTGACCCCTCTTTTGTACCATGTCTGCAGTCTCTGACCATCTCTTGTATTATATCAACAGTCTCTGACCATCTCTTGCATTATGTCTGCACTCTCTGACCATCTCTTCTATTATGTCTTCAATCTCTGACCATCTCTTGCATCATGTCTGCAGTCTCTGACAATGTCTTGTATCATGTTTGTGGTCTCTAACCATCTCTTGTCACCAGTCTCTGACCATCTCTTGTATTATGTCCCCAGTCTTCTGCTATATCCTGTTCTGATCACACAAGGTCCACCATATTAACAAAGTTGACCGCTGGTCTACAACCTTTTGCTCACATTAATGCATGGCAAGTTGTAGGCATATTCATTTTTAGCAGGGATGTCCCAAAACCTGAAAATTATTTCCAGTGTTCCTGGGGAGTAAAACAGTTGAGAAAGAATCTCTGGCACAGAATTGAAGAGAAAATCTCATCAAGACCACAAAAAAGTGACAAGGTTTCCAAGCACTTCCCACTCTATCCAAAACTAAACAAGAAAAGTTTTCTTTGAAATATGCGTTAACAAGCTCCAAACTCCATAAGTCAAATATGATTTCTTACAATTCTTTGCCCAAAGATTTGACTTTTCTTGAGCAAGCTACGTCAGCTTTTTTTTCAAAGAACCTTTTTCTCTCCCCAAACTTCAAGAATAATGTAGGAAGAGAATTAGCTGTGAATTTATTTGTACCTCTGTACTGGCAGAGTGAGTATAGGGACCCCTGGGAAATCAGTTCTGTGTTTTGTTTCACTCAGGTGTACTCTTTGCCTTTGGATTTTTTGTCATTCAGGGTGATTAAGTGTGGCGTTAATAGAGCCATGTGTTGTCGAGGACGCAACCCCATTCAAAAAGTTCATAATAGCTTCACAAACAACTTGCTGGAGATAGAGGTTCGGAAACAGTTCCCGGTTGCTGAGTTGGTAAACATACTCCAAGGGTATTCTATTCAATTATAGTTTTATAAGAATTTGGAAATCTCCCCAAATAAATACAAATTTAAAAGATTGCTGACTACATATTGAAAATGTTTCTTTTGCTTGGAATTCTGAATCACAATGTTTTCCACTTATGAGTACAACCGGACTGATGGGAATTCCAGCGGAATTACAATATGGGAACAGACGGCTCATCTCTAGTGATCTTCATTCAATTATTGCTGAGTCGTGGCAAGAGGCAAACATAGCATGCTTCTGATATCAGTTTTAAATGCTTCTGCGATCATTCAGATTTAATTGACATTGGCATTGAGCTGCTTCAAGGTGCTTTTACATGGTGATAGAAGGACATGGGATGACATGGGTGTAGTTACCAACTCTTAAAGTGCTATTGAAAACAAAAATATAATATATTGCAGCTTACCAAACATTAGATATGGTGATTGCATTCCTTTTCTTTTTTTAGGCTTTTTTTCTTTACTTTCACTTGGTGATCCAGCCAGTAAGTCTGTTACTTTTCAACTTTTTTTAACAGACCAAACTGTCCAGACAAAGTGTCAGTTAGCGGGTTGAGACAAACCATTTACTACTAACAGTGGTGCTAACAATAATCAGCTTTTATTTATCTATGTAAAATCTTTATCCCTAAAGAAAAAAAACTGTAGCTGTAACTGCAGTGTGAGCTGGTGTTTGGCTTTAATTTGTTAGTGTATCTAAATCTGCTAGTCCATCTAGCACTCCCATCCCCCGAGGTAATCAAATGAAAGAAAATCCTAAATAAAGGGACCACTAGACCGGTCATTGTGTAGAGGACATAATCTAACGGGGGTTAGACCTATTTCCTTGTGTCCCCCGTGAAAACCCGTCGTCGTAACAGTCAGACCCCCCTACCCTCACGATCTACCTGATCGTCTAAATCTATGTGATTGTTTAATTTCGGTTTGTGGTCGAGTGTGACGTCAATGTCGATGTCAAAAAAAAGAAATCCCTATTTCTAAAATGTATCTATTTATTTTCGACTAATAACAATCGTGGTGACAATCATCATTTACCAAACAGAGT
>BLSH010517591.1:171042-200007 GCA_018402905.1 Glandirana rugosa | reverse complement strand
CATTTTGCAGAACAGTGATATGGGTACTCCCGGCTTATTTATACTTTTTTGACACAGTTTGAAGATGATTTTAGAACAGTTCTATGGCCTCTAATGTTAATTAATACTTTTCAGACCCATTTTGAAGATGATCTCCATTTTTGCATTTTTTTATGTTTTTATTTTTTAAAAAATATTTAAAGTTATTTCCCTGTCCCCATTTCTTTGTAGGTCACTTGTCCCACCCTTACCCACATTTCCTTCCTTTTGCAGACCTCTAGGACCTTCCAGGACTATTTTACAGCACTTTTTGTACCTAAAAGTCCGGGTCTCCATTGATTTCAATGGGGTTCGGGGTCCGGGACAAAGTTCGGGTTCTGTCCGGACCCGAACCCGGACTTTGTCCCGAAGTTCGGCCGAACCAGCAGAACCCGGACTTCTAGAAGTTCGCTCAACTCTAATTATAATGTGATACGCAATACCCGCAGATACGGGTAAAATCTGTTCTATACAAATGCTGTTTTTTTGTTATTGCAATACAACATTATAAGACTGTCATTTATATGTAATGGCTCAACTTGAAAAATGAATAAAAAGTATTGAAACAAAAAAAAAAAAAAAATATATATATATATATATATATTTTGCATTTTCTGCTGCTCAATTCATTTAAACTGTAGGAACCTAAAACTGCTTCAGAAAAAAAAAAATGTTGCAGAAATCCATTTTTAATCCTAGCAGAAATTAACATATCAATCTACAAGTGTCAGAGAGTTTACACAGCTTGATTATGAATATATACTGTAAATGAAACAGGATTCAGCCTATTAAATCAATTATTTGCTGTTGTTAGATCCGTTTATTCATATTTAATTTTATTAAAATGTTTAAGATTTCTCAAATGGGGTTTTTGCTGTCAGGGAAACATGGGAAGATGGACAGGGACTTGCTAACTGACGGTACTCTTCTAAAACACGGCCATAGATGTCACATCTTACATCGCTGTTTTGCAAACCTTAATTTTCAGAAAAGATTACCCATCATGGCTAGGTTCGAAACCAGCAACCTAATAATTCAAAGCCTCAGCATAAAGGCAATGTGAACATCAAGGCAACTTGACCTTGCTTCGCACCAATGTTCTTACTCATAACGCTTGCTGGTTTTGAGCATGGCAAATCATCTTTACTGCAGTTCAACCCACTGAGTGTTTTGATGGTCTCATATCTAATTTGTGTAGACCTACATTTCTCATCTTGGACTCCAAGGTCCTTGTAGATTAGTGGCCCAGGCATAAACACACAGATATACACATTTTACAGGTTAATTAACCATATCAAATCATTCGTTATCCACACAGATTTTTGTGCACAGTTTTCAGTGCAGATTTTTGGCTAGTTTATGGTTCACAAATCAATTGTGATTAGGTTTTAAGGCTAACTTTAGGAGTAAAGGAGCTAAGGTTTAATGGCATTTTCAGGTTAAGGCAAGTGTATGGTTTAGAGGTACTTTCAAGTGAAAGGTTAAAGTGTATGCTTAGCCGAAACAATTTTTTTTGAATAGAGTAGGGAAAGATTATAATCCTTGTCAGGGGTTTATTTCAGTCCCACTTCCCACTTGGGAGATTTAACTTAAGTGTCACTAAGACAGAAACTGATGGGAAATCCAAAATTGTAGAGTTTTCCCCAGAATGAAACTCAGGCATAAGCTTTCCAATGGGAACACCTATGCCAGTTACAACTGTCTAAGGCTGGGCTCACATCTCCGTGTGGAGCGGCTCACAGCAGGGATCAAGTGCAAATTTTTGGCTGAACCTAAAATGGAGCCATTGAGAGTGGGCATAGGCTCCTGCATCCAATTCGCAATAGTGTGAACCCAGCCTAAGGGAAGAATTCTACTCCTATCCTGTATCTCCGGGACAGGAAATAAAGTTTACTAGCCCCATAAGGAAAGCAAAAAAGCAAACTAGCTGGATTGTCTACCTTTCCCTGCTCAAAAGTCAAAAAATGTTTTGGAAATACTTTCAGGGGTTGGGTCAAGGGTTGGATAAAATTGAACTTTCTGGGAATATTTCATTTTAGGGTTATATTGTATAACTGGTTGAGGTACAGTAAATTATGTCTCCAGATGTAATTCATTTTTTTTCCTAGTCTGATTATTTTGTTTTTGGCAATAATAAAAAAAATCATACCAAAGTACCTAATATAAAAAAATAAAAATAATAATGCCGTTTCAAAAATAGCATTCTCCCAAATGCCACAACTTGTTAGGTAAGGCAGCAATGCCTTCTAGGTACAGTTTACCAATTCATCTGTCAACAATATTCTAAACCAAAAAACCCACTATAGCAGGTATCAAAACACAGCCTCTCGGCCCATCTCTATGCGTCACTGGTCTCACCATTCTAGGATGTGTTGTCTTTAAACTACAGTATCTACAACTACACCAAAGCTTAGCCCACCAGAGGACCATACACATATTAGAGGGTTTTCAGAGCTTGTGCCCCAATGCCCAATGCTAACAGTCTCCATCAACTAAAGGCTTCACAGCATTGGTTACATTTATATCAAAAACTGACGCATAAAAAGCAATATTATAGTTTACTTCTGTAGGTAATAGAGTCCCAGTTTTCATGACGTTAAATTGCTATATACCCTTTGCAGTAAGTACTTCTGTCTTTGTACTTAAAATTCTGAATAACTGTTCTTGGTACAATATGCATTGCAGCTCAATCTTTTTCATGGAGATAGGTCTGTCCATCTGAAGCTCATAGAGCAGATCCTGCAAGTCTTTCTGTACATCATTTCTCGTAACTATGAGTTATAGAAGCGAACGGTTCCTTTGAGAAAACAGAGCATAACAAATTGCTTGAGCTGGATTTTAGTGCTGTGCCACAGGCTTCATGAAAATAGTTACAGGAGGAAAACTGCAATCTGCAGCAATAGTAAATATCCTTGTGGGAGTGAGGACAGACAGGGACAAGGCAGAAAGCCTTATGGTTGCAGAATACGTTGGAGGAGATGTTTAAAAGCTAAAGTAAAAGAAAAATTATTGACCCTTGAATGTGATGGTATTAAACCCACCTGTTGGGCTATAACTCTTCAAAACGAGTCATGAAAATTTTGTTGGCATCGGCATAAAGCAATGGAAGTCGGAACGGCTTCTAAAATAAATAAAGGTATGGAAAATGGCGCCACAGGCTTTAAACAATTATGAGCCTTATTGTTGCTATTAATGCATTTACTGCATAGAACATAAAGTTTATGGGTAAATCGAAGATACTGGTTGTCTGAAATAAAATGATGCACATATATGTAAATATTAGTAAAAAAACAACACTATATTTCAATTTTCTCTAGTTAAATAATCCTTGGCACTTTTTCCCTATCCATGCTCAATATACAGTATATGATTTTTATCCACAATTTGGCCTTGATCCGCTATATATATAGTGTCATCGTCGTAGTTAATGTTTTTCAGTGGGAAAGTGGGACGATCATGAAGAACAGTAGCAGATGCAAGCAACAATGTTTGATGGAGCTCCAAAAAAATTTACATAGAAATTTTAATTTGCTAAATCATATAGCCAGATGGCATAACTAACACAGCAGCAGGTGGTGACATTGGTGACAGAGCTGTTTGGGGTTATGGTTGGTAAGTATCTTTATTTTATAAGCATTTACTGATAGTGTTGATGGTGTGATATGAGGGAGTCCATGATCCTCAGCTAGCCGATGGTAAAAGCAGTCTTTAAAAAAAAAAAAAAGATAAACAGAAGAACAACAGCTTATCTTCAGCAAACAAAGTACACAAAATAGTCTATATTCCGGTTCTGAATTGCCAAACTAGCTAAAGGTGCACCGCCTCCATACCAGTCCCACTCTGTGGTATTTGGGGCTTCCCGTTGGCTTCAGGGGTCCCAATGAGGTGGTTTTTACAGCTCAACTACTGTGGTTCAGTCCTAAGCTCAGTTCACTCTGTTCACACAGGTGTCCAGCTCTCTGCCTCACTGCCCACAGCTGACCGTTTCCTCTTCCTTTTCTGGACTCTGAGGCACTTGGATTATCCCCTACAGGAGCTGTAATCAGGGTTTGGAGGTTCTTCCTTCCCAAAACTCTTTGAACATCAGAAGTCCGTGTCTAATAAGGACTTATCAATCCAGAGAGTACTGAAAGTCAGTTCTCTCTAGCCAGACTGCCCCGGAATGCCTCACCCTGCATGGGTGAAAAATCCTGAGTACTCAACAATGTCTTCAAACCTGTCCCCATTAAAGGGACCACAAGACAGATACTGGAGAGTGGGGACATATACCTGTCATCCATAACACATTCTTGGCGTTCAGCACAATGGCAATAATTAGGCATGTGCAATTTGTTTTGTTATGAATCAAAATTCAGACAAAGTTTTTGTTATTTGGAAATTCAAATGTATCAGTGAAGGTAATGGGGGGGGGGGGGTGATGTGAATTGGTTAAGGGGTTTATTCATATGTAATAATCCTGATCTGAGATATAACTTCAGGATAAAACCAAATGCATTTGGCAAAGTCAAATGGCAAAGTCCCTGGAAACATGTCATGCACACCCCCTCTCCTGACATCCACCAGGCATTTTGACAGTTGTCATCCTCGTGTGGAACTTAGAATGCCACCGCTATTCCATACTTTGAGCTGACTGGCTTCCTGTCATCCTTAGGCTCTGTTTGTTCAGTGATGCCTACAGCCACACACTAATCACAGCTGCATGGTCTCAGGTGTTCCCTGTCCATGCGGTTTCATGCTAACTTAAATGTAAGTGGGCTACTTATTTTAATAAAGTTCTTTTTATTTGATACTGACCTCAGTGCCCTGCTGTTCATTTTCTTTTACATTGAGGTGATCCTACCCAGATCTTCTGGTTCCGGTTCCAGTCTCATTCCCTTCTCCTGTTCAGTCATCCATGCAGTTGCCTCATCCATGCCTCTAACCTGTTGATAATCTACAGATACAGGTGAAAGTTCCAATGGGCCAAGGAACTCTGCATTTCTACTAGGGCCGTATGTACTGTGTACTTGTTCATTTTTGAAGGAGAGTGTGCTTAGCTGAGAAAAACCTTTTTCCTCTACTCCACTCCTGAAGATCCCTGGGATATATGACTTCATTTGCCTAGGCCAGAAACCAGGGAGTAACTGAAGAAATGTAAAAAAAAAAAGTTTAAAACAAGCAAATATGATATACTTTCCTAATCAATGTTGATTGGGAGAGTGAAGTTCCACTTTATATCTCCACATCATCTATCTGTAACATTGACAATTTATTATCGTGGTTCCATAACTTGTAAAGACCAACACATAATCATTTGAAGCACCAATACAACGTCTGATTTAATGTAGTAATACTTTGCAAAATATTGGATGGGACAAAGAAATTATCAAATTTAAAAGGTCACTATTAAAATATATATATACTGTATAGCCACCATTTGCATAGTAGCATATTGTACTCCCTGTGACCCAGAAAACTGCATGGTGTGCCGCTCAGGCTCTCTGAACGGGAAACAAATGCAGGAGATCCGCCGCTGAGAGTGCTGGCATGGGAGTGAGCTCATTCCGGCTCCTGTGATGAATTGAGGTAGAGAAGGTCTCCGAATGACTGCACATGCGGAGAAAAAATCAATGGAGGCGTGGCCTGGTCGGGTTCCAGGCTGTGGTTGCCACTCACACACTCACCCCAGGGGTGATATGGATGTGCAGCCCTTCTCTACCTCAGTATGTTGTACTCAACCATCCATGGATTAAAGTGGAACTTTAGTGCTAAAAAAAAGTGGCAAACAGGCAGGATGTTTAATGCAGAAGAGACATACTAAGGGGGATTCACTAAAACCGGTGCACACAGAATCTGGTGTAGCTGTGCACAGTAACCAATCAGCTTATAGGTTTTAATTGTCAAAGCTTATTTGAACAAGCTAAAGTTAGATGCTTATTGGTTACTATGCACAGCTGTGCCAAATTCTGTGTGCTCCAGTTTTAGTAAATCTTCCCCTCTTTTCTGCATTAAAATTGCTTACCTGCTTGTCCGCACTGTGCTCTGAGCTGTGCATAGTCATTTCCGTAATACCAAGATGACTGAACTCTGTGATGTCACCTCAGCCTAGTCAATGAAAAGGGTTAGGGAGCAATACCCAGAAGTAGACTGGCTGAAGATGCCGACACTACAGCACTGGAGAGAGGGGGAGTGTAGTTCTGCTTTAAGTGAGTCAGCAGAGGTGCCCCAAGTCTTATCAGACCGATATGTTCAGTCCTAGCAGATGGATTGCAGCAGATAGATATGCAGCCAGACTGGGGTATTATGTATTCTAGCAGGCTAGTTTAGCAAAAAGCAATGCACGTGAACAGATGTACCACTCGTCCCAGCTGTTGTAGCAGCCACTTGCATGGGGCTATAATATACTTATCCATCCATGAATCAGAGACTGTATTAGCGGTCACATATTATAGGGAACCATGTTGCAAGGCATGATCAGCATAGCTTACATGGCAGCTGTGGGTCAAACAAAAGTGCATCACTGACGCATTTCATCACAAGACATTCTCAGAGGAGCTTTCAATCTTTAGTTTACAATGTAGTCTACACAGTACTTCTATTTATACACACTAGTTATATTTTTAGACATATATACACAGTGGCGGCCCACTCATTAGGGGTGCAGGGCCCTCATCCCCCAATCCATATGCCCAGGCCCCTAAGCTACATGCAGGGTGCCAGACACATGGATTCCAATGGGGTTTGTTTTTTTTTTAGAAGCACATGACTAGAGCCTGAGGCTCTAATTGGCTTCAAAAAAGGGTGGGACAGTTGTTTGCGGCGGTGGTTGGAGTGGAGAGGAGGAGTAGATGAGCGGAGAAGCTGGCAGCAGCCAATGAGTGTGCAGTCTCTGCAGAGCAGAGGCAGAGCTGCCGTGCAGCCTGAACAAGGAGAAGAAAGATGTTTACTTCTGCCAGGAGCGTGCCATGGCCTGGCTCTGTCCACCTGGCTGCTCTCCTACTGCTTCTGACGAGAAGGAGGGAAAGTGATCGTGGACGGGGTAAGTGTGCACCTGGGGGGTTTGTTTGCCACCCCTCCAAAAAAATGGAGCACCAGCCGCCACTGCATACACTGCTACAGTAGGCCTGGTTCAGATCTATGTGGCTTCTGCCAGCTGCATTTGCTCAGGCACAGCTCAAGGTTCCTACACCTTTCCCAAAAAACGCGGCCACATTGTGCAGTGCGATTTCCAATATGGGAAACCATGCTGCATTTTCCAGTGCGTGAGGGTGCCATTAGAATTAATGGTAGCTCTACCCATCTCCTAAGCAACAGCATGTTTTTCTCTGTGGGTGCGGGAAGGCAGGTAATTACCCGCCTTTTTGCACCTGCTCAGATGTGAACCTAGTCTTAGAGAACCAGGAATTTACACACAGTAGCCTGTATCAAGATATGATAACGCAGACACTACCAAATAGAACAATGTGATTATGAATGGTTTCATTATCTGTAAATCCATACAAGTTTCAGAATTAAATACATATCAGGCTTCAGCAGGTGCCTTGGTTTAATTAAATATTATTTAATGAATTAAATTGGTCGTATAATGAACTAAATAATACATCAAACCGATTGATTTCTTTAATATTGGCTTTAGTTAAACAGTGCAGAAAATCTTTTAGGAGGAGTAGGACCTTGAAGTACCTGAAATACAAATATTCCATTATGGAATCATGTATCTATACAAAGTCATACACTTGTTAAGGACACTCGCTATGCGTTTCAAAGGCAAACAGCCACGAGTTAAATTCAAACTTAAATAAAATATACAATTTAACCTACAAAGAGAGCAGATAACATGCAAATTAGAGAACCTTTAGGTCTGAGTCTGGAACCAGAATATATGTCTGTGTCATTCTCTGTCACTATAATTGGCAGAGTTTTTGCAGAATATGCTAAATTTGTGTGTGTAGCCTGCAGACTCACATGACACCGAGCAACTCTGGGAAAGCTGTTAAGGGAGAGCTAAGAGCCCAGCTCCTTTGCTATAATGTGCTGAGAAGGGGGATTGGTTGTCTAGCGAATAAAAATTTGAAAATTTGCTCCAGTGCTGGATCGTTACAAAGGTGATGATGTCGATAAAGTATTTATTTATTCCCTTTCAAATATTTTATTGACAATAACACCGGCACTTACAATACTCAAGCCAAGTTATGGCACAATACACTCCATAATTAACAGATTGTAATTTTTACAAGTTTTACAAATTGTGCAGATAGTAATGAAACAAACTTAAGAATTACATAGAGCTCATTAAGATTGTAGTAGCATACATAGGAGTTGATTTACTAAAGGCAAATAGACTATGCACGTTTCAAAGTGCAGTTGCTCCAGAACTTAGTAAATGAACAGAAGCTCTGCTGACTTCCATCATTCAATCATGCGTAAGCAAAGATGCTGTTTGTTTGTTTTTTTTCTATTTTCCTTGCATGTGATTGGGTATTCTTTGCAAATGTGAAGTCTTACCTCTTTTACTAAGCTCTGAAGCAACTGCCCATAGTGTGTATGACCAGCTTTAGTCCACCTAAGCAACTACCTCTTCAATCTATAAGCATACAAAGTAGGTGATTCTATTATAAGGCTCTTTGCACACTAGCATTTTTTTAAGCTCCTAGAAGCTAAATAGTGTTATTGTATGTGTCCATGCACACTACTTTAGACTCTTTTTTGAGCTTCAGCGTCTATGAGCAGAAAAAAAAATTGTTTTTGTAGAGTTTTTGGATGGTTTTTTCAACAGAAAAAAACACTCCTAAATGAAATGTTACTAAAACAGCTTTTTTTTAAGCATTTTTTACTTTATGTACTTTAAAAAAATGCTAATAAAACACTAATCATCCTAAACATTCCTAAAAGCTTCTAAAGGCTACCAAAATGCTACTATAAGCTGGCACATAAACACTATTATCAGCATTTTCCATCCAGCGTTTTCTGGGCTTATAATAAATGCTAGTTTGCATGGAGTCTAAAAAAGTGATTTAAAGTGGAGTTCCACCCACATGTTTCACGCCTCACCATGCAGCAATAATATGCATACTTAAAATTAGTTGGAAATGTATTTATTTTTTTGTTCACTTACCTGATTTATGCCTATATCTAATTTAACTTTCCTCCTTTAGGGGCCGCGGCGCTGTATGTCATTTCCGGTTTTGTATTGGCTCCTGGGAGATCTTGGTCAGCTTGGCATGGCACTGTTTCCATTTTGCATTGGCGTCTATGGAAAATCTTGGTCAGCTTGGCATGGCACTTCTCCCATTTTGCATGGGTGTCTATGGAAAATCTTGTTCAGCTTGGCATGGCTGTGATATGCCAAGCTGACCAAGATTGCACCGCATTGCACATGCACGAGATCGGCAGGTGCATGCTGGGTAGCCAGCATGCACAGAATCCAGGAAGAAGGACACTGCGGCTTCAGATGCCCACACTGGAGATGGCCGTGCTGTGCAGGAACTTCACAAGTAAGAAAACGAGGCTGCACAAATAGAAAACTGGGCATAGTTTACAGCATAAACATTGTTACATTGCATGAGGCATGAGTATTCCAGGGGTATTTTTATCTTAAAAGTCATATTTGGCCTGGAACTGCTCTTTAAGGCTTCGGCTGCACCAAAAACTTTCCACCTTGCTCCTCCCTAGAACTCCTGCCTGCTCTTTTGTCGCCTACTCCCAGGAGGGACTCCAGGGTTTTTCCTGACCCCCTCGCCTCCTCAGGAACTCCTTACTTCAAGCTCTCTTCTATCTCCTTCTCTGTCTGCCTTCATAAAATCCCCGAAAACTCATCTCTTAAGAAAAGCTCATCCACCTAAAAATGTAAGTGATTGTAAAACTTAAACTTTTTTTATTAAATAATAAACATTTTATACTTGCTGCTGTGTACAATGGTTTTGCACAGAGCAGCCCGAAACCTTCTTTTCTGGGGTCCCTGACCAGTGTTCTTGGCTCTTCTTCTTCTTCCGGGTTTGCCTCCATAGCAAGCACTTGCTAGGGGGGCAGATGTGCAGGCTCGCTCCCGAAAGGGGCTCTGTGTGTTCATAGACACATACAGTGCAGCTTGACCCCCCCCCCCCCGCTCACTCCTCACAGGAATTGGCCGAAGTAGCAGGAGCTTCTGCCTCTGTGCCTGTGAGGAGAGAGAGAAGCATTGCTGGGCAAAGCGCTGGATTGAAAGAGGAGCCGGGTAGGTATTGAGGGAGGGGGCTGGGGGGGAGCTGATTCTGGACTTTTTTTTACTGTAATGTATAGAATGCAAAAATTGCATAAAAAATGTTATCCTTTAGTACCACTTTAAACTTTTACATTCTCCATTCATTCGTCCCCACACAGTTAATACCACTTTCTCCTCCCTTTTAGATTGTAAGCCTTTAAGAGTGGGGCCCTCCTTACCCTCTTGTATTGTAATGTATTGCAACTGGTTTTTGCAACTGCTTTTCAATAATAATAGAAGTTCAAATAATTGCAAAGGAACATTTTTTTTTTTTTAAATAACAGACATGTTATACTCGCCTCCAGCAGTTTTGCACAGAGTGGCCCCTAACCCCGTCTTCTGGGGTCCTCCAGTGGTGCTCCGGGTTCCTCCTCTTCTCGAGTGACCACCATGCTTTCCTGGGGTCACCCGTGCAGGCGCCCTCCTGAGTCCTGCTGTTGTGTGTTGTGTTCACACCAATAGCGGGACTCGGCCCCGACCCCGGCTCCTGGGTCACTGGATTTGATTGACAGCAGTGGGAGCCAATGGCTCCCCAGCTATTTATCCAGCCAATGAGAACCAAATCAGCTTGGATGAGCTGCGAGGCTCGTCCCCGCCGCGGGTTCGTTTTTGGCTCAGGTAAGTAAAAGGGGGCTCAGGGGGGCTGCTGCAGAATAAAAGGTTTTTCACCTTAATGCATAGAATGCATTAAGGTGAAAAAACTTGAGGGTTTACAACCCCTTTCATTGTTAGGGTTTACATGCATGCATATACATTTTAAATAAATAAGTGGAGTCTTCCTTTAAAAACAGAATTCATTTATCACATAAAGCTGTATTATTTTAATTAATTAGAATTAATTTATTTGAAAGTTTGAGCTTTGCAATAAATAAAGTATGAACTCAAAGAAAAAAAAATGTACAACAAGTTAAAATCTGACTACAAGACAAAACACTTTATGGCAGTTGTTCTTGTCCTTTTTATTCTGGTGGGGAATGTAGGGCTTTCACAGTGTGTGATTAGTCTGAGGCATGTCAGGGATTGTTTAACTTGGATTTAATGTGCCTCTGGTGTGCTCTAATGTTAAATGTGTAAAGTTGACAGTCTCGGTCATTAGAGAAGTGCTGATTTATGAAATCAAAGTTACTCTGAGCCACCCAGGATCACACAGGATAACAGATTGTCCTGATTTCCACTCATTTGCTAAAGCGGAGATTTATGGTGTTTAACCCTGATTGGTTCATTGCATAAACCTGGAGCATTGAACATGGTGCACCTTAGGACACAGGATGTGCTGCAAAAATGTACAGGGATTACTAGAACAGATTTGCTGTTGATTTGCATTCCGGCTTTTGGATTTTTATCAACCAGAAGAGTCTGAAATAAAACTTCCATTAATCTGTACCACCATAATGGAAAATTTGTTTTTGGTACTGAGATCCCAATATTGGTATGTAAGGGAGCTTGTGGTTGGCTGTTTGTTGGTGCGAAGAGCACAGCCAGGTCCCTACTACACTTCTTTCCCTACCAGAACAACAACCCACCCGCTTGAGGTTTTAACCCTCCACCTTCTTGTGCCCATCTCCATGCCAGAGGCCTCCTCCTGACATTCCCGACCACTAACCTCTATACCCCAAGGAAGGGATGTCCACACAAAAGATTGAGTTGCTGCACTTTACTGGTCCTACTTTAAAGATGGTATTTACAGTCACATCACATAGACATATTATCCAGGGTCATTTGACAGTACTTTGTCTATCACATATAGTGGACGATCTGCAGTGTCACATGTGAAAGCAGCACACAGTACATTTTAGTAAGACATCCTACCCTAAACAGTCTCTCCTCTTCCCGGGGAAATTACTGACTCAGAAAGTCCTGGTTTGCCTTAGGCTGCCTGCGTTCTGCTTTCTACTCTTTACAGGTAGTCTTCCTCAGACAGGATCACTGCAGTCACCTTTGGCTTGGGCAAACTTCTCCTAGGCCCTCCATGACAATAGCCTCACCCCAGGGAACACTTGACCTGGTCTAAAAGATCTTTTGCAACCAGCTCTAGCTTCCACCACCATAAGTGCCAGGAAGTCTACAACCAGATTTTCTGGGTGCAGGTCTACTACTCCCTGTCCTCCATCCCTGTTCAAGGCCTCCACTTGCTGACTATGTCTATCTGAAAGGTGGGTCTCTGGCTCCTATGCCCCAACTGCACATGGGCCACTCACAACCTGGCTTATATGTGGACACTGACTCACACATGACATCACTACAGGGGGGCGGGCTCTAGCCAAAAAGGACCTAGCACCTGATGACACTGTTTTCTGTGACCAGACACTATCCTGTCTCAGAGCCAGCTATTGGCAGACTAGCTAACTGCACCCACTTACAGGTAGATCTTGGAAAAGGACTGTTGGAAGAATATTTACTGTAGGTATGTCCATTTGAATGAGGCCTAAAGAAGACTTCATAAGATACTTCTATTTCAGCAAGGGTTGAATGAGTGATGGAGGGGCAGTTGATCTTTAACTGGAGTTATACTTTATCCGCTACCAGAGAGGAATTTTTGGATATCTAATGTGCTAAGGCCTGGCATCTCATGTACGCTTTCACAATATATGCCCGGCCTCAGAAATTCCCTACTAACTATTTGATCTAGTTACAACCATACTGACCCCCTACAAACTCCTCTCAAAGCTGGATCACAGTCACGGGTGTGGCAGAACTGCCAGGGTCGCAAAAATCGCATTTGCAACTGGGCCTTGGTGTTTTGCAACTGTGGGGGGGAAGGCATCAGGAAGGAGGCCCTTTCAGAACATGTGGAAGGGTCCCGCTACACAACTGCAACCACAAAGTTGTGCGATTTGCTTGCAATTTCCTTGCATCTTCCATGCGATGTCCATGAGGATTCCTTGTGACTTGCTTGGGAGTTTTGTGATCTAACATTGCTGTCTGCTGAAAACGGGCCACATGAGCGCAGAATGTTCTGTACTCCTGTGATCCACAGGAGAAGTACAGCCAGACAAGCTTTGGCTGTACTTCTCCTTTAATTGAACAAGCTGAAGTTAGAAGCTGATTGGCTACCATGCACAGCTGCACCAGATTCTGAGTGCTCCAGTTTTTAGTAAATCTCCCCCTATGATATGTTGCAGCAGTGTGATCTCATAAAGGGCCCGCAACAGGAGTAAAGGGCCCTGAATCAGTGGGAAGGTCCCAGGGCCTGGAGGAAAGGGCCCTTGGCTCAAAGGGAAGGGTCCTGGGACCAGAGGAAAGGACCCTGGGACAGATGGAAAGGGCCCCGAGATTGATGGAAAGGACCCCAGGACTGATGGAAAGAGCCCTGGCAGTCAGGGGGGTCCATCATGGTTTCTTGCATAGGGGCCCTGAAGGTTCTAGTTACACCTCTGAGTCACGGTAATGATTTAATGGAAAGATGACATTTCTCACATCTCCATATGTTAATAGGTAATGAGTAGTAGCTTAACCCCCCAGAAACACCTATAACCTGCTATTTATTCTCTTGAATATAAGCATGTTGATCACACAATTTCAGATTCGGGGTAATCATTTTGCATGAATTTTGTGGTTGTCTGCAGCCTGAATTCAGGTGAAGTCAGAAGAACTAAAATATTTACAATTGCCAATTCCCTTGGTTTTCAAAGTATTTTACTAATCGCCAATCATGACCACAAGGAAGCTCTCTGCTACCCTTCTCACCAGCAATAAATGCAAAAACACGCTCCAAAGCTTCATTTTTATTAAACATGTTAACTAACGGATGAGAAGTCACCTTGCGTTTGGTCATTTATGAAGATTTACGATAATTACCTTGAAATTAAACTTTATATCTAAACCGTTATCCGTCTCAAACAATCTCATTCTTCGACGACACATTTTGTGTGCCATATAGGAAACAATAAACTTGTACCGTAGCACCTAAACTGTAAAACAGTAATATTTTAACTGGCAAATTCGATAAGATAATAAGACAATCTATAAAATACTTCCAGACGGAAAAAAATAATTATTTCTATGATTTACCAGCACATTATGGTATTAGGATGATGGGAATAAAAGACCAACAATGAATTAAAGTTTTGTAGATCATTTCGGTCTTCTAGGTTTCCATATCTTATTAGGTTATAAGTTATAATATTTAAAGGTATCTTATAATATACTTGTTATTGGCAGATATATACTTTGTATTATTATTTTCTAATAACATTTTTAGCTCTTTCATTTTTTTTCAAATTCTTATGGGTTGATTTACTAAAGTTAAATAGACTGTGCACTTTGCAAAGTGCAGTTGTCCTCTGCAAGTGCAGTTTCTCCAGAGCTTGGTAAATGAGCAGAAGCTCTGCTGAGTTCCATCATCCAATCATGTGCAAGCAAAAATGCTGTTTTTTTTTTTATTTTCCATGCATGTGATTGGTTATTCTTTGCAAAAGTGAAGCTTCGCCTCATTTACTAAGCTCTGGAGCAACTGCACTTTGCAAAGTGCACAGTCTATTTGCCTTTAGTAAATTAACCTCTAAGTGTCTTGCAGCCCCGGGAAGGTTTTACCCTCTTCATGACCAGACCATTTTTTGCGGCACGGCACTGCGTTGCTTTAACTGACAATTGCGCGGTCGTGCGACGCTGTACCCAAATAAAATTGATATCTTTTTTCCCACAAATAGAGATTTCTTTTGGTGGTATTTGCATTATAAACCCCCTGTTTTGTTAATAAACCTGCAAGTTTACATTTAGTCTGGCTTATTGCAGAATAGGAGGGTTTAGCTGAATGTCGAGTTACACACAGAGAAATGTGTAGTGGGGACAAAACACCCGTACCTCTACTGGGACACTGTACAGCTTACTGTATGTAGGTAATGTCACTACAGTATACTACACAGCTGCCACATCAATCTGTAATGGATATAGTTAGTTTGGGCCAGCTTGGTCCAAATAAACTATTTAAATTGAAATTAAACCTGGAATTGTACTCTAAAGTGAGCTGGACTGGGTGCTTCTTCACTATTCAGGAGAAGCCTTGTATTTTTATGAAAGAATACAAGGTTTTCTCACCACACAAAGAGAAGAAACCCAACAGCCAATGTTGGGACAGAGGGCTTCCAGGAGACACCACACAAGGAGAGGCAACCCAACAATGAATGCTGAGGGCTAAGACAGAAATCTTGACGTCCGCCTCTCCACCTAGGTTAATCAAAGGAAAATTTAAAATCATTCATAAAAGCACAAGGCTTTTCCTGAATGGTGGAGAAGCTCTCAGCCCAACTCGTTCTGGCAGAAGATAAGAAGTCACCTGCACTATTGCCAAAACAGGTAAATGTTAGAACAAGCATTTACATGCTTACAGCATAAAATATGCAAATAAATAAGATTGTTAAAGACTACCCTCCTGCAGCTGCACATATGTGTTACCCGGTCCACAAATAGTTAACATCTCTACACTTTTTTAAACATTAGGAGCAAGTTGAACTAGATGGGTTTGTGTTTTTTTTTCAGTCTCATTAACTATATAACTAATTCTCATTTTACCATCCAGGTGCCAACTTTAGGTGGGGTAAGCTCCTTATATATCTTGGATACTTCAACAGTGAGAGTTCCCTGACATAATTCCCAACTTGGTTCCTGTTCACCTGGAAATTTTTGGTTTCAGCACCTCCTGTTACATTGACTATAGTTTAAATTGTAAAAAAAAAAGAATCCAAAAGGAACAATAGAAATCATTCAAATTGAGTAAATATATACACTATATTGCCAAAAGTATTGGGAAGCCTGCCTTTACACACACATGAATTTTTTTTTTTTTTTCCATCCAAACCATCTTTATCAGGGCACATCTACCTGCTACTGATAAGGGAAGATGTCTCCATATTTCACATTTACTTTAAAATTTACTTAACAACGGTATTAGATTGTCCTGTATATAGTGGCTAGGATCCTTTGATATAACTATACCCAGATATTTTATTTTATCAACTGACTTTAACTGCGCAGCTTCGCCTGGCAAAGGAGGGCCCCCAGGTTCTAATAGCAATAATGCCAATTTTTCCCAGTTTATTTTTAACCCTGAAATTAAGCCAAACTCCCTAACCAAGTTTATTGCTGAAATTAACGAATTCTGGGTATCCCCAAGAAATAAAAGGACATCATCGGCGAATAACGCAACTTTTTCCTCCCCGTGGGTCTACAAAAGCCCTGTATTAATTTTGAGGCTTGAATTGCTTCCGCAAGGGGCTCCATTGCCAAAGCGAAGAGGAGGGGGGACAGCCCTGTCTTGTCCCCCTTCTCAATTGGAAGTCCCCCGAACACTGCCCATTTATTCTAACTCGTGCCCTAGGAACCGCATATAAAATTTTTACCCATCTGGAGAAATTTTGACCAAAGCCAAATTTATCTAGGATCCGCCAAAGATAGCCCCATTCAAGACAATCAAATGCCTTGGCCGCATCCAAACTCAGAATTGCTCTTGATCCTGTATTCTCAGTTTGTATCTGCAAATTTAGGTACACCCTTCTGATGTTTTGACTAGTAGACCAATTAGGAATAAATCCCAACTGGTCGGGATGCACCAATCTCTGCAGAATGTTCTTCAGTCTAGTCGCCAAGGC
This sequence comes from Glandirana rugosa, assembly GCA_018402905.1. Taxonomy (NCBI): domain Eukaryota; kingdom Metazoa; phylum Chordata; class Amphibia; order Anura; family Ranidae; genus Glandirana; species Glandirana rugosa. Next base: position 183,183 of record BLSH010517591.1, on the reverse strand, counting down.
CTTTGCTAAAATTTTTGTATCCACACATAATAAAGATATAGGCCTATATGCGGCTGTCTCTAGCAGATCCTTTCCCTCCTTACACACAAGCACTATATCTGCCTCTCTCATAGATGGGGCAGTTCCCCCGCTCCTAATGCCCTTTCAGCTACCTTTAGCAATTCCGGCAGAAGCACCTCGCCATACTGCTTGTATACCTCTACGGGAATTCCATCCGGGCCTGGGGATTTCTCATTAGCCATTTCCCTTACTGCATCTTGCAACTCCAAGAGACTCCTCTCCTCCTCGGACAGTGTTGGTAAATGGATTTTATCTAAGAATTCCTCCATTTTTTTCTGGTCGATCTTCCCATCTGAGTTATAAAGATCTTTATAATACACCCTAAAGGTTTCCAGTATCTCTGAGGAGCTCGTGCTTACATTACTGTCCACCATTTTAACAGCTAGAATGGAGCCTGCTGATGAATTTGTTTTCATTAGGAAGGCTAATGCTTTCCCTACACTCTCTCCTTCCACATAAGCACACTGCCTATTAAATAACCGTTTATTCTTTGCCTTGCTAATCTCAAGCTTTTTGTAATTCTGTTGGCCATCTCTTAGATCTCTTTGGTTCTCTACCGTGGGATTCTGTATGTACCGCTTTTCGGCTTCTTTAAGGTCTCTAACCACTGACTTCTCCCACTCTCTATTCTCCTTCTTGATCCTGGCAATTTGTTGAATTAATAAGCCTCTTAAATAGGCCTTAAGCGAGTCCCATACTAATTCTACAGGTGCTGTTTCAAAGTTTATTTCTCCAAAGCCTTCATCACTCCTCCTAGCTTATTTATGAGATTCAACCATGTTGGGTTTACTCTCCAGTTGGCCCCCTGCTTGATTATTTCCTGAGCTAGTCCCAGGATGATAGGTGAGTGATCCGACAGGCTTCTTGGTAGGTACTCTATCCTCTCCACCAGCTCCAAGACCTCCCGGTTCCCCAGCATAAAGTCAATCCTAGAAAGGGTGGCGTAAGAGCTGGAGAAGCAGGAGTAATGCCTGTCCACTGGGTTTCTAGATCTCCAGATGTCAAATAGACCCGCCTCTCTCAAAATGGAGGAGAACCTCTCCTCCATTACTCTATTCCTCTTATTATCTGGTGGGAATCTATCACGACTCCCATCCAGAGTCATATTGAAATCTCCCATCACTATCACCGGTATATTTGGTTTATTTATAATAAATTTAACAAGTTTAAATACATTTTCCATACTAAAGGGGGGGGGGGGGGGTATATATGTTAGCCAGCACCACTAATCCACTTTCATATTTCACCAACAAAAAAATATAGCGGCCATCTACATCTACCTCGATCTGCTCGATAGAACCCACCACTCCATTCTTTATATATATATACTCACTCCTCTCGCATAAGAGGAGTAAGCTGAGTGAAATTGATACTGGTATTGTCTTCTACCTAAACCTGAGAGATTGTTCCTAGCAAGGTGGGTTTCCTGTAGGCAGATTATTCCAGCCCCCAACCTTCCCATCTTTGCAAAAATTGCCGTTCTTTTATCCGGGGTCCCCATACCTCTAACATTCCAAGAAACAATACGCAATTGTTTAGTATTCATAGTGCCCTTCTTCACTTATTTTCCTACCAACAAGAACTGTCTGTGCTATTTCTATTATTCTATTGTGCCAATTTTTAGTGCTCTCTCTACCACTCTCTTGTATCATTGTGAGTGCCCCTTTGTTAATATTACCTTTGATCTCATTAAACCCAAATTGATCCTGATTCACACTCACACTTTCAAACAACTTACAAAGAAAAAAAAACGCCCTCTCCCACACCCCCTCCCCCCCGACCCCAATTGGTCCTATCTAGGGGCATATTTTGTGACCTCCCGCATACTCTTACCCTCCCCCCTCCCCCCCTCCCCCCTACCTTCCACTACAACCATCTCATGTGTGTCTCCCCATTCTACCCCAAGTGACGTGTCCTGTGAAATGTTCTATTATCAAATAGTTTTCAAACCTAAATCCCACCTTTCTGCCTCCCACCCTTATTCTACACGTAATTCTTGCTTATTGTCCTCCAGCCATTTCGTGACACTTTCTGGGGTATCAAAAAATTGTGTTTGACCTAAGGCCATAACTCTCAGTCGGGCTGGATACAGTAGTGCATATTTGATCTTGAGTTGAAGTAGCGTACGTTTAATGTCTCGGAATTTCGCTTTCTTTTTCTGGAGTTCCGGAGAAAAGTCCGGATATATGGATATCCTGGTGCTATTAAAGAACAGATTCCCTTTCTCTCTAGCTTTTTGCAGAATGTTAACTTTGTCTCTATAGTTGGATAATTTTACTAATACTGGTCGAGAGAATGTCCCCGGTGGAGGAGGTTTAGAAGGTACCCTGTGCGCCCTCTCGACACAAAAAGTTGGCGATAGCGAGGCCACTGGTCCAAATTCTTCCTTAAGCCATTTTTCCATAAAAGTCACAGGGTCCGCTCCCTCACTATGTTCTGGGAGACTTATGACCCTAATATTCTCCCTTCGAAGTCTATTCTCCATGTCATCCAGCTTGTATGCCTGGGCCTCTACCTTTTCATGAAGTGATTTCAGCTCTTTTTTTAAGGGATTGAGTTCATCCTCCACCAGACTCAATCTTTCCTCCACCGCTACCGTCCTTTCCTGGATACTTTGCAAGTCCTGTCGTACCAATGTTACCTCTTCTCTAACTCCTCTCATTTGTACAAGCAGCTCCGCTAGCGTAGCTCTACATATATTAACCACCTGCAGAACTTCTTTTAATGATGGTTCTGCCTCAGTGGTAATGCTTTTATTTGCTTCCTCTGAACTAACTGATGTTTAGGAGCAGGATGTATGTTCCCCCTCAGCATCGCCCCCCAGCACTGTGGGCGCCTCTAGGCTTATTGATCCCGGCCCTTGGCTCTTCCTCTGCTGTTTTTCACACCCAGTACAGGATGGCCTCTCTAAGAGGCATATAAGTCACCTCCCCGGGCTTCTCCTCTCTCACAGGAGATATCCAGGTAAATGAAGCCCGTCCACCCTGCTCAGTGCCAAAGTACACGGATGAGGAGACCTGTTTCCAGATCAGAAATATGTTGATTAGCCAAAGTATAACGTGGAGAACTATTTGAGTTCAACACCTCCTGCTCCACCCCCTCTCTCACAGGTGGTAGAAGAAAAAGAAAGCGTTGACAACATACACTAGTTACTGCGGCTGACCACAACAGAAGTAGACTACGGCAAGTACAAACAAAGTCCCAGTTCCAGCCCAGAGTAGAGAATATATACTCTTAATAACTTCTTCTTAATGGTTAACCACTTTTACAAGGAAAGTCTAAACACCAGAATAAATCAATCATTAAAATAAATCAAGACTGTGGTTGAGACCATAGCTGAGGTTCTGGGGCTGTTTTGATAACATGCACTTCTGAGCAAGAAAGATCATTCACTTACTTCCTCTTCATCTCCCCAATCTGTCCAGGAGCAGTAAATTCACTCCCTGCCCAGACACACTCACCACCACCGGGGTTACCTTGTTAGCTCACGAGCCTTGAATGCTCCAATACTGTAGGCATACACCTCTCCGTTCCTCCCTCTGAGCCTCCAGGGAATGGCCCCATATGCAGGTCTGCGTCTTCAGCTCGAATTTCAGGAGACTTCAGCACACCCCCTCTCTACTCCAGCGAGCACCTCCCGGATCTCGAATGGGGCTCTTGGCTCAGATTCACCGGCTCTCCAGCCCCCTCGAGAAGCGCCCGCTATCTGCCTCCATGACCACCAGTCTTCGCCGGGAGTAAGGGGGTGTCCTGGAAATATTCCCCGATCCGCTCGGCATACAGGAGGGACGCTGGACACGCCATTCAGGGCAGCGTGGGAGCTCCGACACATGAACTTTAATGACATCCCAGTCTTAGTCAGTAGGGTTCAATATTGAGTTGGCCCACCCTTTGCAGCTATAACAGTTCCAACTCTTCTGGGAAGGCTGTCCACAAGGTTTAGGAGTGTGTCTATGGGAATGTTTGACCATTCTTCCAGAAGCATATTTGTGAGGCCAGGCACTGATGTTAAAAGAGAAGGCTTGGCTCGCAGTCTCCACTCTAATTCATCCCAAAGACTATGATATCAGTTTGCCCTCCCCATCAAATTGGATCCTCTCCCCTTCTAACACCTATTCTGACTAGTGTAGGAAAGATCTGTATACTTACCTTTTTGAACCCGCTTCAGTCTGGTAACTTGATCTCCTCTGTGTCAGTCAGCGATGGCTACAGGGGAGAGGAGAGAGTGCTCCATCAAATTGCTGGTAATGCCTAGGAATGATGATGTAACCCATAGACTCCTATTGCTCATTTGTTGATGGTTTAGATGGTGTAAGGCAGTGGTTCTCAACTCTGGTCCTCAGGACTCACCAACAGGCCAGATTTTAAGTATTACCTTGGGGAGATGCAGACTAGAACAATCACTGAGCAGCAAATTATATCGCCTGTGATGTATTTCAGTTATCCTGCAAACCTGGCCTGTTAGTGGGTCCCGAGGACAGGAGTTGAGAACCACTGGTGTAAAGGATGTCAAAATCAGGTACCCCATAAAAAAAAAAACAAATAAGTATCACATTTCCTATAGTTCTGTTCATGGAGAAAGTAAAACTCATGGTATTTCTATTAAATTACCAGTAGATGGCAGCAGAGAGTTAAAAGCCTGAATGACAGAGAGCACATTTTATGTTAACACGGCAAATATAGCAGGGGGAACCAAAAAGACAGACCTTTGTTCCTGGTGGGAACAGAATAGCAGTTACTATCAGACTAAGGCCATGCGTTATGTCATTGCAGGTAAGAGGGAGCATATTTAGGGCCATAAACAGTGTGAAATTGATTTAATTTACATCCCTGCTATCAGTAAGTGCTGCTGTCGCTGCTGTGTGATTAAATAACATATTAACACATGTACAATTGTTTATTATTTTCTATGATGACGTTATTCCTGTAAAGGAGAATGTTATTATTATAGATATTGATGGGTATTGTTATGTATGAACAAAATAGCAGTTGCTATCCTGGCTATCAGACTAAGGCCATGCGTTATGTCATTGCAGAAACATTTCAATAAAAACACTTCTGGTTTCACCAGGCCCGCTCCCTTTGCACGTTGGAATTATTGACCATACTTTCAGCATATGTGCAACATTGGCGCTCCTTCCTTTCCTCTGCAGGCACTGCTGGCTGACACAGGGAAATTAGACAGAACCAGACTGATAATATGTAAGTATACAGATCTTTCTAACACATATTAGTAAGAATAGCTGTTAGGCTAGGAGAGGGTGCATTTTAGGTAGGTTTTGCCTTTTTTTTACTTTTAAATTAGATTCCATCCATTGCATCACACAACAGGCTACTCATGAAACAGTCTGCTCACTTTCAAATGGCATTTTGAAAAAACATGTTGTTATAACTAGGGAAATACGAGGCTGCCACATTTAATAATGCATCATTTATACAGTATTTTCCATAACCTGAAACAGACTGCAAAGTTCCAGAGCTGTGTACATTATTTGTGCACTTTGTTCTCCTTGATCCTAGTAACATTATTTATTTAAAAGATAAATTCCCTATTTGACAGCATGTGTGGACCGTCGTGGCCATAAGCTCTGCCTGCTATAACCTAATTAATTGGCTATAATATAGAATTTTTACTACTGATAGTCAGTATGGATTATGTGATATAAATGTTATATGCAGAGACCTCCAGTGATGGAAGAGCCCATATTTTTCTTAAGTACAGCTCATCACTTGGGTAATCAACTTGACACTTTGTGAAGGAATGGGTCAATATTAATAGGAAAGGACCTGAGCATCATGGGAGTGACTTTATTACAAAACTCTCTAGAAAAGGAATGGGAAAGCTCAGCTTTGCGTTTGATGTACTGTATATGCCTAAGAGAGATTTTTCAAGGGAAGAAAAATTTCCTTGCTGCATTTAAGGATAACCTGTCCATGCCGTATATATCCACACATGCAGATAACGGGCTATATTCTTCTGTTATATCAGCCGGGTTAGTGAGAGAGTATTGTATTGATGAAAGCAGAGTTAAAGCCCAATTGATGACTCGTACCTTTTTGTCCTTTATCCCTGCATGTTAAGATTTCTGACTAATATTTACTTGAAATTGCAATAAAATATCATTTTTTCTCTTGGTGAAAATGCTGCTCACTGCTCTCACACTCTAGTGCTTGTTGCGGGCAGAACTGAGTAATAGACATGCACCTCAGCAAAAGCTTTCTCATTCAGACTTGCGTTGAAGAGGTATGTGTGCGGATGTTACATTTTTTTTGCATGTTATAGTTAGTATTGGGTTGTCCAGGGATCCCTACATACCGCCGCAGTCCTAGTGGGAATAGCGACTTCAAGGGTGACAATGCAGAAGTGTATTTACTAGGACAGACTGAGCAGATAGCTGGCAGACAATAATTGGACAGGAGGCTGCCAGGAAACACCACACAAGGAGAAGCAACCCAATGGCTAATGCTGAATCAAAAGACTGATAGGAGACACCACAGGAGACACCACACAAGGAGAAGAAACCCAACACTAATGCTGAGATAAAAGAAGTCACCCAACAGCCAATGCTGGGACGGAAGGCTGCCAGGAGACACCACACAGAGAACCCCAAGAACTAATGCTGGGACAGAAGGCTGGCAGGAGATGCCACACATAGAGAGAACCTCAACAACTAATACTGAGACAAAAGACTGATAGGAGATACCACACAACAAAAAGCAACCCAACAAGTAATGTTGGGACTGAAGGCTGCCGGGAGAGACCACACAAAGAAAAGAACCTCAACAGCTAATGCTGAGACAAAAGACTACTAGAAGATACCACACAACCAAAAGCAACCCAACAACTAATGTTGGGACTGAAGCTGCCAGGAGAGACCACACAAACAGAAGCAACTCAACAGCTAATCCCGAGACAGACGGCTGTCAGGAAACACCACACCAAGAGACAAAACCCAAAAGCTAATATTGGGGCAGAAAGTTGCCAGGAAAGTCTACACAAAGAGAAACAACCCAACAGCTAATATTGGGACAACAGGAGTACAAACTAGACAAAAGCAAGGCCAAATAGCAAACAAGCAATAGCTGGACACACACAAGCTGAACATGGATTAGATGTGTATGTTCCAGCAAGAGCCAAGCAGACACCCCTGATTAGACAACATAAATGGTGGAACACCACACCAATTGATGATCTGGGGCCACACAACTGATAGAAGGGGAAAGTAAAAAGGCGTGTTTGGGAAAGAGTAGAGTAGAAATATGTAGAGGCAGTGCAAAACATACAACCAACCCAGGTTTAAATCTAACCTGTAGCAAGATCCTTACAATAATGAGCAGGGTCTGGGAAGGTTCTTTCGTACCCCCAATACAAAGTAAATCAGAAAAACATAACACTTGATAACAAGTCATATTTCAGTTGTGACTAGCATGCTCCCCTTATTATCAGAGTGATTGTTTTCATAAGCTTCAACTGTAAAACCAACAAATATACCAGATAATGCGAGTTTTGCCTGAAGCTACCCAACTTCCCCGTGATTATAAATCAGCTGTAAAATAATAATTTGCTGCTTGTTTATCTCGTATATATCAGCTTTTCCAATCTGTTTTCAAATTAATACTTCAGTGCATTTACTTTAATAAAACCAAGCCTGTTTACCGAAACTCCTCAAAAGGATCATCAAAATTTCCTGCTGTAAAAAATAAATAGAATATTTTTTTTTTATGAACTGACGATTGCTTTAGTAGGACATAACATTTTTTCTTCTTTATAATGTGCTGTTGTGTGTGCATATTGTACGCAGCTTGTATATAAAGACACACACATTCCAAAGATAAGGGTCTTGTGCTGCTGCTTGTCTAAAGCTGGGTACACAAATGAGATGGACTATCGGTACTGGATTACTTTAGGGTTCTTATACACTTGTGGTTGGGAGGCTTTAACCACTTCAGCCCTGGAAGGATTTCCCACTTTAGGACCAGAGCACTTTTTGCGATTCGGCACTGCGTCGCTTTAACTGACAATTGCGCGGTCGTGCGGCATTGTACCCAAATGAAATTTGCGTCCTTTTTTTCCCACAAATAGAGCTTTCTTTTGGTGGTATTTGATCACCTCTGCGTCATTTCTGATTGCCGCTATAAATAAAAGAAGAGCGACAATTTTGCAAAAAAAACCCTAATTTCTTACTTTTTGCTAAAATGCAAATCCAAAAAAAAAAATAAAAAAACATTTTTTTCCATCGGTTTTGGCCGATTTATATTCTTCCTCATATTTTTGGTAAAAAAATCGCAATCGGCGTTTATTGATTGGTTTGCGCAAAACTTGCCGTGTTTACGAATGATTTGAATTAATTTCTGGGGTTTTTATTTTTATTTATTTTTTACTAGTAATGGCGGCGAACTGCGATTTTTAGCTGTACTGCGATATTGCAGCGGACATGTTGGACCATTTTGACACTTTTTTGGAACCATTGGCATCTATACAGCGATCAGTGCTATAAAACTGCACTGATTACTGTGTAAATGCCATAGGCAGTGAAGGGGTTAACCTGGAGGGGGCACTCTAAGGGTTAACTGTGTTCCCTTGGCGTGTTCTAACTGTATTGGGGCTGCCCTGGCTGGGGGGAAGGGAGTGATCACGGCTTCTATATACAGGAAGCCTGAGATCATCGCTCTTCCCCCTCTAACAGAACGGAGATCCGTGTTTACTTACATGGACCTCCGTTCTTTCACTTTGTGGGGGGGCATCGCGGGTAGCCGGCGGCGATCGAGTCCACCCTACCCGCTCCCTGGCCCGCCCCCGAACACTCGCACGCTCACAGTGGGGGATATCGCAGCCGCCGTCATATGACGGTGGTTTGCGATATCGAACCACCTTGTCGCCGTCAGACTGCAGTTGGCGGTCAGCAAGTGGTTAAAAACATGTGGTCAATGTATGTTTTAACCAACCCCCCTTAAGCTGCAAAGGCAGCACATGGGGATGTTCACATGCCGCGTTTGCGATGATATGATTCACGTCTGTAGCAACAATTATGCCCTCTGCCGCATTCAGCGGCCAGTTGCAACCAGAATGGGGACACACCACAACCATTTACAATGCACACGGTTGTGGCTAGGTACTGCTGTGTTTATAGAGTTAAATTGACGGAGAGTCATATCACCTCTTCACTGTCTGTCAAATGCCTCTGCAAACCGATCCAGAAGCAACTTAGCCATAAAGTCATTGATTTCAGTTGGGTTTTTTTTTGCCATCTTAACAGGGAGATTGTCTTTTACTTCCAGTCTTGTAGATTTAACAGGAAGTGAGAGTATATCCTTCCCATGTGAGGGAAATCCCCTTTTGACAGATTACTCCTCTATTAGGCCTCATACACACGGGCATATGTTTTAAAAATAAGCAAAACGTCGGGTGCGACGTTAGGGAAAAATCAGCGTTTTTTTTCTGCGTTTTGCATCGGCGTTAATGAGTGTTAGTGAACGTTAATGAGCGTCGGCATCAATAGGTGTTTTTTTTTTTTAAATCATCTGCTATTTTTCAACCCAAAAATGTCGGCGTCAAAAATGCCGGTTAACGCCGGTACGGCGTTAGTGGGCGTTAGTGAGCGTTTTGCGGCGTCGGCGTCAAAAAACGCCAAAACGTTACAGCCTCAGGACGCGCTGGCCATGGGTTCTAGTTTCAGCTCACTAATGCCGACGCTCTCTACAGCTCAAAAATGTCAGCGTTTTTATGAGGCCATTGACTAACATGGAGAGCTACAAAAAACGTCCGCGTGTATGAGGCCTTACTGTTCTGGTGACAACTCAAAATTTTGTATTTTTCCCTCATTTTCATTCCTGGGGAGACTGAAAATGCAAGTTGTCTGAAGGGTAATAGGCAAGCATTTAGCATGATTAATAAAGTAATAGTGCTCCAAGCCTACTGTGATGGAAAGCCTTGGCGCCCTGCTTGGGTGCTTCTGTCAAACAGTGCCTCCTGCCCCCCAAACCGCTTCGTATGCAGACAAGATGTTGAGGTAAAATTCAAAGGAACGGCAGTTTATTGAACAGAAATACAGGTTTTTATACACTTCAAAAGTAGGTCAGTCACCACAAGAACTATAAAACCAAATATTTCCCAAAACATCACACAAGGATTAGATAATGAGATAACATTGACACAAGGCAAATCCCATCATAAGAGTTAGCCAAATTAGCCACCAGACAGAAACAATGGTGACTCAGTTATCTCAATTTAAGTGGTTGTAAACCCTGTTACACCACTTTAAACTACAGTTAAGCCTATAATAAGGCTTACCTGTAGGTACCGTGAATATCTCCTAAACTTGCACCGTTTAGGAGATATTCACTATATCCGCATGTGCCAACGTGATCGGTGGGGCCGTTTCTTCAGTACCCGTGCCATGACCAGTGGCTCCCGTGCGCATGTGTGGTAGTGATATCATCGCGGCTTCGGGCAATTATAGTGCCAGAGCCTACAAATCCGGAAGAAGCTCCGGGAGACATGTCGCTGGTCACAGCGGTGTGTGGGGACCGCTGCAGCAGCTTCGATCTAAGGTAAGTATTTCATAATGAGCTAGTATGCGATGCACACTAGCTCGTAATGCATTTGTCTTGCAGGTTTTTTTTTTTGTTTTGTTTTTTGGGAGTTTACAACCACTTTAACAATGGGAATTCACACCCAGGAGGCACAATGGGAGAGACACACATAACATTAACAGTGATCCCACCCCACCACAAACTGGCCGATACCCATCTACAACAGTCTATGAGACCAACTCATACAATTTTCCAGCAGTCTGATACAATGGAATTAATTTATCTTTATAGATTTATTGAGGGGTAATGTTGATAAATATTTCTGTCCCATTTAATGGAGCTTCTCCCTCCCAGTCTGCAGGAGGACCACCATATTTCCTCTGACCATTAACCTGTACATGATTAATATTACATCTTTCCATCCACTCCAGAAGAGAAGCTTTATTGTTCTTATTCAGAGAATTAATCCAAGCCTTGCTCTCAGCGTTCATCACATTGTTGTCGATCATTAGAGGATGATCTGCTCTGTCCATGGGCCATAATCAGTGGGTAGTAGGAAAGCCCTTGGTCCCCTCCAAAAGTCCCTCTCCCAGTTGGGTCTGTCACACCTACATTTTGATCTTTTGTCTCATCTTGGGTGTAGGCACGGCTCCCAAACTCATCTCTTCTCACAATCCACTGGACAACATGGAGCAAAATGCTGCATGCCAGAATCAGCATAAAATTTACTTTACATACATGAATTGCTCATCGCCACCTGGTATCCTTTCTTTCTGATGTGTTTTTGTCTAATAAGGATCAGCCCTAAGGGCATACAGCTTTAGGTTAAACTGTGGACATGTTTAGCATGCTTTGGACAAGCTTCATTCAACAGAAATAAAGCTTTATACTTATTCTGGCAATTGGTGTGTTAAACCTGCGCCAATTATGTCTAGCCATGGGCACACTATCTGACACACCTGGAATTGTCACATAGCAAAGATGTCTAAAGCTCTGTGATTTACAAATCAAATAAAATAACTAACAATTTCATAACAACTACTGCACTGTAAAGTGCCTATTCGAAGCTACTGTTCAAAACAAACGTAAAAATGTGTAACAAGAATGTGTCACATAATGAATAGAGTTGAGCGAACACCTGGACGTTCGGGTTCTGCTGGTCCGTCCGAACTTCGGGACAAAGTCCGGGTCCGGACGGAACCCGAACGATCGCACGGACAACGAAGAACAATGTGTAAAAATGCAAACAAAACTTGTCATCGAAGCTTATCCGTGAAATGTCACGTCATCAACAATACTTTAACAATCAATAAAATAAACTAAACATTTAGTGTCTCGAAATCTGTAGAAACGATACACTGTTAAGGTCCACACAGTCTATCACACGGGTACCGATCTGTATTAACCGCGTCCAAATTGTGTGGTTAACGGTCTTATTCATATTTCGAAATAAAGACAACTTACTTCGAACAGGTTTCGTACGATTTGTACAGGTGTCAAATTGGATTTCGACATACGGGAATCCCGACTAGGAATAATCTGTTTTTG
>BLSH010517591.1:73285-96111 GCA_018402905.1 Glandirana rugosa | reverse complement strand
GGGGCGACGGGGGACGAATGCAAGTTGGTTCTTAACTCGTAGACACGTCTTTTTTTCGTTCGTGTTCAAAGTGTAATTGGTGAAGAGTGGACGTCATGTAGTATACTACAGGACCCGAAACTCACCCCTATAGATTTACTACAGACGTCGACGTCCGTAGTAAGTCTATAGTAAAAAAAGGCGGCCGATAAGGGACATGTCATTCTTTTTAGTATCGTCGAAAAGTCGACGAATTAACAAGAATGTCAGGCGGGAGGCCACGAAGATGATTGAGCGGGCACACTAGTCGCTCGACCTCTTCCTTATGCGGTCGCCGTCCCAGGACATCATATGATGTACTGCAGGTGAGAAGTGGTTAATGTGAAACTTGTGCTTGCTTTTTTTCTGCACAGATGCTCAATTCTTGGTTGAACGTAAGCAGGGGGCAGCGGGGCAAAGTACAGGGCTCAGGAGGGCAGAGCACAGGTATCATCAGGCGAGGACACAGATGTTTAGCAGGGCAGAGTACAGGGGGTCAGCAGGACATAGTAAAGGGTGTCAGCAGGACAGTGTACAAGGAGTCAGGAGGACAGACTACATACATGGGGTCAGTAGGGCAAAGTGCAGGGGTCAGCAGGGCAGTTTATAGGAGGTCATCAGGGCAGTGTACAGGGGGTAGCATGGCATAGCACAGGGGAGCAGAAGGGCACAGTGCGGGAGGTCAAGAGGGCACAGTGCAGGGGAGCAGCAGGGCACAGTGCAAGGGAGCAGCAGGGTACAATACAGGGGGGCAGCAGTATTTTGTAACAGCATGATATTACAAGCAGTGGTGAATATTAGTGAGTTTGACCGGCATTTCCTCATCCTCTGTATAACTGAGGGTGCCGCAGGGTCTTTGATCTACATACTTTGCTCTAACAGGTGTGCCTCTTCGTCATCATAGAAAGCTGAAACATATAGTTCCTTAGTCAGTTATGTCACCAATAAGTCCTGTGTAATAGGGTTTCCCAGCCATTGATAATTGGCATCTGTGCAGATCTACTATTGCTGTCTTAGGTGGATACTGAATGCCACTGCCAATTATCCCTATGGATACAGCAACACTGAATCTGTATTGCAAGGAAATACCCATGAGGAGGCACTGAGATTTCAAGTGTGTTTTATTCATAAATGTTATATAGCATAAGATATACATGTGGAAATGTTATGTATTACAATGTAATGCATGTGGGGCGAGATGCATATATAGACTGATATAGATATGTGATCAGTATGAGGTCACATCAATAGAAATATGTAATTGATGAAAGTAAAATAGATCTTCAAAAAATAAGCCATTGCTTTGGAAGGTTGGATGAGCTTTTCTTTGTGCTTCATAGTTTCTCACTTAGGTAAATCTGGGGAGGAGTCGAGAAAAGAATCTGCCACACATGCGGGAAGATATGACAAAGGCATATAGATGAGCTTGGCATACCAGCCAGCAGAATAACGTGTCCACGGGTGCACTGCAGTTAGGGCATGCTCCATACAATCTGTAACAACTGTGATTTTTGGGTTGGTCATGGAACATAGCTTATCAATGAATCCACAATCTGTAAAGAAAAAAAATAGAGTAAGTCTAGCATATCCAGAAAACCTGTCAATAATATCAATCATAGACCAGATATAAGACTTTTGTATATGCGTGACTTGCTAACAAAAACAATTGAATCACCAAAACCTTCTTTTGTGGCCACTGTGATCTGAAATGTTTTTTTTTTCTTTCTTTCTTTGTTAATTTGAAGTTTTCTGCCAGTGAGAAATAGTTATTTCCAGACAAAAACTCTTTCATGCAAAAACAATTTAGGATGATGATTTTTTTTTTGAAGACCACAGTTCTAGGATGGCCTGTGAACCACAGATAGGTTTCTGTGTAGGTTGTTGAGAAGAATGGGTAATAATATGCTTCAAAATCTTTCTAATATGTGCACACAATAGTGATATAAATGTTACTTACTATCTGGGAATTGGGAACCTATGCTTTCTGTTCTTATCAGCTTTTGGTTCAGGGGGGTGCCATATTACATATAGGCCGATTGGCATAATTTGGAAGCATATTTCCCTTAGTCTTTTTTTTCTGCATCTCTCTTTCTTTAAGATCTTACGTATAGACTACTTAAAATAAAAGCATAAATTCATTTTTAAAAGTATTTATTCTTATATTATTTTGAAGTCCTCTCTATCAATTGCGGAGCACACTTTTTAAATAGATAACAAGGAGGACTTTTTTGCCTAAAAATGAAACACATACCAATTTCTGTTGGCTAATGACGTGTACCATACAAAGCATGCCATATTACCTAATTGATTGGTAGGCACTGTCATAGGTGGGTGTTCCTAAAAGGCAGGGGCGTAACGAAAGGGGTTGCAGGGGTTGCAATTGCAACCGGGCCCCATGGTCCAGGGGGCCCATGTGCCTCCCTTGTACAACTGAATAGGAGGGATGGCGGGGGCGGCATTTAGAGGACCCAATCTCCTCCATTTTCCTCTGTCCAGTTTACTTGTCTTCTGCTGTTCCCAGGGCCCCTGTGTGCTTCCCTGGTCCCCCTGGGGCCTGCTGCAGAACTTGTGAAAGGGCCCCACTGCAGTACCGTAATAAAGGGACCCACAATAGGAGTAAAGGGCCCCAGCATCAGTGGGAAGAGGGAAGGGCCCTGGCCAGGGGTCAGGGGGCCCTTCATAATTTCTTGCACCGGGGCCCTGAAGGTTCTAGTTACGCCTCTGCTAAAAGGTATGGTGTATTGTGACAACTTTTGACATCTTCCAGCATCAGCATCCTTTGCAGTTCTCAGGATTCAGTCACATGACATCCCGACATCCCAAAGACGTTGGTTGCGGAAGACTTCTCTTTGCCAGATGCTGTAATCCTAGGCCTAAAAGAGGTAGCTATATAATGCACAGCATTTGTCACTGACTGTGGGTCTTGCTTTGGATGTCTAAATGGTGAAGTATCTCCACTCAGCCTCCCCTAACAGGTGATTACTTTGTCAAATATAGACCTGGCTTGCAACTCAACTCTTCACTTGCATCTACGCTATTATTTCGGTAAACTATAACGCTTTCCTTGCTGCACTTTAAATGCAGACATGACTATAGATAAAATGTTTTGATGATGCCTACAAAAATTGATCTATCATATTTTCCTTCAAAGTTTGTGTCCCAGCAATGTGTGTTTTATTTTTTTCTGTTACCTTATGTCATCCATATCTGGCAAATCATAGATATAAGACAAAGGTTTCTGCTTGTGAGAGACATTTTACTTTCTAGCAGTGTTTTGCCTATACTGTACATAACAATCATTTCATACAGAAGTAAATATTAATTAATGTTATGCAGCACCCATACAATGAGATTTTATATTTTATATATCTTTATCACGTACATTGTTCATAATACTTTTCCCCATATGCATTTTTCAGTTTCAGAGGCAGTTTTTTCCAAATGTCTGTAACACGGTCTTTTATTACTTCTGAAATCAGAATTGATGTTCTAAAGAAATCGGGATTAATGATGGAGACTTTCACTCCAAAAGGCTTGAGCTCCCTCCTACAAAATGAATAAAAATACATTGAAATGCAGGACACATTGAATAGATTATGTTTGTCCAAATTCTGCCTGATATGCTTACATTGTTTTAATTTATTTATTAAGGTAATCTCTAAAGGAATTACAGTAAATTAAGTTTATGAAGTAAAATACAGCTTTATTTTACACAAACCTTCATGTCCTCTGGGACCTATAATTCACTGATTAAATATAAATAGGAAGATATTGTATAGGAGAATGGGGGTCAATGTCACAAGGTTACTGAACCGTCACAATTAATGATTTAAAACACATTTGTTTCTTTTTAAGCCTGCTTATGTTATCTCCAAAGTTATCCTCCTTTACTCTTTGAAATATACAGTATTTACCTAATGTGGACGAGTAGTTTAAAAATGTCCTTACTATGTTCTGTTAGGTCTCGGCCCATAAAAGATTTTTACATTTTGTTTTGGTTTTATTAACAGATTTCATACAGAGAAAACCTATATTACTTTTATTTGAGTCATTTCCCTTCTGATTAAACATTTAGATTATACAGCTAGTAGAAAAACAATGATTTTCTCTGAGGCATATACTGTATTTTTGTCATGGAAAAATCTTAAACCTCTGATAAAAATAAAACATATCAGTTGGAGGGAAATTTTGTATGGTGGAATCAGTTGTCAACTCCTTAATAAACTTGGCATACCATATTTGTAAGAAATCACAATTTGAGATACTCATACACAGTGGCGGCTGGTGTTTTTTTTTGGGGGGGTGGCAAACAATCCACCCGCCGCCACCCCTGCCCCAGGCAGTCGGGTCACGGGCAGCACACCCCATGCCGGACGGTCAGTGTCAGTCGGGGCCCCACACTTACCCCATCTTGCAGGCAGTGTGGTTTCTCTGGCTGCGGGCTGCTGGCTGGCTTGGTTCCCCTGCGTCTTCTCCCTCCACTCCTCCTTCTCCTGCCGGCCAATCAGATCAGATCTCCTTTCAGCCAATCGGTGTCTCGTGACCAGCTTCCTGATTGGCTGGGAGGAGATACAGTGTTACAATAGCGAATGTTCATTCGTTATTGTCACACAACTGGGTGGGCTTCGCCCCGAGCCCACTCTTTTTTTGAAGCCTATTAGAGCCTCTGGCTCTAATCACGTGCTTCAAAAAACAACACTCCCCCCATTGGAATCCATGCGTCCGGTGCCCTGCATGTAGATCAGGGCGCCGGACGCATGGATGGAGAGGCGGCGCCCATGTGCCCCTAATGGATGGGCCGCCACTGCTCATACAAGTCCTTTTATGGAAGATACTGATATTATTCAATAATGGCCCTCATTAAAGAAACCTTCCATGACAGAAAAATGGTGCTTGCATTTGCTTAGCTCTCCTTCTTTACTACCTTCAAAGTCTGACCCTCTTATCTCAATGGACCAATGTCATAGCATTTTCAAAAAGAGCAATGACAATTTCCTTTTTTCTTCACTCGTAGATTTACTCAAACGAAACATATATATGGAGGATATGGAGGCTGTCATTGCTGCTTTCTCCTGATAATGTTTATTACTTGGCTATCTCCGCCTTTAGTACTTTCTTAATCACTGACCCAGAATAAGCATGTTTAACGTCTGATCTGCAGTAGATCTGAGTGTTATATATATATATATATTTTTTTTAGCAAAGACTCTGGAGAATAAAATGGCAGTCGTTGCAATATTTTACGTATTTAAGTAGCGGTCTTTCAAGAGCAATTTTGTTGGAAAAAATACACTTCACTGAATTAAAAAAATGCATGGTGCCTACAGTGAAACATGGTGATGGTAGTGTCTTCTGTGGGGCTGTATGAGTGCTGCTGGTGTCAGGGAGCTGCATTTCATTGATGGTATCATGAATTCACAGATGTACTGCTCTATATTGAAAGAGAAGATGCTAACATCACTCCGTGCCCTTGGTCGTCATGCACTTTCCCAACATGACAAAGATCCAAAACACACATCTAAGGCCACTGTTGCAATTCAGAACAAGAAGAGGGTGAAAGTGATTCATTGGCCAAGTATGCCTCCTAAACTGAACCCAATTGAACACCTAAGATCCTACACAGGTCGTTTTCCATTTTCTCCATTACAATAGGCAGTAACATCCCTCACCGTTGTTTCTGATGTGCAGGTGCTGTGGATGGTTTGGCTGTTTTCATTCAGTTTCCCGGGAGCTGTGATGCGCACCGTAACCCCTCCCCCTTCCTCATTGCCTATTGGCGAGTTAAGGGTTTGGGTGAGTGTCCCGCTGTGCATCGACGTCACGCCCCCAGAGCTATGCGTTTGGCGTTAATCCCCAGACGTCTATTCAGTGTTACACGAGGAACATTTTGGCGCCAACTGCCGAGCGCCATGCTCGCTCGGCCTACGGCGCCTCTCCTCATTTGTGCACACCTGCATGACGTTGGTGGTCACCTGTGGCCTATTCGGAGCACTATTTAGTTACTCTTCTAGGCACCCAATCTATCCATAGGGTATTGCACCCTCCTGGAGACTATTCACCTTGGTGATCTTCACCACAATCAGGAATTACAGGTATCATGTCCAGTCTCTCCCTCTGTCTTCACCTCAGATTCATTTTTGGTGTTGGGTTTTCATCATGTCTCATCCTCATTTTCTAGGCTCTATCAGTTCTTTCCACACCTCACTCTGTTTTCTGGTTGTCACTTATTCACCTTGGTCTTTCCGCTCATATTCTCCCCCTTTTCTAACCTCATTTCCTTCCATCTCATATATACCCATCACCCATCACCATTTTCATTCCCAGGTTTCCCCGATCACTCAGTCTCCATGGGGGCTCCTCCCTTTGGATGCCTGCCTTTCCGAGAGAATACCTCCACACTGGGCCCTGGGTTTTACCACCTCAGCTCTCGGGACGAATGACTCCAGTCGATCTCACATATCCCGACCCAGCACACTGAATACATGGGTGAATTGTAAGTATGGAGGGGCTATGGCATTTCCAACTTGCAGTGCCCCTATTGTTAGACCCTCCCTAACCAATATTATTATTTCTATATGACTTCCCGCATCTGCTCCCAAAGAGTGATAAAATTCACGAAACGCGCCGAGCTATTAGATGCCATCATGATACATAATTTGATCTGATTAGATGACATACAGGTGATACTCGAAAAATTTGAATATCGTGCAAAAGTTCATTTATTTCAGTAATGCAACTTAAAAGGTGAAGCTAATATATGAGATAGACTCATTACATGCAAAGCAAGATAGTTCAAACCATGATTTGTCATAATTGTGATGATTATGGCTTACAGCTCATGAAAACCCCAAATCCACAATCTCAAAAAATTAGAATATTATAAAAAGGTGCAATATTCTAGGCTCAAAGTGTCCCACTCTAATCATCTAATTAAGCCATAACACCTGCAAAGGGTTCCTGAGCCTTTAAATGGTCTCTCAGTCTGGTTCAGTAGGAATCACAATCATGGGAAAGACTACTGACCTGACAGTTGTGCAGAAAACCATAATTGACACCCTCCATAAGGAGGGAAATCCTCAAAAGGTAATTGCAAAAGAAGTTGGATGTTCCCAAAGTGCTGTATCAAAGCACATTAATAGAAAGTTATGTGGGAGGCAAAATTGTGGAAGGAAAAGGTGCACAAGCAGCATGGATGACCGCAGCCTAGAGAGGATTGTCAGGAAAAGGCCATTCAAAGGTGTTGGGGACTTTCACAAGGAGTGGACTGAGGCTGGAGTCAGTGCATCAAGAGCCATCACACACAGACTGATCCTGGACATGGGCTTCAAATGTCGTATTCCTCTTGTCAAGCCGCTCCTGAACAACAAACAAGGTCAGAAGCGTCTTACCTGGGCTAAAGAAAAATAGACCTGGTCTGTAACTCAGTGGTGCAAAGTCCTGTTTTCTGATGAGAGCAAATTTTGCATCTCATTTGGAAACCAAGGACCCAGAGTATGGAGGAAGAATGGAAAGGCACACACTGCAAGATGCTTGAAGTCCAGTGTGAAGTTACCACAGTCTGTGTTGATTTGGGGAGCCATGTCATCTGCTGGTGTTGGTCCACTGTGCTTCATTAAGTCCAGGGTCAACGCAACCGTCTACCAGGAGATTTTGGAGCACTTCTTGCTTCCTTCTGCAGACGAGCTCTATGGGGATGCTGACTTAATTTTCCAGCAGGACTTGGCACCTGCCCACACTGGCAAAAGCATCAAAACCTGGTTCAATGACCGTGGGATTACTGTGCTTGATTGGCCAGCAAACTCGCCAGACCTGAACCCCATAGAGAATCTATGGGGCATTGCCAAGAGAAAGATGAGAGACATGAGACCCAACAATGCAGAAGAGCTGAAGGCCGCTATTGAAGCATCCTGGTCTTCCATAACAACTCAGCAGTGCCACAGGCTGATAGCTTCCATGCCACGCCGCATTGAGGCAATAATTGCTATAAAAGGGGCCCAAACCAAGTACTGAGTACATATGCATGCTTATACTTTTCATAGGTCTGATATTGTTCTATGTACAATCCTTGTTTTATTGATTGCATGTAATATTCTAATTTTCTGAGATTGTGGATTTGGGGTTTTCATGAGGTGTAAGCCATAATCATCACAATTATGACAAATCACGGCTTGAACTATCTTGCTTTGCATGTAACAAGTCTATCTCATATATTAGTTTTACCTTTTAAGTTGCATTACTGAAATAAATGAACTTTTGCACAATATTCAAATTTTTCGAGTATCACCTGAATTATGACACATTTTGAGATCATTGCCTGTCCCAACGGGTCAGTTTTTGAGCAACTATAATCAGGGCATTTTACCATGCTTTTAGCACGTAGGATCTGGCTTCTATTGTAAATATATAAATGGATATGTTTTTATTACAAGCGAAGGACATGAATCGATATGTTTTTCTATAACGATGTGATTTCGTTCTGTCATGTATATTCTATTGAACAATCGCAATGATTTATTTACATGCCATGTACAGTACCAATAAACAACACTTTTGCCAGATCCTTTTGACTGTTTCTAGTATCTCAGATGCTTGCTTCATTTAAAGTCTCACAACACCCCCCTTTTTCTTCTGGGTTTCATTTTATGAACAGGGATGGAGGTGCATGGCCCTATGCACCTCATTTAAAGTCCCACTTATATTCCCTCCCCCCCTTTCCCTTTATAGAACCTAAGGGGAATTCTAAAGAGACAAGTTGAGCATCACTTTTCATCCAGCATCCAGGCTGTAAAAGAAGTTGTTCTTGAAGAATGGAAAAAGATAGATGTTGCAATATGTCACCAACTTGTTCATTCCATTCCTAGAAGACTCGGTGCTGTCCTAACAAATCATGGAGGTCATACAAAATACCAGATGCAGTAGTTTTTGTTGTGGGGCGTATTCATTTTTGCGCCAACTAATTTGAAAAAAAAATGAAGATTTTGTAATCCAAGTTATATTATCAACCATACTTTCATGTAATGAGCTAAACAAATGTTCTATAAGACTCAGTTTTGTCAAAATTTTGGAAATTGTTCTTGTGTTCATACAGATATCGATTAAAATCTTACTTTTCAAAAGGGGTGTACTCATTTTATGCTAGCACTATATAGGGTTTATTTGGATTCAGGGCAGGATCACTCATGCAGGCAGGTCTCTGGTGCCTCCCCCTGGTTCTGGAAAGTTGGAGAATGTTCTGGAAACTGGAGGACGGAGGCTAGGAGGGTTGATCTGCGTGCTCAAGGGAGCTTGGTCAATCCCCAGTGGGCCTGGCAGGGTGGTTAAGCCAGGTTTTAAGTATGCATGATTCATGCTGGCAATGGGAGTCCGGTGGAAGATGGAGATGGAGTGCTGAAGGGTCCCTTGGTGGCCTTAAGGGGCCCTCTAGGTCTGGGGGGGGGCAACAGGCTGGAGGCTTGGGCTGGCTCAGGAAGTATCCCTTCAGCAGTAAGGTGTGATTGGGACCACCATCTGGGAGCAATGGGAGCAAGGAGAGGACAGTGAGTACATCAGCACACCCAGGGATTCACAAGGGTAAGACTGCCACACATAGCAAGCTTTCAAAGGATGGCACGATGCTTTAACCCTTTATCCTTGCACTGGGAGGGCTGCTGGTGTCTGTAGGCAGTGGAGCTGGAGGGGGAAGAGAGCGGTTCTGCATGTAGTTTGCTGAAGAGCTGGGAGCAGTCCTTCAGGAGAGAGAGGGGACTCCTACATGCAGTGTGCAACAAACTGTGCTAAGCTTCAAATAGGGGCCAGAGAGTTCCTAACCTGTAAGGGGCTTTTGCTACTAAATTCTACAGCATTCTGTGCTGAGTTTCCAAGAAAGACCTAGTGAGTAGTGGAGCTGGGACCAGATCCACGTACAGAGGGGAGCGCTCCTGCATGCAGTCACCTCAAGTTTGTGCTACTTTCCAGAAGGCCCCAGGGCCCTTAGTCTGTAATGGATGCTTGCTATTAACCTATCCAGGACTGTGAGTTTGTACAGAAGGTAGTTAAGGGTTTTTGTACAGAGAGAGACTAAGATTATCCCTTAAATTTTGCTGTGTTCATCATCTACTGGGCATCCCATAAATCAATCCATTCATCCCATTCAAGTTGAATAAAAATAAAAACAATTTACGGGACTGACTTCTTGTGTCTGGCTGCAAGTGGAGAAATACATGTTGCCTGGCTGTGCAGGGAAAGAGAGCCAGTTACCAGCGGCACCTGTGGGGGTAGTGCTACAGATATACAGTGTATATATCAGGAAATAGTGAGCCATACATTTTATTCTCTCTTCTGCTCTGTGTTAGTACATCCAGTGGGCTTCCCTATACCACATGCATACATACCATATTGCATACATGTTGCATACACATTTAATTTTCCTTTTTACATATTTTTAGTACTAGCCGCTTATTTAGCACCACTGATCCTACAGAGTTTACATTTTAAAATACGGCATGTGGGAAAGCTGTCAGTTACTTACACTATTGTGGGTACACCGTGTACATGAAGTTAAACAAGTTACCTTAGGCTATCAGAAAAAGCTTCTACTCCATACTTGGATAAGCAGTAACCACCTCCACACAATGTTACCCTTCCTGCAATACTAGATACATTGACAATGCGTCCTTGGGATTTTCTGATAAGAGGAAGCAAGTTGATTGTAACATCTACCATTCCCAAGAGATTGACTTCCAGTACCTTGCGAAAATCTTCCCTAGTCAACCATTCATTGGGGGCCATAGGAATTAAAATTCCAGCATTATTCACTAGCCCCCAAAGACCTGCCAAGAGGAAAGAGAAGAATACAATGTGATTGAAAATTGCATTCCAGAAAGATTAGACTTATTGTTTCTCTTATAAAAATACATGTCCATTTTTTAATACCTTTCTTTTTTTACACCTTTCTACAGACTCCTCCAATCTCTATTTGTAAGGTGGATTAAAAAAAAACGTAATACTTATGGGGACAAGGCACTACTGATTTACATTTCAAATGGGTTCATAAAGTTGTCAGGTATTCCATGTGTATACATTCTAGGGTTGCCACCTCATCCCTTTAAACCCGAACACATATTAATTATACAGGTTCTGTGGCTGATTAAGGTGGTAATTAAACTCACTTGGTGCCTCATCTGCATTAAATTAGCCTCAGAACCTGTGTAATTCATATGTGTTCGGGTTGAGGCGGCAACTCTAATACATTCCTTTATTTTGTGCTCTGAATATGATCTAAAAAAAAAATTTAATTTTTTCTATGTTATATGTTGACCCTTAGTTTATGAACACATGTAAATTACAAGACACAAAGAATAAAATTAGTAAAACACACATTTTAAAATAACTACGCCCTCAGTACAGTCTCTTTTTTTCAGTGCCACAACATAGCGAGCATTCCAAAGCCTTGCACCCCACTTTCACTTTGCTTTGTGCATGGTGCCCAACAACCTGTGAACACCGGGGATGTAGACAGTGTTACTGGAGATAGGAATTCTTTCCAGTATAACTTCCATCTCTCCTTCATTTGTAGGGACTGTCCCTCAGTGTTCTGGGAATGAGTGGGGAAACTCATATTTCTGTGTGTGCTCCAGGTGTGAATGGGGCTCGATGTGTACATCTCTATACAACATGTACTATTTTACTACCAATAGTTTATAGAAAAACCTTTATATTACTGTATTTGTTATTTTGAAAAGCCAAAACTGAAAAAAGAACAATAGAGGTAAAAAAAAACCCACTTGTGTGGTTTAGCAAATCATTTTCTTCACATTAGATATTTGTGGTCCATGTAACTCGGCCTGTGTTCTTTTCCTACACTTTGTGTGTTAAAAGGTGTCCCTTTTTATCATTTCAGAATGTTGGAAAGTATGGTATAAGACTATAGGTAATGCATCCTATTGTTCTATTTTTAGAGGGTATTGGGACAAATACGAATGTGTTATTTTTTTCCATGAAAGTGCAGTTATACATTAGCATACAAATTAACTGCAGCAAACATATTTCCCTCCATTGGGTAAAGTGGAGGGGGTTTATTATCTTCATATTACTGTACCAGGAAACGAGTTGCAATACATGTAGAAACATTATTTTTATGATCTGTGCACATTAGTTTGATCCATTCACCAACCAGTTGTTGCATGAAGGATCTAGGATGTGCTTAACAGATGCACCATAAACAATTTGTATAACTGGTTGCATTTAGAGTAGATATCTGTGATCGCTTGTTATAGGATAGTAGAATACCCCAAAACAAGGCAAAATGTGTAAAATTCAGCTGAACACAAGTGTGAAGCCAGTCTTAAAGCAACCAACATCAAAAATCCATCGTTTAGGTATATTTGGAAAAAGTTAAAACCATATCTCCGATATCCTTTATTAAAATACATTTTTACCATCTCCACCTTTAGCTGCTTTTTATTTTAACTACTGGGGAAAAAAATGTCTTTTCTTTTTTTTTTTTAAGCCTGGAATTCTGCTATGAATAAAATAGTGTAGCTGAGACTTTGTCCACAAAGCTTAAAGTTTGTTACCCCAAAATGTCCTATCCCTAATATGTTCCTGCTGTACCATATGAGAAAGTATCCTGTTCTCTTTGTATTGCTTCCTTTATGTGAAATCCCTGGTGTTCCTGGCAGTCCCTCTGCTTTCCTATTAAAAACTGACCACTCTAAGCAGGAGAACACACTGCGGTCAGTTCTCTAGCCATGAGGGGAACTCAGCCTGCTCTCCTCCAATGATCAGATTTGTCCTGACATGCCCAGCCATTCACTGGGAAGATCAGTGTACTGCTGCTTCTCCTCCCCCCAGCTCTTATGCAGCTGAAAACAGGAGTGTGATCATTTATTAAAAAGGGATTTATAATGTATTTTTAAATTTATACAAAAATGTTTGCCTTTCATTTATTTTTTTAACTGAATGGCTTGTTTACAAGGTGATCATTTACAATCACTTTAAAGGATAACCATACTTTTAGTTTACTCTTGACGTAAGCTAAGCAACAAAAATGAAAAAAACAAAAATTCATGATATTGCAGTTTACCAGTCCTTATATGTGTTGGCTGCATTCGTTTTATTTTTGTTTACTTTCACCTGGTAATTCTGCCTATATCCTGATCTAGGGTGACAATGTTCACTTACCCTAATGTATCAGGACATCAGAAACAAGAAACCTGCTCCTTCTCTGCACCATGACATAGAAGGGGAACAATATAACTGATAGGCATGCAGCACAGTTGAAGAGTACAGGAAGTTACCCCCTGGCCTTCAAATCATCCAGAAGATTTTGGAGGAATTTTGGGCTGCAGCTTTCAGAATCAGGTAAGTACACTTCTAGAGCAGGGGGAGTGGGGATGTTTACTTTTATTAAAGTAGATCTAAGTGGAGCTAAGGGGAGTCAGTCATCTCGGAACACAGGGACCGTACCAAAGATGCAAGCTGAGCTGCGCATGCGCAGCTCAGTTTACATGCTGGAAAACCCTGTGAGCAGGCAGGTAGGTTTATTTTATTGCATGACTCTTCTGCAATAAAGAGCCTGCCTGCTCGCAGTTTATGACAGTGAAATTTTAGTTCCACTTTAAGAGAGGTGGGCAAAAAAGGATAATTGTACTTTTTGAAAAAATACAGTTCTAATTTAATTTTGTAAATCAACTTTCCTTAACAATAAGAGACACTCAGCTACCAGAAGGCTGTGTATACCTAACCTAACGTAAAGCTACTCAAACCCAGTGGTGGCTAGTGTTTTTTTTGGGGGGGGCGTCAAACAACCCCCCCTCTGTCCCTTGGTCGGCCGGTGGCACCCCCTTCTCCCGCAGGTAACCTGCCCCCCCAGGTGTCTCGTGGCTGGTCATCCAGCCCCAGACTTACCCCATCTAGGTTGCAGGTGGGCAACGCACCTATAGGCAGCGGGCAGGCGTCTCCTCCTCTGCATCATGGCCGCTTCCGCCATGCGTCTCCTCCCTCCTCCTCCTCCTAGGCATCTAATAGGATCACCTGTCTTTTCAGCCAATCAAGTTACGGGTCTCAGGACCCACTTCCTTATTGGCCTGGGAGGAGGATCAGTCTGAAAATAGTGAATATTCATCAGCTATTGTCACACAACTGGGTGGGCCTTTTTTGAAGCCTATTGGAGCCTCTGGCTCTAATCACGTGCTTCAAAAAAACACCCCCCCATTGAAAACCATGCATCCGGTGCCCTGCATGTAGTTTAGGGGGCCGGACGCATGGATGGGGGGGGCACCTGTGTGCCCCTAATGGACGTGCCGCCACTGCCCAAACCCAAAAGTGAAATAAATAGTCAGCATCATTTTGACATATGATATATTATTTAAAGGCTCATTCACACCAGCTGCTGCACTGCAATGCGACGGCTGGTGTGCAGTGAGGTCCAGCCAGGATATAGTACAGTGATAATGTGCTGATCTTGGCGCGTCGCACTGTTACCTTTTTTTTTTAAACAAGCTTGTAACATAGACATCTCATAAAGTTCAATTGCCTGCTTGCATGGTGTGTGGATTCTCTCGCACCTCACTGCCCTGAAAAAAGTACTGCATGCTTTTTTCAACTCACCATAGACACACACCACTATAAAGCAGCGGTGTGAACTGGGCAGATAGGGAGACAAAGCATTTTTCCTTGTCATGTGGTGGGACTGCGCTGGAATCGATGCCCAATGCAGTCCCACCGCATATGATGTGAATGTAACCTAAAGGCTCACCTTTGGAGAAAAATAATGTAGCCATGGCCCAACCTCTGAAGAGCTGATGGTGAACATCAGGGTCAGGGAGAGCTGACATCCATTCTCACATTGTGGGTCACTAGGCATAGTGGGTGTGAAGTAGTGTAGATTAAGTTGGGTGCCAGTCACTTTGATGATGCAGAACAAAAGAGATTTATTTTCTCTTCAAGAAATAGGGAGAGAGGGTTAGGGCCAGGAGACCCTTTGAGCAGGTGCAAAAGCACTTAGCAAACTCCGAGACACAAACATAGAACAGAAGAACAGCTATACAGATTGAATGCTGAATTGCAGCAACTGTATTTGTAGAGCGCTGTCTTCTATGGTAACTGAACTTGTAACTTTGACTTCAACACAGATCTGTACACATACCAAACTTGGTATCCCCATTTTGTAGACCTGGCCTCCATCTCGCAGCCTCCTGCTGCAGCTTCATGAACTTGAGCTCACAGTCTTAAAAGACTCCTTGGACTCCCACTGCCACTGGGTCCCTTGAACTTCACACAGCCAACTGCTGTATCTTCCGAGTGTCACCCACGCTGACCTGCATCGTCCCTTACTCGGCTTTTCAGCCCAACTGCTGAACTCTCTTGCAAGCTTCACCCCCACTGACCTGCTATGTCCCTAGCTTGACTTCCGCTGAGACTTTCCCACTTCTTCACTGTCCCCGGTTAGTGAAAAAGGCTGCTCTGGTACTCTCTAAGACTCCGAACACTGGCCTCTGATAACAGGAGTGGATGTTTTCAGTGGCGACTGTATATCCTTTATCTCTGACCTCTGGTTCTTACTTGCCTCTGGTAACAGGAGTGGTCATCCCATGCAGCAACTGCTTCTCCTTCACCTCTGGCAACGATTCGGTTCCCCTCGTGCTGAGCCTCTACATACATGGCTAGGCCTCAGGTTTCAGGCCTAACCTTCAGCTGCTGTGACACACTCAGCCCACATGCCTAAGCCTGGGGCTGAAAAGAACACTGATCACTTGACTCCTTCCCCATAAATGGATTGTCCCAGCATGCAAAGTAGTTACTATGATTGGCTGAAAAAATATGTCTATTCATAGTGATCCTGTCATTCTAATGCCAAAGGCAGCAGTGCCACCTATTGACAAAAGAGAGAGATGCACCAAACTCAGGCTTTAGGGCATTAAAAAAAATGAGCTGTAACATCTGTACTGATGCCAGGAAAAAAGCCACGGTAAAAACACGATTTCATCAGCGTTTTTGCATTGGCGTCACTGCGTGTTTTTCCATGCTAGCTTTCAGCGGTGTTTCTCTGCCTCTATTCAAAATCAATGGTTCCCTACGGGAGCCCATTGATTTGAATAGAAGTCACACCAGAAGTAGGATCCGACTTCCGGTGCAGGGTTGTCGGAAGAGTCTCTTGTCCTCCTCAACATAGGGACAAGGTGCTTTGGGGTGGGGGGCGCAGGCACCCATACCCCCCATGTTGAAGGCATGCGGTAGAGCTGCACGATTAATCGTATTAAAATCGCGATCTCGATCCACCCCCCCTGCGATCTCCATTGGGCATTACCGCGATTTTCAGTGCAGTTAATGGGGTCTGACTTGCGGGGCGACTCAGTGCGACTTGACAGTAATTAAAGTCAATGCAAGTGCCTGAAGTCTTTTCAAGTCGGAGCGACTTGAGTCTCAGGGGAGACTTCCAAGTCTGGGCAGAGAGCCAAGTTCTGAATCACCATTGATAAAAGACGCTAAAAGAGATACAAAGTAATTTACTTCAAAGGAATGAACTCTGAATGAACTCCCCTTGTATAGTTGTTTGGTTTAACCATTTAAAGACTAAATCTTTCCTGACACTTGCTGTTTACAAATAAAAATCCATTATTTTGTGCTAGAAAATGACTTAGAACCCCCAAACATTATATATATTTTTTTTAGCAGAGACCCTAGAGAATAAGATGGCGGTTATTGCAATATTTTATGTCACACGCTGTTTGCGCAGCAGACTTTTAAACGCAATTTTTTTGGAAAAATTACCCTTTCAAAAAACTAAACAGTGCTGTTAGCCCAATTTTTTTGTATATTTAATATATTACGCCGCGAGAATCGTGAGAGAATCGTGATCTTTATTCTAAGCAAAAAAATCATGATTCTCATTTTGGCCAGAATCGTGCAGTTCTAGCATGCGGCCTGGTATGGTCCGGGGGGGGGCACTTGCTCGTCCCCACCCCCTTTCCTGGCCTGCCAGGCTGCGTGCTCAGATAAGGGTTTGGTATGGATTATGGGGGGGCCCCACGCCGTTTTTTTGAAAGGGTCTGGTATGTCTTGGGGGGGGACCCCACGCAAATTTTTTTTTTTCATTTTTATGGGGATCCCCTTCAAGATCCTCTGCACACAAGTCGCACCGCAAGTCGGATCCGACTTCTGGTGCGAGTCCTATTCAAATCATAGTGCTCCCATTGATTTTGAATAGAGGCAGGGAAACACCTGATGGGGCTTAATGCTGTGTATATAATGTTAAGCCGCGTTTTTGAGCGTTTTGCCTGCTCAGCGTCAACACAGCTCTAATGCTGCAGCTTTGGAACGTGCGGGTCCTGCGTTAGATTTACAGCTTAAGAATGCCAACGTCACTTATAGCTCAAAAATGTCAACATGTATATGAGGCCATTGAATAACATGATGTGGCGTTCTTAAGATGTAAAAACAGCTCAAAAACACTGTGTTAATAACGCCTGTGTGTATGAGGCCTTAGGTAAAAATGCAGCAGATCTACCTAACAATTAGCCAGGCTAGTCACCACCCAGCAGACTAAATTTGTTAGCAACCCTGCTTAATACTAGGGTGCTACAATAATAAATGCACATATTTTTGCAGAAAAAAAGGGGAATTTATTATTTCTTCCCCAAGGGTCGAGGTGCAATGTCAGGCTCCTGCGGGCAAGTCTTATAGTTTTCTGCCCGTACCTCTGTATGGGCTGTCAGTGTAAGCGCTGCAGGGCTTGTGAATGAACTATGAGCGCACTCATCGGCGCCCTCCTAGTTCATTGAGAACTGCAAGCCATCTGCCACAGTGGAAGATGGGACTTGTAGTTTTCCTTTTCAGGCTGGGTTCACACTGATGCGAATTAGATGCGGGTTTCTCCGCATCCAATTTGCATGACAGGAGACTGTGACTGGCTCTCAATGGAGCCAGATCACACAGCTCCAAGACGGCTGCGGAGAACACTGGAAAAGGGTCCTGTGCCTCTCTGGCTCCATTTCAGGTGCAAATTCAGCCAAGAATTGGGACCATGATTCGCAACTGAAACGTAGAAGAGGGACGCACCAGACTTCTGCTGTGAGCCGCAGCTAGTGTGAACCCAGCCTCGCAGATTGCTGTGAATGAATGACGCAATGGTGTGAGCGGAGCACTGCACAGCCAACTTAAGTTTTAAAATGTGACACAGGGTGTTGGGAAAGGAACCCCCACCTGCTGTCACAAGCAGGGGGTGAGGAGAGGGGGGGGGGGGGGC
The DNA here is from genome assembly GCA_018402905.1 of Glandirana rugosa. Taxonomy (NCBI): domain Eukaryota; kingdom Metazoa; phylum Chordata; class Amphibia; order Anura; family Ranidae; genus Glandirana; species Glandirana rugosa. The sequence goes on along the minus strand of BLSH010517591.1, from coordinate 77,867 downwards.
TTGGAGCATGTTATATGTTACACCTTTAATACTGGTGTAGTGTGTAATATTCTCCAAAAGTGAACCTATTCTTTTTTGTTAGCTCTGTAGTATACAAAATAAAAACCTGACTTCAGTTGTTTATCTCATTATATGTATTGTTCAGCGTCTAGATTTTCTTTATCTTTATAAAATTACTCTGCTTATTTTAATCTGTATGTTAAAAAAATCAAAACAAAAATACATAATTAAATTCATAACATATATGTTATAATTCTTACCCTTATCTGCAACAATGCCATTGACCCACGTTGCAGCAGAACTAACACTTTGGCTGTCTGAAACATCCAAAATCACAGTTTGTAATCTGCTGGAGCATTCTTTCTTTAACTCACTAGCTCCTGTGTTCGTCAGACAAGCAGCCAGGACCTTCATTCCGCGATTATCCAGCTGTTTTGCCACCTTGTTCCCAAATCCTGAGTCGCATCCAGTGATGAAGACGTATTTGTCTGTAATATTCTCCAGTATCTGACTCTGTCTGTACCATCTATAAAGGAGGAGCAGACCCAGCACCACCAGCACAGGAAGCCACATTTTCTCTAACATAGATAAAGAGTGCATTTTAAGTTAAAAGGGAGCATTACCCATATGTAACAAATTACAACAAAGGCACTTTAGAAATGTTTAGTCGTGGCAATCTACAAAACAGATACTTGTGTATAATTGCAGGTGTCTTTTGAGGGGGGAAAATTAATTTTCCCCTAAGATGCCGCTGCTCAAAGGCAAGGTTTCCTAGGAAGGCGCTGGGGATGTAGCCTTCCCGGGAATTCAGCTGTGAGGCCAGGACTACATCACCAGTGCCTCACTCACCTGGGAGGTGTAAGTAAAAGCAAAAAGTGTTTGTTTAACTAATGAATATAAGATTATTTCATATCAGCACGTGGAGCTGCATGCTGATGTGATTTTTAGTGACAGAGGGCAAAGGTCTGTTTTAAACCCCAGGATGTTTGTGTATGGCTGTAACATGGAAGTAATATTACACATATTAAAATTATGCCATAAATCATACAAGACAATACATGACATGTCAGAAAAAAGTTTTCATGTTTCCTATATTCCTTTCACCTCCTAGCCTGCATTGGAAACATTTGGAGATTGAATCTCATTAGACACAATAGGTGACAGATGTTTTTAAAAATTAAGACTGTTGAAAATGATGTAGTACAGTGGTTAAAGTATACTGTATGTAAACCCTAATAATTAGCTTCTCTTGTTTGCTCCCATGTGGTCTATTAAAGGCATTATAAATCTTCACCTGAATAAGATGTGCATTGATCATATAGTTTATTGGTGTCATTTGTGTATAAACATGAGGTATGCCTCTTGGCACTGCACAGGTATATAATTATTCATAGAGATCTCCAGATTAATGTTGCAGCAAAGTCCAGTTGCAAGGGTCCACAATGCACCACGATGCAGTGTCCTTCTTTGTGTCGAAGACCTGAAGACAAGCTTGGAATGCAGCTTATCACCAGCAGAGACTGTGGTGAAGCACTGGAACTCAGAGTTAGCCTATCTACTCTGCACTTGAAGTGGTTCTAAATGCAGGTTTTTTATCTTTATGCATTCTATACATTAAGATAAAAAGCCTTTTGTTTGCAGCAGCCCCCCTAATCCAGCGATGTTGTACAAGAGACTCGGCTGTCCAGGACTCTCCCTACTCATTGGCTGAGACAGCAGCAAAGCGCCATTGGCTCCCACTGCTGTCAGTCTAAGTCAGTCAGCCAATGAGGAGAGAGAGGGGGTCAGGGCCAGGGCGCGGATCCGTGTCTGAATGGACACACAGAGCTGCGGCTTGGCTCTAGTGCCCCCATAGCAAGTTGCTGGCTGTGGGGGCACTCAACAGGAGAGAGGGGCCAGGAGCGCCGAAGAGGGTACATAATATCTAGTTAAAGCAGGGAAAACATTTGAAAGTGCACAATACCTTTAAAATATTAAAGAGAGAGAGAGGAGGGGGCAGAATGACAATAGGCAAAGGACCTAGAGTTTCATCATCTCAAACCAACAAATGACCACAACAAGGTAAGAACCAGCAACTTTTTACAATGGCACCCAGCAAAATACTGTAAATGATGATCAATATATTGTTCCTTATGATTGACCAGCTACAAAGATCCAATTTTAAAGGCAGCACTTTGTGGTCATTGGGTTTCATAGATAGCTCTGCTTAATCAGGACCAGCAGTGGAAGAGAAACAAGACATTTGTGCAATTCCAGTGATCTCAAATTAGTGGTCACAATTGGTTTATGGTCCCATGTGATTACATAAATTGGAGGCTACATTCATCTCCACAAGGGAATAGCTAGTGGGTGCTCCTACATACAGTATGGGGCTAAGAAACAGAGAGATCCAAGACTTAATGCTGTCCTGTCATAAGGTGGTAATATTAGAGCAGACCCCCTCCCTTCCTGAACTACCAGAGCAATGAATATCAGCCTGCAAGAGCTTGTAGAAACTGTTGGCAATCAGGCAGAATGTGCCAAAGTCCATGAATTCATAAAGAGCTCTACACACACAGTAATGGATAGGACTGGACTCATTTTAAAGGTGATGGTGTTAATGATTAAGTTGATAATATGAACCTTGCAATGCTTTACCACCATTTAAAGTAAAAGGAAAGGTTAACTATCAAAATGGCATTTATAATATTCCCCGACCTTATCTTCCCATAGCCTTGCATGCCCTTTATCACAAATTGCTGTGTAAATACCTCCTTTCAGTGTTTTACACGCAAACACATGACCACATAAGTTTTTTACTTACTTAAAGCGGAGTTCCGCTCACTTATATATATATTTTTTTCCTCAGGCATCCCCTAAGACTGCATACATAACATAAATCAAGTATGCATACCTTTCATTACTTGTTATAATGCTATATTTTTTTAAACTTACTTTGCCAATTTTCGTATTGTAGGGCTTTGCCATCTTGAGTGTGGGAGTTTGTGCAGGCTTCCTGGGTAACCAGCATGCACCTCTCGATCTCATGCATGCGCACTGCACCGGTGGCCGCTGTGCTGAGTGCTTATCTAGTTGCCAAATAACGCGTTTTTTAAACTCATGGATGCCTACAGACTTCTGGGAAATGATGACTCACATTTCCCAGGGGCACAGGCAGAGGAGGAAGTGATGCAGAGCGCTGCGGACCAGAAAGTGGCAAATTACATGCGACCACCTAGCAACAGGGCACTTAGGGTGAGTGAAAAAAATGTTTGTGCTCCAAATGTGTTTTAGTATATTTAAAGGACTGTAAAAATGTTAAAATTGATTTGTGGTGGAACTCCACTTTAAATCTGAATTCCAGCCTTACCTTCAGACATCTACAATAGTCCAGGGTCTTCTCTTGTACTGAAACTGCTTCACTGCACACTGAGTTTCTCACAGCGTGCAATATAAGCTGCAGCTGTCAAATACAGCCTGTCTCATTTCCTGGCTGGAAAACATCCAGCATCACCTAACTCCTTCCCCCGTGCCTAACTGGTCCCTTTCATTCATTGAATTTAAAGGAAGTGACACAATGATGCTCCGCCTCTAAGGTGCATCTAAGCGTCATTGTGTCACTTCCTTATGGTTCGTGGAACGCACAGAAACCGCAGACTTTCTTGTTTTTATACCCGTTCTGGATTTTATCATTGTCAGTGCATGGTAGCATCGTTTTAAACATGGAATAAAAAGTTTAAACGTTAATGCAATACGGACATTATTTTTTTCTTTGCAATGGCGACTGGCGAAATTTTAGTATGTGGGGGCGCCAGACCACGCCCTTCCTTTTTGATCCCTCCCACCTCTCGTAAGCCCCACCCCTTATCGTTTCCTCCCCTTGTGTCAGGAGTATAAAGCCCAGCATCATCAGATAGTAGTATATAGCATCAGCAGATAGGAGTATACAGAGTCACCAGATAGCAGTATACACTTACAGAGCACCAGATAGCAGTATACAGAATCACCATATAGTAGTATACAGAGCCCCAGATAACAGTATACAGTCACCATATAGCAGTATACAGAGTCCCAGATAGGTTATACAGTCACCAGATAGGGTATACAGGGTCCCAGATAGGGTATACAGGGTCCCAGATAGGGCATACAAGGTCCCAGATAGGGTATACAGGGTCCCAGATAGGGTATACAGTCACCAGATAGGGGTATACAGGGTCCCAGATAGGGTATACAGTCACCAGATAGGGTATACAGGGTCCCAGATAGGGTATACAAGGTCCCAGATAGGGTATACAGGGTCCCAGATAGGGTATATAGAGCCCCAGATAGGGTATACAGGGTCCCAGATATGGTATACAAAGTCCCAGATAGGGTATGCAGTCACCAGATAGGGGTATACAGGGTCCCAGATAGGGTATACAGTCACCAGATAGGGTATACAGGGTCCCAGATAGGGTATACAGGGTCCCAGATAGGGGTATACAGAGTCCCAGATAGGGTATACAGTCACCTGATAGGGTATACAGGGTCCCAGATAGGGTATACAGTCACCAGATAGGGGATACATGGTCCCAGATAGGGGCTTGTGGCGCCCCCCCCCCCC
>BLSH010517591.1:50088-61195 GCA_018402905.1 Glandirana rugosa | reverse complement strand
ATTCTGGACACGTATCCCCGTGTCCCCATCTTCGTCCCGTTGTCTAGTCAGGTTCACCATCCGTTTTCGTATTAGCTATTTTGTCCGGTCCCAGTCACGTCACCAAAAAAGATGCAGAGTATGCAGCAAGAGAGGATTCCGCAAAGATACCAGCTTCCATTGTCCCCAGTGTCCCTCCAAACCTGGCCTTTGCATTGGTGAATGCTTCAGACTGTACCACACATCCATAAAGTATTAGCCCATATATTACCCAATTTTCATCATTTGTGCTGGCCATTTTCCATGCTTCCCCACATAACCATGCCACTTCCTTCCATGTGAACTGACCATGGCCTGTTTTTCAACTATGCTTCTGCCTAACGTTTGGACTGCTTGCACGGGAACTGACCCTGGCCTGTTTTATCAACTACGCTTCTGCCCACTGTTTGGACTGCTTGCACGTGCACTGACCCTGGCCTGTTTTATCGATTATGCTTTTGCCTACCACTTGGACTGATCTGTTGCCCTGCTTCTACCCCTGTGCCCCTATGCACAGGTCTTACCTGAATGAGGCCCTCACCCTGCTGTTGACTTACTGCCATCATGTCTCTGCTTGCTGCATGACCTGACCACACCTCTACCTGCTACCTGGCTATGGAAGTAATTAGTTGAAGCAAGAGGCAGTATGTTTATGAAGGGCTAGAGAGCTGTACAATGAGTGACTGCAGGTAACAATGTACCAGGACCAATATTATGGCTGTGCTGGCTGTCTGTCTGGACAATTCCTATGGACAAATGCTTTGGCTGTGCTGACAATGTCCTTGTACTAATTATAGACAATATTCCTGCCTGCTGCCTGGATAACTACTATTACCGTCGCAAAGCACATCCCTGCCTGCTGCCTGGACCAATGCTATCCTCGGTGGACACTACTAAAACCACAGGTAATACTTCTTTGTTACCCTTTTCTCAATAGAACTTATTTTGGAGTGTAATTCTTGGTATGTACATGCTATTTGATGATGTGTGGTTCTCAGGAAATTATATGTGTCATTTATGCTCCTAGAACGCCTGATGGTACTATTTGGATGTTGGGCCTCTGTATGTGCCCAGGCTGTGTAAAAGTCTTACACGTGTGGTATCACCATACATGGGAGGAGTAGCAGAATGTATTTTGGGGTGTCATTTTTTCAATGTACAGGCTATGTGTTGGAAATATCTTATAAATGGACGTCTTTGTGTAAAAAAAAAAATGTGTTTTCAATTTTTTTCTACATTTTGCAAAAACTTCTAGAAAAAAATTACATGTTCAAAAGACTCATTATGACTCCTATATTATATGTTGGGGTGTTTGCTTTCCAAAATGGGGTCATTTTGTGGGCAATTCCATTGTCCTGGTGCTCCAGGACCTTCAAATTGTAATAGGTGGTTGAGAAATGAGATGTGCAATTTATGTTTGCAGAATTTCTGAAGGTGCTAGTTCAATGTTGTGCCTCTGTATGTGGACAGGCTGTGTAAAAGTCTCACACATGTGATATCGCCATACTCAGGAGGAGTAGCAGAATGTATTTTGGGTTGTCATTTTTGCTATGTACATGCTATGTGTTGGAAATATCTTATAAATGGATGACTTTGTGTAAAAAAAAAATGCATTTTCATTTTTTTTCCCACATTTTTCATGCCCAGTACCGAGGTGATTAATTGGCAATTGCTTGGTCATGCAACAGAGTACGCAAATATAATTTATACAATTTTTTTTCACGCAAATAGAGCTTTCTCTGGTGGTATTTAATTACCTCTGGGCTTTTCATTTTTTATATCAATGAAAAAATACAAAAAAAAATTAGAAAAAAAACAAGGTTTATGTAAACAAATAACCTTTTTTTTCTGTTCTTTTATTTATAAGCAGTGGTGACCTGTAATGCAGGGTGCAGGGGTGCCACCCCCCTAATCCATGCGTTTGGCCCCCTAATCTACATGCGAGGCATAGATTCCATTTTTTTTCTTTTGGAAGCACATGATTAGAGCCAGAGGCTCTAATAGTCTTCAAAAAAAGGTTGGCTTGGGGCGCAGAGCACTGCACCACGAGCCCACCCAGTTGTGTGACAATAACAAATTAATATTCGCTATTGTTTTCCTGATTCTCGCCAATCAGGAAACCTGTCACTCGATTGGCCGAGAGGAGAAGCGATCCTTTTGACCACGGAGGAGGAGGAGGGAGGAGATGCAGGGGAAGAGGCAGTGAAGCATCATGAGGAGGAGACACCACTCGACACCCGGAGGAAGCACTGCCCACGACCTAACCACTTACAACATTGCAGTAAACAGTATTTCAGTGAAAAGCAATAAACCACCCTGATAGGTGTATTCAATTATAGGCCTGCGATCCCGGAAGATGATAGGTATCCCTGAAAACCAAGGACTCTGGGGAATAACACTATACAAAAATTCTCATAATGATTATGGACAGTGAAAAACATTGATGTACCACTTTTTTTAAAGAAAGAAAAAAGGTTAGACCGGGAAGAGAAAGAAGAGGGAAAACATAAAGAGAAGAAACAGCGGAAAGGAAGGGAAAAAAGGGGGGTAAATAAAATGGATAGACTGCAATCTCCAGGGGCGGGCTGGGCTGGGGGGCAGGGATGCAATTGCCCCCCTGGGCCGCTCTGATGTGCTGTGCAACAGCTGCTGTGCACACAGGGGAGCCACACAGGGAGGATTAGTGACAGATGACAATTGTATCTCTTTTCTTCCAGCACATCCTGCTCTCCTTCCCTCTCCCTGCTTCTATCTGCTAAGAGACAGTTGTCCCTCAGTAATCCCCCTCCTCCCTGTGTGGACCCCTCTGCTCTCAGCACTGTAGTTTGTTATCTCTCTAAGGCTCCATGCACTTCTACAGGAGTTTAGTGTTTTGCCTGTAGAAGAAGCTCAATGTTGGTTATTTATTTCAAGTACTTATATAGCGCTGTCAGTTTACGCCGCGATTTACATATACATTGTACACCGTTCAAAGACAGAAAAAAAACCCTTCTGGTTCTCCTAAATTCGTCTGAACTTTGTACAAAAAATGTTCCATATGAGCATTTTTTTCTGCCAATTGAACTGGAGTTTTTTTAAGCCCAGTGTGCATGGATCTTAACTTTTTTTCTTTTCCTCTGTCCCTCTGATCCCGAAGCCTGTATATTTTTCATCTCATCTTCATTTTTATTTATTAACTCAGTTTTACAGTTTTATCTGTTAGATTTAGCAGAGATTCTGTGAGTTATGTTGTATTTGTGTCTGCTAATAGTTTTATTGTATTTTTAGCAAAATCTAGCTTTAATATTTTCTTGGGGGGGGGCTGTCAGTCTGTACGGGGCACCGCAATTTCTATCAGCAGGCGTGTGTGTTGCCAGCTCAGTGCTGCGCATGGGCAGTTCCTGAGCTGGCCGAGTGCGGCAGCTCCATCCAATACTGTGAGCGATGTGTTCTGTCACAGACAGGGCTGACAGTCTGTGTTACAGAGCGCAGCCCAGCCCCTCCCCCCTCCATAGGAATGGCTGACAGATGCTGGAGCTGCTCTCTTTCCCTATCCACACTCTGGGCAGCCCGGGTGCTGTCTGTGTAGAGGATGTGTGGGCGGGAAAGTTAAAACTGAGCAGTCGGCTAGAATCCAGTGAGCCTCCTGGCTGGGACCATTCAACGTAAGTGAGCTTCTCCCTCCCTTCCTGCTCTCTCTCTCCCAATTCCTTCTCCCTCCCCTCTCTGCTGCTAAAGAGTTATATTTCTAGCAGCCTGTGACAGTACCTGACCCTATATGCTATATAATGGGCTCACACTAGTGCGCTGTGCTTTGTCTGCAGTGCTGGTGTATGGCAGTCTTCCTGCATGGTGTCCCTAGCCCCATAGACCTCTATTAGGTTGGACATTATCACTGCATGTTCTGAAAGTGCACAAAAAGTCCAGCATGCTGTGTCTTTGGTGTACTTTCAGAAAATGCAGCAAAAATTCACAAACTAATAGAAGTCTGTGGGACTGCGGCTAAAGAAAACTGCCAGTACACCAGCACTGCAGCCAAACGGCAGCACACCAGTGTGAGCCCAAAGGCGTTTATTAACTTGCAGCAGGCACTGCCTCTCTGTTGAAAAGTGATCCATACTCAGGTCACTTTTCAGAGGCATTTGACAGACAGTGAGGAGATGATCTCACATTTCCTCCCTGCCTCTTTTAACCTCCTAAATGCCGGTCCCTCTAGGTAATGGCACGGTTCACTTTGAACGCCACCTTATTTCCATTACTCTCTGTAGGTATGTGCTCTCACCTTATCGTTTGCACATCTTATACCTAAACAGAGTTATGGAAATAAGGTGGCATTCAGAGTGAATTTCTACACCTAAGTGGAGCTCCCCTTTCAGAAGATTTGAGGATATTATTAAACCCACAGACTGGTGGACTTAAGCCACCATAGACAGACTGAAATTTCTGCTGAACTGACAGAATTTCAGTCTATCTATGTGCAGACTTGTTGTACAGAATTCAATCTATTAACTGACTTCAGAACAACCAGCGTGTCTTTTTTTTTTTTTGTCGATCACTGCTGGCTGCTATAGCTGCCGGCAGCGATCACTGTATTCTGTTGGCTGGAAAATATCCACCTCAGAACACACACCAACTCACAGCTCTTGTGGAAGCTTGGTAAATCAAATGTCAGGCTTCCCTAGCATTACACCTGTGCAGCTGCGACCAAGTCGGGGCACAAGCCAGCACATGCTCCTGGAAACACAGGAGGGTGGCCAATAAGAGGAGAACTGGGAGATGATGTTACTTCATATCCCTGCCACTCCTAAACCTGCTCCACTGCAGCACCAGGCCCACCATGCCCTTAATCTGGCCCTGGCGGCCGGTGCACCGGCGTGTGCCTGCCTGTATGTACATTTCTCACTACCCACAATTGACACAGGAGGAGCCTGCAGCCTGGGGAATCTGGTGGTCATGCCCAGTGAGACAGAAGACCTGCATGTTTAGCCTGCTGCACTCACTGTGACTCTTGGCTACTCTGCTTGCTTAGCTTACCCAGTGGTGTGGTGCTCACACAACAGAGAAGGTCCAGATTCCACAGGTAGTGCTTAGTGTGGCGGCAGTGACAGCACAGCCTTTAGTCTTCATCTTTATGCAGTCTCTTTGGCCTGTGTACTGGGTGTGGGGAAGAGGCAGGCTCTCTGTCTCAGTGTCTCTGAGGGCAATCATGCAGAGCAGTCTCTGAGAAACTGCTCCATATGATTGCCCAAACAGAGGCTGATCAACAATGATTGTCCCCACTGAGAGAAGCCCACACAGAGCTTCAATGCAGGCAATGTGAAGTGGTCTCTCTCTCCCTGCAGGCAATGTGAAGCGGTCTCTCTCTCTCTCTCTCTGCAGGCAAAGTGAAGTGGTCTCTCCCGCTCTGCAGGCAATGTGAAACGGTCTCTCCCGCTCTCTGTGCAGTGTGGAGTGGCCTTTCTCTCTGGAGCAATCTGAAGCAGTTTCCCTCTCTCTCTCTCGGGCAATGTGGTGCAGATGGATGGTGAGCTGATTGGGTGGTTCAAAGGGCCACATGACTGGACTTGCCCCCCCCCCAGGCCTAAGGCTGCCAGCCCTCCCCTGGCAATCTCCCAATCTCCTCCGATGTGAGAAGGGACACTTGTGTCTAACAGCCAGTGGGACTCACAGTTAGAAGAGATTTTCTGTCTTCAGAATATATAAACATGTTCCAAAGGGGTTGATTTACTAAAATTGGAGAGTGAAAAATCTGGTACAGCTGTGCAAAAAAACCAATCAGCTTCCAGATTTTAGCCTAGGTTCACATTGGCGCAGGAATGAAATCGTGCAAATTCAGCTGAACTCGCATTTCATTCCCGCATGTCAGTCCTGACTTCAGGTGCGATTTCAGAGACATCTGTGTGCGTTTCTGCACAGATGTCTATGGCAATCGCACCTGAAATCGACAAAAGTAGTACAGAAACTACTTTTGGGAATTGGGGTGGTACGGCAAATGCATCGTTGTAACAATTCGGATGGTGCCATCGTCGGCAATTGCTGCCAATTTGACATGCAATTTGACATGTCAAATCGCAGCAATGTGAACCAGGGCTAAATGTCAAAGCTTGAAGTTGGAAGCTGATTGGCTACCATGCACAGTTGCACTCTCCAGTTTTAGTAAACCAACCCCATAGAGTCCACGTTTTAGTATACACCTCACATTTGTGTTGGTTGATCAGTACGAGATTCTCCATTGAATTCAATTCCTCCACCTTGCATAGCCAGAACTCATTGAATGGAGGTTGCGGATCCCTCCAGCTAAGGGAGATACAGTAACTCACAAAAGTGAGTACACCCCTCACATTTTTGTAAATATTTTATTCTATCTTTTCATGTGACAACACTGAAGAAATGACACTTTGCTACAATATAAGTAGTGAGTGTACAGCTTGTATAACTGTGTAAATTTGCTGTCCCCTCAAAATAACTCAATACACAGCTATTAATGTGTAAACCGCTGGCAACAAAAGTGAGTACACCCCTAAGTGAAAATGTCCAAATTAGGCCCAAATTGTCAATATTTTGTGTGGCCACCATAATTTTCCAGCACTGTCTTAACCCTCTTGGTCATGGAGTTTACCAGAGCTTCACAGGTTGCCACTGGAGTCTTCTTCCACTCCTCCATGACAACATAACAGAGCTGGTGGATGTTAGAGACCTTGCGCTCCTCCACTTTCCGTTTGAGGATGCCCCACAGATGCTCAATAGGGTTTAGGTCTGGAGACATGCTTGGCCAGTCCATCAATTTTACCCTCTGCTTCTTTAACATGGCAGTGTTCACCTTGGAGGTGTGTTTGGGGTCGTTATGTTGGAATACTGCCCTGCGGCCCAGTATCCAAAGGGAGGGGATCATGCTCTGCTTCAGTCTGTCACAGTACATGTTGGCATTCATGGTTCCCTCAATGACCTGTAGCTCCCCAGTGCCGGCAGCACTCATGCAACCCCAGACCAGGACACTCCCACCACCATGCTTGACTGTAGGCAAGACACACTTGTCTTTGTACTCCTCACCTGGTTGCCGTCACACATACTTAACATTATCTGAACCAAATAAGTTTATCTTGTCTCATCAAACCACAGGACATGGTTCTAGCAATCCATGTCCTTAGTCTGCTTGTCTTCAGCAAACTGTTTGCAGGATTTCTTGTGCATCATCATTTAGAAGAGGCTGCCTTCTGGGATGACAGCCATGCAGACCAATTTGATGCAGTGTGCGGCGTATAGTCTGAGCACTGACAAGCTGTCCCCCCTCTCCTTCAACTTCTGCAGCAATGCTGGCAGCACTCATACGTCTATTTCCCAAAGACAACCTCTGGATATGACACTGAGTACATGCACTCAACTTCTTTGGTCGCCATGGCAAGGCCTGTTCTGAGTGGATCCTATCCAATAAAGTGCTGTATGGTCTTGGCCACCTTGCTGCAGCTCAGTTTCAGGGACTTGCAATCATCTTATAGCCTAGGCCATCTTTATTCTTTTTTTTCAGATCCACAGAGAGTTCTTTGTCATGAGGTGCCATATTGAACTTCCAGTGACCAGTATGAGAGAGTGAGAGTGATAACATCAAATTTAACACACCTGCTACCCATTCACACCTGAGACCTTTTAACACTAACGAGTCAAATGACACCGGGGAGGGAAAATGGCTAATTGGACCCAATTTGGACATTTTCACTTAGGGGTGTACTCACTTTTGTTGCCAGCAGTAGTGTTATCACATGAAAATATATAATAAAATATTTACAAAAATGTGAGGGGTGTACTCACTTTTGTGAGATACTGTACATGATTTGGCAGCATTCAAATCAACAGAAAAGTGATATTTTGTAGATCTTGGGTGGTATATTAGTAACATGAGGAAAAAAAATGCTGGATCATCCAGGACAGGGTAATCTGTACATTTTTTAACAATTCGGCGACCTCCTTCCAGTAAGCTTAGAGCAGGACCATAAGACATGCAGGAGCATCTTCTGCTCCTCCTGGCAGCACCAGCACATATCTGAAGTAGCAGGAAAGAACTTGTGTAGAATTGAAGGGGTCTATGCTATCAAGTCAAAATCTTGAAATTGTTATAGATTTTTGTGCAAAGTGAAGATTTCAATGCAAAGCTAACCATGGCAGTTTTTTGAGACTCTGAAAATGTCCTCCCTTGATCAGCTTCCCATTTGGCAAATAGGGCAGTATGAAGTGCTCTAGAAGGAGAACCAAGTAAGTACAGCTTAGACAGAGCACGAGGAAGAGCACCACTGTCCAAGCAGTGCTCTTCTAGTACTTCAATACTCAGTACTTGTCAATGTGCGATGAAAGCTATTCAGAGGGGGGAGAGATTGAAGAAAATGAACAAACAAATAATTTTTCTTAATAAATTTAGACCAAAATGTAGTCTGCTACATTTGTTTGGTAAAAATAACCCCAGCCCAGCTTGGTCCAAACAAACTATTTAAAGTTACACATGTAGCGGTAACCCCACAGGGGCTGCTGAATGTTGTGGTTCACCTCACCCTGCTCAGCCCGGCATTCACCTCTCAGACACTCCAAGACATGTTTTATTGAGGTGATTGAACTTGGACAGGGTAAGGGGAATATGGGATGCCCAGTAACATTTTATAGAACTTGCTTGGGACTACTATATATACTCCTGCATATACACTCCAGTCTTCGCTCCAGCACAACTCTTGCTTCAGGCTTCTTCTCCTTCTCCAGCACTACTCTTGCTGCAAAGCATCACTCCTCCTGCACTTCACTTGCTGCAGTTCCCTGGATCAGCTAGCACCACGTGCTAAGCCTGACACTAACTCAGCCAGGACTCAGTGAATTGCCCTCTGCAGGCAGAGCCCGCGGGTCCCTATAATGTAGAAATAGTTCTGGTGTTAGCTATCCTCAAATACAGCTACTGATCCCAGTCAGCCCTCTTCAGGCCCTGCCAGCCCCCCTGGCTGCAGCTGTCCAACTCCACTGCCCCTGTTACCACATTTCTCTATTCTGGTTCGGCACCCATCTCCGACTGTACTCTCTCAGTCCCCTCAGGCGTGCCTCCCCAGTCCTTTCAACTGTGCATTTCACTCACCAGCCCTCCTGGCTGCAACCGGTGGTTTCTCTCCCTGGTGACTTGCCCGGCAGTACTCTCTCCCACTGTCTTCTCTTGTTCCTCCTGTGCCTCCAGCCAAGGACACCTCCATGATTTCTTGGAGGGCCCTGTTCGCACCCGAGCCTAGGCCCAAGGTCACCTCCCCCAGACTGGGGAGCTCCCTCAAAGGCCCCAACAGCCTCAGTGCTCCATCTCCATCTCTTCCACCCGACAACAACTCCCGTCAGCACGCACGCAGTCCAAACTCCCATGAGGGGTCCCTGGCAGAATACTAGCTGGCCCTTAGATTCCATGCCCTGGGGGATCCCGTGTCACCTGCTCATCCATGGGCTCACACCTGCATCATTGTGACAAGAGTCAGGAGTGGATATCTATCTCTTGTAGACCATTGCATTTTGAGAAGGAAAAGATATTACCTGTTGGATGTCTGGATTGTTTACTATTGAGGAGATTATCATCTATTACAGATCTGCAGAGGATTGCATCCTGCTAAGGGAAAATTAACTGGTTTTCTATCACCAGTCACTTACATTGGTAAGTGATTTAGATCATAAGTAGACATGTGCAATTCGTTTCGTTGTGAATTTGTTTTTTAACAAATTTTGACAAATTTGTTAATTCGAATATTCGTAAATTCAAATAGTCAAATATTTGTAAATTCGCATAGTCGAATATTCGAAAATTTGTAAATTCGAAAACCCGAATATTTGAAAATCTGAAATAATAACTGACTATAAATAACTATTACTAACAATTAAATTATAGGTATTTGAATTTCCTTTCAAATTTGGCTGTTAGTGAATGTAGCAAAAACAAATTTATCAGAAGTAATGAATTATCCGAAATAATGAATGCCGAATCTAAACAAATAGAACGTAACAAAATAATAATAATAATAAATAATAATAATAATAAAAACGTATTATTACTATTATTATTTGTTAATAATTTGTTCCGTTCCATTTGTTTAGATGCGGCATTCGTTATTTTGAATAATTCGTAACTTCAGATAAATTCATATTCGTTATATTCACTAACAGCCAAATTTGAAAGGAAATTCCAATACCTATATTTTAACCACCTCAGTGCTGGGCACGAAAACCCCCTTCCTGTCCAGGCCATTTTTCAGCTTTCAGCGCTATCACACTTTGAATGACAATTACTCAGTCATGCAACACTGTACCCATATGAAATTTGCGTCCTTTTTTTCACACAAATAGAGCTTTCTTTTGGTGGTATTTAACCAGTTAACAACCGCCCTATAGACAAATGACGTCTACAGGGCGGTTGCTTAATTCTGGGAGGACGTCTATTGACGTCCTCCCAGAATCGCGCTTCCCGCGCGCCCCCTGGGGCGCGCACACGGGAACCCGACTGATCACGGATCGTGGTGAATGGCCGCTGTGAGCGGCCTTTCACCACGTGACCGCGCCGTCAAACGACGGCGTGATCACATGTAAACAAGCCGGCGGAAGCGCCGACTTTTCTCTCCTCTCCGCACCGATCGGTGCAGTGTGAGAGGACAGAGGGGGGAGAGAGGACACGCTGCAGCGCTGTGGGCGATGTGCAATGCCCACAGCGCTGCCTAGTGACAAAAAACTCCCCCCACCACCCATTTACCACCCACCCACCACCCCCCAGCCACCATCAGCCACCCACCCAGCCATCATCAGCCACCCACCACCCACCCAGCCATCCACCCCCCACCCATCCTCACCCAATCCATCCTCACCCATCCATCCATCCATCTATGCTCACCCATCCATCCATGCTCACCCATCTATCCATCCATCCATGCTCACCCATCCAGCCATGCATGCTCATCCACCCAGCCGTGCTCATCCATCCATCCATCCATGCTCACCTACCCAGCCATGCTCAACCATCCATCCATCCGTGCTCCCCCATCCATCCATCCATCCATGTCGTACCTACCCACTCGTACCTACCTACCTACCTACCCCCTCGTGCCTACCTACCTAC
>BLSH010517591.1:32607-44511 GCA_018402905.1 Glandirana rugosa | reverse complement strand
ATGATGACATCCCTCTCCAAGGACGACGACCACACTCCCTGTCACACCAGCAGCAGGAACCTCTCCCTACACTAGTATGAGATGATTTTATAACGCTAATCTGTCCCTCACACCAGCAGCAGGAACCTCTCCCTACAGTAGTATGAGATGATGTGACATGCAGCACTACGTGACTCCAGCTTATATAGCGGCTGGGTCACATGATGCACTGGCCAATCACAGCCATGCCATTAGTGACAGCTTCTAAGGGCAAACAAGTGAAACGCTTGTTGATTGGCTGCCTTGCAGCTATTCAAAAGGCGTGAAAAACCCAAACCCAGTTTTTCCCAAATGTCCAGGTTCGGGATACGGACACCCTAAAGTCCGGTACAAACTTTACAGTTCGAGTTCGCTCAACTCTAGTCATAACTTCACATCTTCAAAACCTTGTATGGTATTAATGTTAACTCAGCAATACATACATAGAGGAGGTGCTTATTCAAAGTCATATATGGACTTTGATTGACAAGCCCACATGTAACACTCTATTCTTGTGTAGTAATGTGCTGATCATGTGATGTCATATAACCAAAAGTCTGCTTAAAGTAGCACATATTAGCAATGTATTCAATGTATTCAACATTATGTAAATACATACAAACACTAATGATTATAACTGAGATTACACTAATCCCAAACTAAACAGCATTTAAACAAATATATGTATTATTCCTCTGGCTATTCTTACCTTCCCATGACATTCTATACCAAGATACCTTATATGTGTCTCCCCCTAACCACTAGCTACATACACCAGAAATATCTGGCATATTACTGACTCAGCTTTAGCTGAAGGTCTATTTTACCAAACATTTGACCAAGGCCATTCACACATATTAATATTATGATTAATCATAAAACCCAATATATTATTATATTATAATATATAATATAACTTCTGAAAATGCAGAATTATGAATTTGAAATAATATTCTAACACTGAGATATCAGGGGACACAGGGGCGGCCTGCATTTCAGGGGCGTTGTCTGGTTCCTGCTGGGCAGTTCTTACAGAGACCAGGTCCCCGACCAGCCCGCAAGCCATGGCAGACTACTCTTCCCCATGTCGCTGATGTTCACAGGGAAGTCACCAGGCTCAGACTCCACCCCGCCTTTTGGAGATGACTCCAGGCCCATTCTGGCCTTCTGGGATGCCTGCAGGTGGACTTTACACAGTTCTGAATGCAGGTCCACATGGTAGTATTGGGTCTCCTGCTGGCTGGATGCAAGCTGGGTGAGCGGTTCGCCACAATGACCACACCAGATCCAGGCACTGACCACCACGGTTAATATCCGGCACTCTGGACACCACAGGCACAGCCGCTCCATCCCCTCGATCATCCCGAGGGCGAATCCCCTGCGATGCTCCAACCGGACACTGATATCAACTAGTGCCTGCTCCTGCAGTTCAGGCAACCAGGTCAGCACTGGAAACAACACAAACTCTCCGCTATCTTGCTCCTCTGCCCCGTGGTGTCTGCTAGCAGGGAACGCTGGGTCTCCTCTAGGGCGTGGCACCGCCCCCAAGCTTTCAGACAGACTGGTGTCTGCGAAACTGATAAGCAGGCCTCTCCCCAGGTGTACTACAGTAACCCCTTGTTAGACGAACTGAAGTTTGCAGGCACACTGTAGCTAGCAGAACTTGTCTGGGCCTGTCGCTCTGCACCGACTGTGCCAGAGCAACTAAGGGCAAATGACTGCTGACTCTTCTGGTGTTTTCCAATAGCAACAATAAAGTTTGTAACCCATGCCTCACTGAAGGGAACATTTTTAGCACAGTCCCGCCCACAGGCACCCGCAGGCTTACCCCGATCACTCCGGGCAACAGTAGACACTTCCAGGCACACTTTACTCTTTAAAGCAGGATTTTGGAGCAAAATTTCAAGATGCCCAGTATTAGCAGATTGCTGGACATATCTGAAATCCAACTCAAGACATCCAGCATTAGCAGATAGCTGGTTGTATTTGTAATCCATGGGCGAGATCACCCACCATGGTTTCCATGGATGACAGCACATGGTAAAACAGTTTCTGAGTTGCAGGTTTTTAGCACAAGTGTCCATCCCAGCCATGGTTGGGGAAACTGGATAAGCAGGCAGCAAAAAAGTTGAACTTGAAGGCAGCTCCTGCTGGTTGCTATGGACAACAGCACTTGTTACTATAGTATTGAATAGCAGACAGAGTACATAAGTCCTTCCCCAAAGTTTAATTCCTCAACTAGTGGTGGAACAAAGCACAGTTCCCCGGCTTGATCAAATTCAGTTGCTAGGGGCAATGGCTGGCAGGTTACCCGTGAACAGGTGATCCTGGACGACTCACCCAAATGTAGCGGTACCCCTGCAAGGGCTTCTGAATGTTGTGGTTCCCCCGTCAACCTGCACAGCCCGGCATTCACCTTTCAGACACTCCGAGACATAGACTAGTCCATAAACTTTGCTTTTTTTATGTTTATTAAGGGGATGCCCCCTGGCAATCCGGTTTGGGGATTGATCAGGGCTCCTTAAAATACGCCAGGCAGCTCCACCTCTCCTCTCCTGCTCTCTTTCCAGAACTTTCTAGCAAGCTCTGGAAAGAAGAGGGAGGTCTCAGTGATGCTGCCTGTGAGTCCCACTGCCTCAGACGACGTCAGAGTGACGAAACGCGTAAGTTGTGGCCTTGTACGTTCTTACGTCACATCCGGTTAAGCGGTTCCGCTCGTTGGAATGCAAAGCAAGCGGGAAGGAAAGGGCTCCTACCTTCCTCAAGCAGGTAGATCCTGCCATACTGTTGCAGCTTTAGCCGAGGATCGTTTTTATTCTTTTTTATTTATTTTATTTGTTTGTTGGCGAATATGTTTATCCCTTAAATAAACCTGAGTTTGAACTAAATATACTACACTATCGAGGATCCCTTTTTGTTTTATCCCCTAAAACTGCATTGGAGAGTGAAGGAGTGGAGGGACGCTGGATGGTCCTTCCAGGGACCAACGTGGAGACGGAGGACTGAAGGACAACGGTGAAACACCTGGACCTTAGGGAGAGAGGCCCCAAGACTCCATTTACAAAGGCGGGTACCCCTGCAGGGGTAGGAAGAATCTGGTAAGTGTGGGCACACACGGGGGAGCACGAGTGGATGTCACTTCTATTCTAAGCAGGAGTGGATAGAGGAAGAGCACAAAGTCACCTTATTGCATATTGGATTATATTCATTACAATATTAAGCATTGAATCATCAACATCATTTTTTGAAGCATTAATATCATCTTACTGCACAGTGATTTTTTCCATTACTCATTGGACTACCAACGTTGCTCATTAAATCTCAGGTCGAAACAGTCTGGCACACCAGCACTTTATTTTTGCACATTTACTAATTTTGCACATTTACGGATTATTTACGGACAATAACGGACATTTACGGACTATTAAATTGAAGCGTTTTCACCATTTATATTTAAACACACGTCACATTACACACATAGGGTTTGGATGCCTCTTTTTCCACATACACTAAGATACCCCTTTCTTTGAAAAAAAAATTTTTGCTTTAATAATTTCACGGACATTTACGGACTTTTACGGACTATTGGTTCTTAATATTCAGAATACTGCACCTTGGATTATATCTGGTTTTAAGAGAGTTTTTATATGTTTTATAATCATCAAAAGGCTTGGTACATATGAGTATATTTGCTTATAGGAATAGACTGCACTGAGGCCATAATATTTCTGTACACACTTTCAACTATTATAGTACACACAGCACAAGAGAGCGCCATTCCTGTTTTTTCTTCCACTATGAGTCACCAGCTCTACACTGAGCTACTCCCAGCCCAGAATGAAAACAAACAGGCCTAGCCACCAGCTAGGCCTGCCTAAATTTTCCTACTGTCACAGAAAAATCTAACCTCTAGCACCTACCTACCTAGAGGGTGCTACACACATAATCTGGAATTAGGCTTTAAACGCTAAAGGGTCTATATATAAAACATTTGTTGTGCCAATGTGACAAACATCTGCACATTTAGACTAAAAATCACCATATTATCTCCAATGTTTGTAATTCCCACATCGTCATTATACGTGTTTTTTCCAGTTTGGAAACAAGAACGCATTAAGATATATGATTCTAAGATTTCAACGAAGTGTTCCAATAGTGAGATACAACAGCATCAGCGTGCTGACTCCGAGTATGTGTGTGGCTGCCACCACGTCACTTCCGTGCGAACTGGGTGAGACATTGTTTACTCAGCATGCACACTGTTTAGTGAATTGTGTTAAGAAAAAATTATGACCACTAGTTGGCACTGATAATATATGAACTAAACATATTAGAGAAATTACGGTGATTTTCATTCTACATGTGCAGATGTTTGTCACATTCACACAACAAACATTTTGTACATAGACCCCTAAATGACCTCTTCCTCCCTGATGACTTTTGATCTGGTGAGTGCATATTGTTTACAGGTGGTGAAGTATAGTTTTTTTTTTTTCAGCAATATCACATTCAGTTTTGACTGGAGGGCTCTTCTCTAACTACATTGGTTTGTTGGGACTCTTTTTGAAATTTTGCTGACAATAATATTAAATCTTATATCATTGTTTTTTACTTTCTTTGTCTGTTTACCTTTGATTAACTTTGATCGCAGACATTACTGAAGGTGCTTCAGAGAGGATATCCTGTCATGATGTTCTAAAAACTAAGTGCTGTCTGACTTCCTTCTTTTTGAGGTTTTTTGGACTAGTGAGTGCATATTTTTCATAGTAGTGGGAAGCACAGAGGTGGATTTAAGCAGCATCATGTTCAGTTTTCATTAGTGTGCTCTCATATTATTGTTCTGCTGGAACTGTTTCTACTTGAAAGTTTCGAATGCACCGAGTGGCACTAACCTTTGCCAGTATATGCCCAGGAATGAATGCCCAGAATGAAGTCCAGAAGATGTCCTGGTATAACCTTGATGCAATCAAATGACTTCTCCCACAGCAAAGGTTACATGTCCTGTATTGCCATACTGTATTAAAATCTCCCCAACAGCTCTTACCAACAGCTTTCTCTCTGAGAGGATTGGGAAGGAACGATTTAGGCCTTATTTACATTTGCACATTGCAGCATCTCCCAGTAAAACATGCATTACCATATCTTACCGCAATGCATTAAAAAAACCACACCTGCTTTATGTAGGAGGCATTGCAGTGCAATTCATTGTGAATGGGACCTCACTGCACTGTACAGTAGAGTGTAACACACAATGTACCACAGCGTAACACAACACACTGTAAAGTTCAGGTAATCAACTATATAGCAGGACGCAGGCTTTGCAATCAACGTAGTGTTTATTAAACTTAAATAGCTTCACTGCTGCACAATAACAAAAGGAAGTAACAGTCTCACCGACTTGCAGAGTTCAGAACTGCCATTGCAGTTAAACAGTCCCCAGTTTCTTTGCAGAGGGTAACTTCCCCTGCTAGCAGGTTTCCAGGCAGGACACAGCCATGCACGTTCACAGCTGCAAAACAATCCACCGTCCACCATCCACAGTCTCCTCTATACTCCTCCACCCACACCTACAACTTCCTGTCTTTTTTTTAAACCCACTTCCTTTTGTTCCTTTCAAAGAACCACAGTCCAAACAGAGGGGAAATATAGCGTCCTTTCAGGACCCTGTACATATTCCCCCCTCTGCCCCAACGCCAAGGAGGTGGAGGAAACAGTGGAACTAAAGCAATGGACTCGGGAGATTTTGATGCAGTCTCCCAAACCTATGCTCCACCACAAACTTAAATTCCTGGAGTGCCAGGAACCACTGAGTAATCCTGGCATTAGTCCCTTTACCTTGTCTCATGCATGTTAAAGGGGCATGGTCGGAAACCAGAGCCCATTTAATGGCCAAACACTCTCGCTCAACTATAGCGTAGTTTTTCTCCGCTGGTGTCAATTTCCTACTGAGGAAGACTATGGGGTGCTCCTTGCCATGAACAACCTGTGATAAAACCGCTCCCAATCCTACATCAGAAGCATCAGTCTGGACAATGAACTCTTTTGAAAAATTGGGTGCTATCAGGACAGGGTGTTGGCACAGTGCCGACTTGAGCTCCAAAAAAGCCTTTTCAGCGTCTGCATACCAGTCAACCATGACCGATTTCCAACCCTTAGTCAGATCGGTCAATAGAGCCGCCAATGTGGCAAAGTTGGGAACAAACCTCCTGTAGTATCCCATAGGGGTGCACATCTTCACTGGCCTCACGATTCGATTACAATCATCGAGTCTTCGATTCAATTTGGTGATGCATCACGATTACTGCCATGGTTTTCATCAAAAACCCATCAGTGCAGCCTCACCAGTGCCCATCAAATGCAGCCTCACCAGTGCATCAAATGCAGCCTCACTGTGCCCATTAATAAGCCTCACCGAGGCCATCAATCAGCCTCACCAAGCCCATCAGTGCAGCCTTACTGTGCCCATCAATTCAGCTTTACTGTGCCCCATCAATGCAGACTCACTGTGCCCATCAACGCAGACTCGCTGTGCCCATAAATCAGCCTCACTGTGCCCATCAATGCAGAGTCACTGTGTCCCATCAATGCAGAGTCACCGTGTCCCATCAATGCAGAGTCACTGTGCCCCATCAATGCAGAGTCACTGTGCCCCATCAATGCAGAGTCACCATGCCCATCAATACAGAGTCACTGTGCCCATCAATGAAGAGTCACTGTGCCCCATCAATGCAGAGTCACTGTGCCCAGTCAGTCTCACTGTGTCCCATCAATGCAGAGTCACTGTGCCCAGTCAGCCTCACTGTGCCTTATCAATGCAGAGTTACTGTGCCCAGTCAGCATCACTGAGAGCTTGAATTGAAAACCCCAGCACCAGTCCTCCTCCTCCATCGGCCGCTGTAACGTAGTCCCGCCTCCTAGGCATCTAGACTGATTGCAAACATGGTGATGCCGGGTGGCTGGGGATGGCGTCAGCAGGAGGCAGGAAAAGAGGGTGTGGTTACCACCCCACAGCTCCTTTCAGCTCTGTTCGGAAAGGCGCGGCTCCAGTCGGAGAGGGGCGGGGCACAGCGCGGTTCGGGAATGAAGTCACCCAATACTTGATTTATGCCAGTCGCAGCATCGATGCATTGCGATTCGGCGGTCCACGATGCGGCATCGATGCTGTGACTGGCATAAATCGATTATTGGGTGCGATTAAGTTCAACACCCCTAGTATGCCAACATGCCCAGGAATACACGCACTTGCTTCTTTGTGAGGGGGCCGGGACAGTTCTGTATAGCCTCTACCTTGCTGACCTGAGGTATCACCAGCCCTCTACCCACAATATATCCCAGGTATTTCACCTCCTCCATTCCCAAAGTACATTTTTCAGGGTTTATTTTAAACCCCTGCTTCCAAAGGACGGCCTGGACTTTGGGCAAGTGTGATTCCCAGTCTCTGCTAAAAATGACTATGTCATCCAAATATACGGAGGCATACTCCCAGTGGGGACGTAAGATCCTATCCATCGCTCGCTGGAATGTGGCTGGAGCAGTTTGTAGTCCAAAAGGCATTTTTTGTACTGAAAACTCCCCTCTGGGGTAGAAAGCAGTTTTTTCTTTAGCAGCCTTAGTCAACGGGATATACCTGGCTGGACCTAGTCTCTCAATAAGCTCATCTACCCGAGGCATGGGGTAGGCATCAAACCTTGAAATTTCATTAAGTTTCCGGAAATCATTGCAGAATCGCAGAGTCCCGTTAGGCTTCGGTACCAACACAATTGGTCTCGACCAATCACTCTGCGATTCTTTAATAATCTCCAGGTCTAACATCTTCTTCACTTCCTCTGAAACGGCCTTCCTTTGGGTCTCTGGGATATGGTAAGTCTGGACAAAAACTTTGACTCCTGGTTCAGTGATAATATCATGCTCTATGACATTAATTAGACCTGGCAAGTCTGAAAATGTTTCTTTTATTTCTCTGCAAGAACTCCTTTGCTTGCTGACTTTGGATTTTAGACAGGGTATTTGCTACTTGGACACTCTCCACCCCAACCTGAGGCTCAAGTTTTGCACCAGCCAGGGAGGTCATCGGTTTTCTGTCCCTCCAGGCTTTAACAAGTTCACATGATATATCTAATACGGTTTCCTCTTGCCGGGCTGGTGGACTCTATAATTTATCTCCCCCATTTTTTCCACAACTTCAAAGGGACCTTGCCATCTGCCCAAGAATTTACTTTCCACGGTGGGGATCAACACCGCTACTCGATTGCCACACTTGACAGTGCCTTATTTTAGTGGCTCTATTATAGACCCATCGTTGAGCCTCCTGCGTTTTTTGCAAATATTCCTTGACCAGTAGCATCACAGTTAAGATCCTTTCCTGCATTTGGGAGACATATTCAAGAGCATTCTTATGCTGAATAGATTCACATTCCAATTCCACTTTAACAAAGTCAAGTAGTCTGCGAGGTCTCCGCCCATACACCAACTCAAAGGGCGAAAACCCAGTGGAGGCCTGGGGCACTTCCTGGATAGCAAACAGGAGAGCCGGTAACAGGCAGTCCCAGTCTTTCACATCCCTTTGTACTACTCTCTTGAGCATGGACTTAACAGTCTTATTAAAGCCTTCTACCAAGCCTCCCGTTTAGGGATGGTAGACAGAGGTTCGTAGCTGTTTAATCCGGAACAGCTTGCACACATCGGCCATAACCCTTGACATAAACGGAGTGCCCTGGTTCGTGAGTATTTCCTTAGGAAAACCAGTCCATGTAAACAACTGGAATAACTCCCGGGCAATAGTTTTAGAAGAGGTATTCCGCAGGGGTAGGGCTTCAGGATATCTAGTGGCGTAGTCAAGGATCACCAGTATGTAGGAGTGACCTCGAGCAGACTTTACTAAGGGACCCACTATATCCATTGCGAGCCTTTCGAATGGGACCTCAATTAAGGGCAGAGGGACCAAAGGGCTACAGAAGTGCGGAGCGGTTAACTGACAGGTGGGGCAAGAGGTACAGTATTTCCTTACCTCTGCTTTCAGACCTGGCCAGTGATCCGTGCCTCTGTCTTCTCAATTCCCAGGTGTCCCCCTAACACATCGTTATGGGCCAGGCCCAGGACCTGTTGTCTATACTGTTTGGGTACCAACAATTGTTCTACAACACTCGCTCTAACTTTGTTAACCTGATAAAGCAATTCCACACATACTGCAAAGTGTGGCCATCGCTCATTCTCACCTGGCTCTTGGGGAACCCCATTTACCACTACAACTTATTCCCGTGTGTGGGCCAAAGTGGGGTTCTGCACCTGGGCTGTACCAACTGCCCCCTGGGGAAAACCCAAATCTGGCAGGGCAGGGATAGAGGCTACTTCCTCATCCTCTTCCCCCAGCATTACCTGAAGTGGAGAAGGTTCCCCCCCTCAATGTTCAGGTAGGTCTGTGAACCACATATGTTAGCATCCTCAATAGTATCATTACTTTTATCATTAACCAAATCATTAGCATTTTCATCATCTGGATTAACATTAATAACATTTGGCCATTCATGGTTATTCCCCTCAACAGCAGGAACATAGGGACTAGTAGGGACCAGTTTCTCCCCAGTCACTGGGCCGTTCATGTAGTTCTTGTTCCCACAGCTTCGCAAATAATAGACAGCCTCATCCTATTATAACATCATGCACTTCTTGCAAGTTCTTCACCACCCCCACCTTTTGAGTACCAGTGCCACATGCTGCGGAGATGGACACCAAGATGAGAGGGTACTCTCTAGTGTCCACGTGAATGCACACAACCCGTAAAGTTTTACTTACCGGGCCAATCCTCCCAATTACTCTGGGATGAACGAGGGTTACCATGCTTCCAGAGTTCAACAAAGCCCTGGCAGGGAGGCGCTTCACTTGAACTTCACACTCAAATCTCCGCTCACCAAGGTCAAGATGTGTTGTTAATGATTTATGGGCATAAAAAGGCCCTCTCCAGAGAACCCCTTATTCCATGGGCTCCTCTTGCAGTGGGCAGTGTGCCTGGGTATGGCCCCAGGAATGACATTGCCAAAATTGTACATCCCCTACTCTCCGAACAGGAACAGAACGCTGAGGAGATACAGGGAGTGACTCTTGGCCTTCTGGGGTGTTTGTTCCAGGGCTCCACGGGACATTCTTCTGAACGGCGACAGTGGAACGAATAGGCCGTGGCAGACTGGGCCCTTGGTGCTTGGTAGGGCTGAGTAGATCCTCCACCACTGTATATCTTTCCACCATCTGGACAAGGAAGTTCACTGTTTTGGGGTCTCCATGGCTGACCCACCATTGAAGGTTGTCTGGCAGGGACCTCAGGAATCAGTTCAGCATGACCCACTCCATGATTTGGGGGCCAGACAACACCTCGGGCTGCAGCCATTTTTTTACCAGTTGCATCAGGTCATGCATTTGAGACCTTGGTGGCCGATTTGGACGATACTTCCATTGGTGCACTCGTAGGGCCCGGACGGCCGTAGTCACCCCCAGATGAGCAGGAATTTCTGCCTTTAGCTTTCGATAGTCTTTAACGGCATCAGATGGCTGGTCAAAGTAGGCCTTTTGAGGGTCTCCAGTGAGGAATGGAGCAATGAGGCCGGCCCACTGGTCCTGGGGCCACCCTCCTCTCTCTGCCATTCTCTCAAATGTAGCAAGAAATTCCTCTACGTCATCACTCAAGGTCAATTTCTGCAGAAAATGGATCGCCCTCACGGTCACCTGGTTGCCAGGGGCAAAAGCCGCTTGCTCACGCCCCTGAGAAAGCTGCTGCACAGATTCTTGCAAGGCAGTTACTTGAGCCTGCATAACCCCTTGCTGGGCCACCTGCTAGGCTGCCAGCTGGGCCACCAACAGGCGAGTACTTTCTTGCTGCTGAGCCAGCGCCTCTTTATGGTGAGTTTGTTGTACCTTCAGCTGGGTTGCTAAGCGCTCATTAGCTTCCTTGTGGCGAGTCTGCACTTGCATATTAGCCAGAGATAGCTGTTTAACTACTTGCCGACCGTGTCATGTAGAAACATGGCCGCAAGGTGGACTCCTTATTCTGGGAGGGCGTAATAAAACATCCCCCCAGAATCACGCTCCTGCGCACCCCCTGGGGCGCGCACCCGGGAGTATCCGTGACCTTACCGTGATCACGGATCGTGGTAAGCGGCCGTTCGCAGCGGCCCTGTACCACATGATCACTCCGTCAAATGACAGAATGATCGCATGTAAACAAGGCCTGCGGATATCCAGCTTGTCTCCCCTCTCTCTACCGATCGGTACAGTGCGGGGGGAGAGGGGAGAGATCTGATGTAGCAGCGCTGTGGGCAGGATCTGCTATGTGCCCATTATGTGCCACTCACCCAGCCATCCTCATCCATTCAACCGCCCTCATCCATCCAGCCATCCTCATCCCTCATCCATCCTGCCACCCTCATCCCTCACCCATCCTCATCTATCCAGGCATCCTCATCCATCCAGCTGTGCTCAGTCATCCCCATCCGTGCTCACCCATCCCCATCTGTGCTCAGCCATCCTCTTCTGTGCTCACCTATCCCCATCCGTGCTCAGTCATCCCCATCTGTCCTCAGTAATCTCCATCCATGCTCAGTCACCCCCATCTGTGCTCAGTCATCCTCATCCATGCTCAGTAATCCCCATCCATGCTCAGTCATCCCCGTCCATGCTCAGTCATTCTCATCCGTGCTCAGCCATCCCCATCCGTGCTCAGCCATCCCCATCCGTGCTCAGCCATCCCATCCGTGCTCAGTCATCCCCATCCGTGCTCATCCATCCCCATCTGTGCTTAGTCATCCTCATCTGTGCTCAGCCATCCCCATCCGTGCTCATCCATCCCCATCTGTGCTCAGTCATCCCCATCCCCTACCTACTCGTGCCTACCCCTAC